>OY728133.1:222292948-222892948 GCA_963277665.1 Viscum album | reverse complement strand
AATTTCAATATTACTAATCCAAAAATTAAGTCCATTTTGAAAGATAAAATTTATAAAATTTCAAAAAGTGGGTATTATTATTCATAACGGCTAGTTTGATTGGTTGTGGTGTGTGTTCGAACTCGAAGTTGCGTACAACACACGCTACTGTATTATTCAAAGAGAAGTGTACTGTGGAAGCTTGGGGTGTTACATTCTCCCCTAATTCAATAAATTTCATCCTCGAAATTTTTAATATTAGGCTTGGGAATATAATGGAAAGTCCCACATAGGAAAAAGAGTCAATAAAACTATCACCTTAAAAGAAAGAAAGAGAAGTACAAAGGTCACCCAAGATAACTCATACTAGGATTCCATGTAGGAAAACATGGATATGGAAGATAAACTAAGTGTCAAGTTCTAATGGAGAGGGATAAAAAACATGACCAGGAGAAAGTTAACAACAAGAAAGCCAAAAACTTATGACGGGACAAACAGTCATTAGTTTCCCAATAGGAAAAGTAAATGGACAACATTTTTTTTGTTTTAAGTTACATTACATAAAGATGAGGAATTAATTTCTGAGATTGAATAAGAACATAAAGAGATATACTTACTTTTTAAGTAAATTTTCATTCTTTAATAAATTTATACTACTAACTCATTTTTAAACGACGAGTATTCCAGAAGACTTGGTCACACTGGAAGAGCTAGAATAAACTTATTATAGAATCACATGATCCATGAAGGATAAAATATATATTTACCTTGTCTATAGAGATTAATCAAAACCAAAATGGTTAGTATAAGATTTGATGATCCCCCAAAAGGATATTCCATTAGAGAAAGAAACACTAATCTTAATTTCTAAAATTAAACAAACAATACCCCAAAGTTAAATAAATAGAATTCAATAAAAAATTTCCCTTAAAATACTTTAATATAATCCAAACTAATATTGAAACCCAAAACTTAGAAGAATTTGGTTATGTTGTTTTCCACGTTAAATTGTATCTCCAAATGAAATCAACTAGTATTAAAGTCACATACTTAAAAGTAATTAAGCTAATCACATATTCTCTATTATAGGTTAATCATTTCCATAAATAACCCAAATCACTATAAATATAAAATAAAAACATAGATAAAAATCCACCATTACTCCTCAAATGAAATCCCATAGTATTCTATTTTTCTTGGGCATATAGTGTTCCCAACAAAGCGAACATCTTCCAAAATAACATTTATCACGTAATCACCAAATCATTTTCCTATACTAAGAGTATTCATTTGATAAGGCATAAGATCCCAAATCAACTTATTATTGATCAATAAAATAATTTAACTAGAAATAGTTAGTCACACTAACCAGGGACTTCACGTAGTCCAGTGGTAGGCGATAAATCCCAATCGAACTTTGTTTGTGGGTTCGATTCCCACAGCTTTTTCCGATGCGACGGGTTTTCACAAGGTCTGCGTGTTGTCCTTTTTCAAAAACTATATTTTATAACATTACCAAAATGAGATAAATTCCTCAAAATAACCATAACATAATTTAACCACAAATGTTATCTCATACCTTTCATTTTCATCCCAAAATATAATAATTTGTAATTGCCTTAAACCCAATGATCATATAAAACCAAATGGTTATTTATAACTATATCCACAAGAGAAAAGATAATTCTTCCTCAAATATTATTCTCACATGAAAAAATGCGGGGTTACAAATACAAGAGAAAATTATTCCAAAGTAATCCCATCAACAAGGATCACTAATACTTTTAAAAATTTCTCCAACCATTTATTTCCACATAGCTTCTTCTTTGACCAAGAAAATATCCTATAGAATAGGACATTAACTCGGGTAATGGCTAGGTCCCCTACATTTATGGAAAATGACTATAAATGGATTCTTGGGACCATTTTTATTTTCTTCTATAGTACTCTTCATTTTTACTCAACAATTCTTCACTTTATGTCCTTCTTTCCCACACGTAAAGCATTTCTTTGTTCCGTTGAGACACTTTCCTGGGTCTCTCCTTCCAAACCTCCTGCATGATGGAAATTTAGGATTCTTTTCTCCATGGTCTCCACTACTGGAGCTCTTATCATTCATCACCTTTCTCTTCTTTGTTGAGTCCGGGAGTTGGTTAATATATATGTTGTTGATCATATTTTTGGAAAACTGATTTGGAATGAACACGATATCTTTTACGCCTATCAAAATTCCATTTTGTTGCTCATTTCCACCACCGTTCCCACCTTGTACATCATTCTCAAAGTTACTATGACTTCCTTAGAATCCAGCCATTGACTAAAACCAGAAAGCATTGTGTGAGTAACAGTAGTCATAAAATCATTTAGATAATATCATGACACTATATTCTCAATTTGAAACACGTTAGGATTAACCAAGGTCATTTATTCTCATATTATATTAAAATACTTCTAATTGGTTTGTAAAGAAAATGTAAATTATCCTAAGCATATCCCCCGGGAGTGTCGTAACCAAGAGTGCAGCAAGGCCCGTTGTCGTGCACCAGTTCCCGTTCGAGTCTAGCTCAAAGCGGTGTTTTCAGGTTTTACCCCTAGGTACATATGTGCCAGAGCCACCTCTACCTACTCATATCTAGATAGGGATGTATTTCTTGGAAAAATCACAAAATCTATACAATACCAAAATTCTAGGAATTTCTTCTAGACTAATCCTCAAAGTCTATCTTAGGGCTATGCTCTCTAATCAGAGTTTATCTAAATCTAGTTTCTAAGGTTTGTACTAAACTTCCTCTGATACCAACTGTAACGCCCCGAACCTAGTTACCCAGAGTCGGTGCATTATTACATAACATTGGCATGATCAAAAAAGATCAAGTCTCGAAATACCGATTAGTTTAGTAGTCTTGGAAACACTAGATATATTCATAAGTCTTAAATTACATCATAAAGTAAAAAAAACTACAACAACATATTGTCTTCATATCCCCTCATACTATCCCTGTAGGTCATTCATAAATTACATCTTCACATCCTGGAAAAAATAAAATATTAAATGGGGTGAGCTCATATGCTCAGTAAGGATAACAATATAGCGGAAACTTTAATAAATAAGCATAAACATTTAAGGTAATGTATAACTAAAACAAAATCCTTTTAAACTTGGACTTCAGCATAATATGGCAAAGATAAAATGAAATAATTCCATTTACTTATTTACATGGATATTCTACTAGTCTAATAACCACATGAAATATCAATAACCACTTTCATAATGATGGAATACATAATTCCAGACTATCACAACCACATAGTCAAGGCCTCGTGCCAAGACTACAAATAATATTTTTTCAAGGCCTTGTGCCGAGACACTAGTTTGTATCATGATACCTAACGATGCATTGAGGAGCCATATCAGGCTCCACCCATCACTTACTAAGTCCAATTTATTCCTCATATAAAATTTTTTAAACATAACATAAACATTCGTATTAAAACTACCATACGAAATGTCAATACTTTATCCACAAACCCTGAATGGTATAAAAATAGCACATCCATAGTCAAAAATAACTCGTTAAATATAATATAGAAGATTTTATTGTAATAGATTAACCTTAATCGAGAATAATAAAGGATATTGACATAGATGAAAATAATCATCATAACTATTTGAGAGAAATACCCCCTTTTTCTTGAAAACATTTAAAAGTCACACTACTTTTCAAGAATCCGTTTTCAAAATAGATTTTTGAATAAAAGTGTCCCATACCACTTTGAAACTTTTAAAAGGAATTTTAATTTTAAAACATTAATGTACATATAAATAAATCCTTAAAACCATTTTTAAAACATGGACATTAATGAGAAAGATTTAGAAGAATAAATCTTTAAAACATTTAAAAATGATATTTTAGTTATAGTTTCTAACCAAAAGAGAGACACTTGAATAAAAATAATTGAGGTAATAAAAAAATTATAATATCATGATAATAAAGGGATTCATGATATACTATGTCAAAGTACATTATATACACCATATAAAAGTGATTTGGTGTATAACAACAATGAAGTCTCAATAAAATGTAAATTGAGATGAAATCTCTCATAAAATCCGTATCCTTAGGTTAAGGATAAATAAAAGACATAATTATGTGTGAAAAATATAAATAAACTCAATATGATTGGATATTCAGTGTAAAACAATCAAAGTACATTCACACATATTCTTGTAAAAACAACAACAATGAATTAGATGTTTAACTCAATCAATGGATATTGAGTTAAAATTACTCTTATCAAGTTCATATCGATGACTTGAGAATTTATCAATGAAGTTATTATGTGTATGAAGATTATATCCACAAAAATGGGAGTGGAAACTATGAAATAATCAAATAAATTGTGATTCCACACATAATCTTGGAGTAAAATAATCAATGAAGTATGCGTAAATCCAAATGAGTGGAAATTGAAATTTCAAATTCCCTTATCGATTTGGTAACTTAAGAAACATACAACCATGAAAGAAGGATCATAAAATGATGATGTAAATATCCATAAATTAAATTATATTACACAATGAATACAATCATGGGCAGTACAAACACTACATGCAATAAATAAGTGGTGGACAATGGAAATCTCACGAAATTAAAAGTGAGATAAGAAACCTCTTACTTTGTAATTTTTCCTTGATAGAGGGTAGGTTATACTACTGTATAATGGTGAAATAATTGTTATTGAATCATACAATAATCATATACATTAATATGATATGATATATGATCTTTTAACATTGCTTTGTTAATAATATCTTAGCATTATCGTCGTTTCAGGTGTTAACTTACTCATTTTATTTTATATGTTTTGTTACATAAGTCATGTTTGTTATGGATAGTTTGTATATTATTCATATACATAATTATATCAAGTCCTTAAAAATTATTTTTAATCATAAAATTAGAATTATACTTGTATGGGTATGATGAGGAATGAATCTCATCGCGTTCGTGGAGATGGTAGTCCGTACGTACGCACAAGCAATAAGATCATTCTTTTGATATTAAAATCATATATAATTGGATGGTATATAATATATAAAGAATAATTATCATGCTATACTTATTATTTACACGAATTACACATCATTATTATACCCATCCAAATAATAATGTATTGAATAACAATTATATCATGACGTGGAGACGGTAGGCCGTACGTATGCACGTATGGTGACATGTCATTCAAAGGATGGATAGAATACTGAATATGGTTGTACTATACTTATAATAACATAACAGTATAAAAAATATACTGGATTTATTATTTTATAATGGAAATAACAAAGAAAGAAGAAGTTGAAGAAGAAAGGAACTTGAAAGAGGGTGGGGAAAACATTACATCTTCTTCGGGTTCTTCCTTTTGATTTGATCAAAAGGGTTCATTAGGTTGAATTTTTGATCAAACTAAGGCATCTAGGTTGAATTGAGGGAAGTTGAGATAATATTTGGGTAGGGGTTGTCTGAGCCAAAAGTCTTTGAAGGTGTAAATTAGAGGGAAGGGGGAGTACCCTTTTATAAGAGGGGTGGGGGGCACCTTTGGAAAAGCTAGAAATATTATTTTATAATAAATTAATATTCGGTTTATAATGGATCCAAAGTGTATTATTTAAAGATTAAGGTGGGGATGGGTCAAAATCCTTCTAAACAATAGATTTTAGACAGGTTTGGGTTACTATATTAACCTTATCATTTATATTTAACTCTTAGTTAAATAGTTTGACATTTACCATGTCTCTTTGTATTTTTATATTATATAGTTAATAAACTTACTATATACCTCCAAGAGACCCCCAAGTGGTCCATTAATGATACACCTATCATTATATAAGTCCTTTTTCTAAACCTTAGATTTTTAGGAATTTAATATTAATTAATAATATAATATTTATTTTAAAAACTGTTTTTTGTCAATTTTGACACTATTGGGTATTTTGTTTTTGATAATTTCATAACAGCATTATTACTTCGAAAAAAATTTATATAACCAATAATAATATGTCATATTAACCTGTAAAATTAGTTTAATTCATAAAAAGTTTCAAATTATATTTATTTTGATATTTATAATATCAATTATTTTAATATTTCATTAATTAGGTAATTACTGCATCACCATTGTGTCATAAATAAATTAAATTATTTAATGTCAAAAAATTATAAATAAAATACAATTATGTATGAAATATTTTTATATTTCTAATTAATATTTATAATTGAATTTATATTATGTATAACTCTATATTAAAAATGTTTTAGTTATTAAACTTTGATTTTATCTCTTTTAACTCTTCTTTGAATTAATTAATAATAAATGTCCTAATCTAATCCATGTGGACCTAAATGATAATATATTATTCCTAAGGTTGGTTTTGGTCAAGATAAACTTGTAAAATAGAATTAGGAAATGTGTTAGGGTGATATTAATATCATTTTTACCCTTAATTACCCTATTTACTTTTAACCATGGTAAATAAAAGTAAAAAGTTACTATTCACCAAAAATTATTTTCATCTCATTGAACCACATTTTAATCCTTTATATTAACTGTGTGTCTTAGATTTTAGAAATTCGACTCACATAAGCTGTAAAATTAAGTTTTATGTGAATTTCCAAATTCTCTTAGGTGGTGGGTAAAAGATGGTGAAAAGTTCAATAAAATTTTTATATATCTAAAATTATTCTAAACTAACTTCAATGAATTACATTGAACTTATATAGGTATTATGTATCTATTTTTACCTTAATTAAATTTAAATAAAATAAACAATTATTTAAATAAAAATTCAGTTTTAAACTATAACTCAATGTTTTTTCACTATTCATCAAAAATTGAATGTTTTCAGAAAAATAAAAAAATTCACCCTAAGCTAATTTTGATATTCAGAATCCAAAAATGAAGTCCATTTTGAAAGATAAAATTTATAAAATTTCAAAAAGTGGGTATTACAATTCATAACGGCTAGTTTGATTGGCTGTGGTGTGTGTTAGAACTCGAAGTTGCGTACAACACACACTACTATATTATTCATAGAGAAGCGTACCATGGAAGCTTGGGGTGTTACAGTTTTAGAGAAAACTCCTTTCGGTGCTAGTCGCCAGCCCCTGGCCTCTGGAAGGTGGGCTTGGGGTAGTCACAACACGGGCCCCGGGTGATGGGTTGTGACAATCTTGGGTTGTTTACTAATAAATAATGATAAATTTATAGCATATGCCTCATGATAGTTGAATATCCTTTAATAAAACTACCCGACACATGATCTAGAGCTTGCAGCTATGATTTTTTCCTTAAAAATATGACGGAACTACCTCTATGGTCAGAAGTGTAAAATTTATACTGATCACAAGAGTCTAAAGTATATTTTCACACAAAATGAACTCAACAGGAATCAAAGAACATGGTTAGAGATAATAAAGGACTTTTATTTCTATATTCATTACCATCTGGTAAAGACATATAGGGTAGATAATGCTCTTAGTAGAAAATAACTCGATACCTTATCCATGATGCGAATTGAGAAAGAACCTGTCTTCATAGGTATGAAAAGGATAGATTTATAAATCATAATGGTAGGGAATACATCCTACCTTTCCTAAATGATTGTCTAACCATCTATCCAAGAAAAGATCAATAAGGCACAAAGAGATGATATAAAACTATAAAATAAGGTGAAAGTAGTAAATAAAGGAAAGATACATGCGTTTCACATTGATGATAATGTTGCGATTCAATTTGGAATGAGGTTTTGTGTGCCTTAATCACCTAAAATAAAGTAGGATCTATTATATAATGCACATAACTCATATTTGTATATCTATCCTGAATGTAACAGGATGTACTGTGATCTTCGAGAACACTTCTGGTGGGACAACATGAAGAAGGATATTACATAGTATATATCAAGATGTTTGGTATGTAATCAAGGTAAATTAGAGAAAAATAAGTACAAAAGGATGATGAAACCATTGCCTATACCCACATGGAAATGGGAGAATTTCACTATGGATTTTTTCATTAGTCTCTTGAGAACATCCAAATGAAACAATGCGATATGGGTTGTGGTGGATCGACTCACCAAGAATTCCCACTTCATTGCTATTTGGAAATATTTATCACTTGAGAAACTTACCAAGATATATATGAAGGAATTAGTGAGGTTGCATGGGGTTCCTCTTTTGATCATATATGACTATGATCCAAGGTTCAAATCTAAATTCTCAAGAAGTATTCAATATTATTTGAGTACTGAATTAAATTTCAGCACGACCTATCACCCCCAAACTGATGAACAATCTAAAAGGACTATTTATATGCCCATGTAATTTCTAAGAGTCTACTTAATGGAATTAAAAGGAGTATGGGATAAAAATCTACCATTAATTGAGTTCTCAAATAAAAACAACTTCCACCCAAGTATTAAAATGGATCTATATGAAGCTCTGTATGGGAAGCGATGTAGAACTCCAACTTGTTGGGATGAAGTTGAAAAAAAATTTGGACCTTATCTTGTGAAAGTGATGATCAAGAAGGTTCAATCCATCCAACAATATATAAAATCTACCCATAATCAGAAAAATCTCTATGCTTACAAGCGTCTAAAGGACTTGGAGTTTTGAAGTTGGAGACAAAGTTTTCCTTCAAATATCACCACGGGAGAGAGTCATGTGGTTTGGAAAGAAAGGGAAGATTAGACCAAGGTACATTGTCCCCTTTGAGATCCTTGATTGCATAGAAGAAATATTATATCAAATTTCACTTACAAAAACCACATTTCATGTGCATGATGGATTCCATATATGCCTCCAAAGGAAGTACATATCAGATCCCTCACATGTAATGAACTCAGAGGTGGTAAAACTGGAAAATGATCTCTCTTATAAGGAGTAGCCAATGATGATTTTTGGATTAGAGAGATAAGGTTCTATGTAATAATACCACTCACTTGGTCAAGGTATTGTGGAGAAACCATAAGTATGAATAAGTGACATGAGAACTATAAGAAGTAATAAAGGAGAAATATCCTCACCTTTTTTCACCTTAGTATGTAAAACCAAATTTCAAGGATAAAATTTACTAAGGGTGGAAGGATGTAATGACCCAAAATTTTATCAATAGAATTTCACTTTTTATAATTATTTCATAAAACACACACATCACATAGAGAACCCAATAAAATCTTTATGAAAAATGAAATAAGTGGTATTTATAGAAATTAAGAAACCTATACCATTAGGAATAGTAATCTAGCCATTAGAATAGTAACCTGACCTATGAAATTATAAATAAAATTTAGGTATATTATAAATTAAAATATGATATAATTATATCATGGTATAAGTAAATAAATGTTTTAAAAATGATAAATTAAGTGTTGATATTTTTGTAAAACATAAATTTTTATTTACAGTTTTATACTTAATATAACGATTTAAAAGAAAATTTATTTTCATTAAGTATATTCATAAATTAATATTATTTTGTATTATAATTATAAGATAATTTTATTATAACTTAATTAATTTTTCAAAGGGTCATAAAATTTATTATAATATTTAAATCAATATTTTTTGAATAAATGGGAATTTTATTATAAAATTAAATTTATCATATTTAGAAAATTATTTTCAAAAAATCAATTCCATTTTTTAAATATACACATTAAAAAATGGTTAGGTTTATTTTTTATAATTTTCTAAAAAAGTTAATTTTTGGTGAATAGTAAAAAATATAGTTTTTTTAAACACGGTATCTTTTGTGATATCATCAAAACATAAATATGATATAAAAATTTGTTAAACTTATGTAAAGAATAATGTATGATAATATGATACAAATATCATACAAAAATAATCCATAATATATACATTATAAATTATTTCATGATAAATATAAAAATCATTTTTAGTGCCGACGCAGTGTCTACGCAGCTTTGAAAAAGTCAAATTCGGTGCCTTATAGATAATAACTTAGAGGTAAAAAGTATTTTCAGGACTTAATTATTAAATATCATTCATATATTATTATTTTTACTGATATTTTTGAATTATTGACTTATATAACATGAATCTTATCCAAATGCTTGTGTAATGCTTACACAAGGCTAGAAAAGTCAAATTAACAAATTAAATAAATTGTCTTGACCTAGATATGAGTAAATATACATAATAAATGTATATAAAGTACTTTATTGATCCTAATTAATTTATTTTTAATTTTTATATATGAAATAATTAACTTTAATTCTTATGCAACGTTGACACAGTGCTTGGGAAAGCAAAAGAAAAATCAATAAAAATATTTTAATTAAAATTATTAGAACCATTAAATGACCCCAAAAACTGAATAAATATTATGGTATGAGTAATTTTATACCATAAAAATCCTTGGGTATAATTTAGGACCATTGGTATCCACTTATTTGATATTAGGTCCCTTGTAGTATTTTATTTAAAAGAAAGCCAAATTGTTCACACTATGATTTTTAATAAGCATAACATTTATAATATATGGTTTTCTAGAAGAGATGTTTAACCATAAATAATATTTGTAAATATAAAAAATTTATATTCTTCATGGAAATTTATTTCCAATTTTTCGGTAATAAATAAATTCCTTAAATTCTTACACAACAATGGTGCAGTAATTATTAAATTAATGAAAAAATAAAATAAATGATATTAAAAATATTAAAATAAATATAATTTGAGATAATTAAGATTATCCATGAATTATATATAGGAACATGAAATGTTTAGGATATAATAAAATAATTGTTTTGGATTTTACTATTTTTTTTGATATTTTTAAATTCATAGTAATGAATAATATCAAATTTGACAAAAATGATATTTAATGAATAAAATATTTTATTAAAATATTTAAAAATAATAAAAAAATAAATAAGTACAAATAAGGTAATATATAGTCAAAAATATCATTTCTAGTACATTTAGAGGATATTTGGAAGAATTTTTCTCTCAAATAGTCTTATTATATTTTAATATTTTGAGAAATTAGTAAAAGTGCCCCTCACCTCAAAATAAACTAAACATTTATCATTAATGTTTTATCAAATGAATCATCCTCATACCAGAAAACCAAATAATATATGATATTTTTTAAACTTCTGTAAGTTCATTAATAACATATAATTTCACTTATGGCGAATCATTCCCATTTGAAAAGAACTTTTATGATTATATACAAGTAAACTGACCATGAAACCATGAAAACAAATGCCCCCAGAACGGAAAAATTGAACTATATAACTTATCAAAATGACCATAAATTAACTTAATAAAATTATAATAAATAAAATTAATGTATAAGAGGTTATTAATTAAGTAATTAATGAATCTAATTTTATTATCCAAGATATTAAGTGCAAGTGCAGAACGCATTCAGGCATAAGATAAGAGGATTCTCAAACCCGACTCCTTTTCTTTAGGTTATCCATATTTCACGACATCTTTGATATGAATACTTATCTAATGTTCCTTAAACTTCATTTAATTATTATCCCCTTTTATTTTCAAGGATATATAAGTTTCCTACTTGATTTTATAACAAATACAAAGATTTTCCAAAAGAACTTTTTATTCCAAAACACATCTTTGAATAATCTTGAGTTATTTATTATTTGATCAAGAATGATGATTATTATACCAAATATTTTTTTTACCTTTTTTATTTTGGAATCCCAATTTTATTCATGAATTTATGATTGATTAAATTCTTATGAAACCCATTAATTTCCACAGGTTAATTCATGACTATGATTGTAATACATTCTATATGGCATGCATGATTATGTAAATATTATGATGTGATGGATGGTATCATAATTTTATATCCATCCAATTCATTAGGTAATGTGATGTATCTCATGATATAATGTGTAATATGTGTGAACATGATGATATATTTGTTCATAATTATGATGTTATGATTATGCATACATGTTAAGCGTGAACATGATGCTAGATTTGTTCACAACTATGTGTGGTATTTGACTACTAAGACATGATGTTTCATTTTTATGCATTACCACATTCCATTACTTTATCACTTACTTCCTTCATGATGTTTATGATGATCTTATACATATGATATGATGATGATGATGACTATGATCACTCATTTTATATTGATTCATGTATCATTTTCATCCTCTTACTAGGCTTTAAGATGCCCCCTTTTCTTTGATGTATATCCTAAAGTGATTATGTGTACTAAGGGGAACATGAGATTTTTAAGGATAAAGAATAATATTTTAAATCAATGTTTATGTTTTATTCTGTACAAGTTATGTATGTGCTTAATTTTTCCAAGAGACAAAACCTTTGATCCTGGATCATAACACAATTATGTTTTTTATCTTAAAAATGATGTGAATAGTTATGTAAGAAAAATTAGGGCCATTATACTAACTATCCTTGTTATCTATCACATGATAAGATCATGTTTCTACTAAGTTATGACTTTAGTCATGGGCCTTCCATGTCTTCGCTGTGCGGGTATTCTGTTATTTGTGACTTCACCTCCATGAATAAGACTCATCAAGAGATGATATCCCTGAGTAAATTAATTTTATCCATTGTAAAAAAATTGACATATTAGTTAGTACCAATATTAGAATCATCATAATGATAAAAACTTTACTTACTAGGTGTGATTATAAGAATCGGAACAAATCATTACGTATTATCCAATGTTTTTTTAGCTACATCAGAAGCTGTAATGTACTCAGTATTTATAGATATGGATGCCACCTAATTGAATGAGACACTATTTATCATTACCTTATCCTAATTGTGATATAAGATCATATTAATCCAATTAAGAGTAGTTTTTTCCTCTAAACTAGTGTCCCTTCCTCTCTAAGTTCCATATATATATATATATCACTTGTACTTTCTCAAGTATATCTAGATAGTTCTAACTGCTTCCCATGCAGTTCTCCTAGATTATACTGATATTTTATTATCATAAAGTATATGTTAGAAATATCATATGTAGTACATATAATTTCATATGTGATTTATCCATCATGAAAGCATATTGAATTCAACTAACCACATTAATCTTCTCATATGTCTCATACATGTCTTCTTGGATAAATTTATGCCACATGACATTGGTAACAATTCACTCTCGAATTATACAAACTTTTATTTTTTCAATACCTTATCGGTATATATACTATTAACAAGGTCTAAGAAATCGTTAGATCTACCTCAATAGACCATGTTACCTAAAATGTAGGTTGCTACTTTTAGTTATTCACTAGAGAGTTACTTTTATTCTAGTCTTAACTAACTGTAAGAACAATAGATATTTTATATATGTTATTGAACATATTTTCCTTAGAAAACTATGCCACTCCCACTGAACTCTTTTAAACACATGGTGATAATTCATTCCAAATGAATATTCTATGATATTGTTTCTAACTTTAATACAAAATTGTATTTTAGTAACTTGAACTCCTTATTGGAATTCTATAGTGTCACCACCCCTTTTTTGTTTCATCGTAGAAATTCCTTCCAAGGTTGGTGGTCTTGACATCCTATGCCCAATTTTAACGATCATATAAAGTATCTATGAAAAGTAGAATTCAAATGGATTTAGGCATAACGAATTGGTATTACTGATCGATCCTTATTAGTACCATGCTTGAACCACCCATGTATATTCTCACTTGAATACCCACCACAATATTCAAAATAATAAACCCATGTACTTTGATACATGGAATCCATTATTGAATTTTAATTGATCTTTTCAATATTATATAATTTCTATATACTTCTTACTTGTAGGATTCATTATTATCAATGAATAATGTATCACCAGCCGCGATGAATATAAAAACCACCAAAATGGTTTCATACTTCCTAGGCAGTATGTGTCTTTGGAACATTACTTTTCCACAAGCTCCTGTGAAACTTGTTCCTATGCCAACTAATTGTGTATCTAAATACTTGACTTAATCCAAGTAAATATTTCTCCCACTATCTAAAAGATAGATTTGCACCCTTTAATAGAAATATAGTCCATCACTTGACTATAACTTTTCTATCTAAGGGTTTTCTATAATATCCTTATAAACCTTTAGGATATTTACTTTAGATGCATATTGCATTTTTCTTTATTCAAGTTTGTTTATATCCATAAAAGACTATTTTTATTTAAACACATTCTCTTATGAAATGATGGATTTATTTCATACTATTACTCATATGATATCCACCTGTCATTATAGTTGGCATATGTTTATGGGATAATGATTCTATTTATGAATAATTTCATAAAAATAATGGAAGTATCTATAATGAATATTAGTTTTAACATTGATGCCACTTTTACTTACATCATGAATCTGATGTGTATAAGGAAATGTGCATTTAGGAATTACTCCATGATGTATTATTATTGATCAATATTAACATGTAAGAATCATCATCGATTCTCCTTAGTAACATCATAACTCTGATGTGTATTAGGAAATGTGCATTTAGGAATTACTTCACACTACATTTTAATGATTGAAGTATGCTTCGTCATGATATTCTTTGGCACATGGACCCGAAGAAACTCATATCTTCTAACCATACATTTTTCATACTTCACTTTTACATTATTTAAAACTATTACAAGAATCTAATGAAGTATATTTACCACTAGATTTACCTTAAAATATTTCACACTCTCTAGATGAACTAATTCCAAAAGCTTTGTGACTTACCTATATTTTTAAAGGTTTATTTATCAAAAAATAAGTATATAAGTGTGTTGATAATTCCTAAGTTAGTTAACCCCAAAGATTCTAAAACCATACTGGGTATATCCTTGATAACTATTTCCAGTTTTACTTAATAAAGAATTATTATTCCACAACTGGGTATAAGAGTCTTATATTTTATATTTATCTATTATTGACAATTATTCAAACATCATTGAACCATTATTTGAGTATTAGACACCACAAACAGAATTTATTCCAAAACTGGAATAATGTATTTATGTTCAATATACATGTGAGATAAATTTTTTCATGATACATAACAAATGTTCAACTAGAATCAATAAACTTAGCAATATAGAAGTTGTGTACTTCTCACCGCTAACTTAGGAACTACCCTTTCTCAGCCACTTAGAGAACATACCTTACTTCTTATAATGTTTTTATACTTACTTGGTTAATTTATGTAAATACAGATATGTTATAGTCATATTGTATTCAATATCCAAGAATCATGATAGAAACATCACATACATTGATGAATATACCCGATGAAGGAGCAACTAATTTTTCTTCAATTTAGTTCATTGCATTTAAGCTTCCATAGTCTTGTCTCTTGACATGTGAAGAAAAAAAATCCTTAACAATGATCATCCTTTTTTATTTGAAGGTCATTGTGAAGGTTACTTTGACATCACACTTACCATTGGACTTTTCACCCGGACTTTCAACTTGTTCACTATAAGAACTAAAGATACAAATTTCTTTAGATTCTTATTTTCTTGATGAATCTTACCCAAATGTAATGAATCATTTTATCCATTCTATTTTTTTTAATTTTAAATGAAACTAGACTAATTGGGTGAAAATTATATAAGAAATGGATATATTGAAGGATATTGATTCATATTTTAATTTACACATATCTAGTATAATCATCATCTCATTCATATCTTGCTTCACTTTCTCCTTGCAAGCTACTCATAGATGAGAAAACATGTGAAATAATCCATGTACACATGAAGTATCCTTAACTCTTTGAACATTGGTTATTTCATTATGATGTAAACATAAAATGCATCATACAAAAGTCTTTTATAAGCACCTTTTACACATTTGATTCCTGAGGTGGGTTGATAAGTATTGGGGACTCCAACACCTTGAATTTCCTATATCGTAGTACTTTGTGCAAGCACCTATACTAATATTTGTAATCTCATTCCAGTAAAGACATGTTTTTTGTCCAATAGTAATCACAGTATATGTGTGGTATTACTTATCATTTTCTAAAAAATAAATTGTAGCATATTAGTACTTTAATTTTGATAATTTATTAGACATTACCGAATAATTAATTCCTTAAAGGCCTCCCACTATTTTATTGAATCATAGTAGCCCTCACTACTAGATTTGGAATACACAGTTGCTAGAGTATTTTAGTGGAAAGGATCCTTGAAACCTCTTATAATAGTCCAAGCTATGGCTATGCCACTACTTGATGAGTTTCAAGGTAGGCGTCTGACTGACCAACCACATTAAATCATGACTCTTTGATCCTTTGAGAGAAATCCTAGCTTTTAGAAATCATAAACATTATTTACTCAATGATTTTCCTCTAAAGATGCAACAAGATAGCTATGAATACTTATTTACTTCCATCTTTAGTTAAATTGAACCATCATTTCCATAATAACTCTCCAGTAGTAGGAGACACCATTAACTAGGGCTGAAAAGCACCCAATACACTTGATTCTTTTTCAAATTTAAATAATGGAAAATATTTAAATTAATATTTCTTTGAGGATTTTTTAATTATTTCTTGATGAATGAAATCATTTTCTATCTGATATGCATGTACTATGTTATCCACTCAAAACTAACCATGAAGTAAATATAAAATCATTCATCTCATTTTAAATTGATTTAATCTATGAATTTTAGTTTATTATTTTATGTGATCACGCTAGCTTTAAAATTCAAAAAACAATAATAAACAATTCATAAATTAAATAAATGGTGCGACTGATCTTGATAATTTGATATTGGTCGATCCATTTATTCTCGATGGATCAATCATGACCTTAGGGTTAATGTACCCGAGTCATCTTTAACTCATATTGTAGCACACACTCCAGTCCAATGTGTCACTGTCTCGTCTAGAATACCTCCTCGTCTCGACATGGTCTACATCTTACAATATAATCATCAAAATACATACATAATCACTCGTATGTGAGGGGATCTCTGGAATTTATAATATAAATAAATAACTTTTATCTGGGTGCACATGACCTTATACATATAATGATGAGTATATATAATGCACAAACTATCCATTTAATTAAATAATTACAGAAATAAAATAAATCACACACAATTAGATAAATAATTAAATAAATTAAATTCCATACCTACATTGATTAGTATTTTCTCAAGAATAGTTGACACACAATTAAATGCGTCATAAAAATTAATTTTTCAATAAATTTATATCGAGGGTTCTATTTGAATTAAAATAATTCTTTTAAAATTTTAATTCAAATAAAATTGGCCCTGTTCCCAAAAATAAATTTAATTATATTTCAGAAATAAAATTATTTTGAAATATTTTAAACTAAATTTTCATTTTTTTAAAAGATATCTATCCACAATCCCCATGTAGCTCAGAATATCCCTGATATGGATATCAGGATGATACTGGATCTGAAATGGATTGAGCGGGTCTGACAGGGCCCAATTTGCCCCGACTCAGGTCAGGATGATCTAGTTTTGGCTATTAAATGGAGGTTGCCTATTTTGGATGTTGGATGAATATAAAATGGATGGAGGTTGCCGATGGGATCTGACCTGGTGCACAATGGGGTGTGGTGGGGCCCAAGATCTTCTAGAGATGTTTCAGTGGTGAGGCTCGCGTGAGGCAATGATGATGGACTGAGGCGTCTGGTCGGTGTTTGATATAGCGTAGGAGGTCAGTGCGTGAGCTGGGATGTTGACGGCGGGGTCGGCCATGAACCATGGGAGCATGATGGATCGTTCACAGTAGTCAGGGTGACGGTGTTGTGAAATATTGACTCCCACTTAAATAGTTTTGATTTTTTTTATATTATCTTTAGTTAAGTTGACCCATCAAGGCCCATAAATATATAAGGAAAAGTCATAGCAATGATAACATTCTTATGAAAACACACAGTGTAATATAATCTCTTTGTCTGGTGATATCTTATAAAGTAGGATGCACACTTGTGTCATCATCCTTTCTTACTTTATTATTTGTTGACCTAACTGGACACACTTCCCTTATTCTACCATGACCATATATTTAGTGAAGGTACTACCATCTTGGTCAACTGGGCCCAAGATATCACTTCATTTCGAAAGTGAAAAATTATATCTTTATTATTCAATAAATATCCTACTACCAATGATGCACCTAATGCAAGCTACCTCGCTATGACTTTAATGCCATAGTTTTTTCCTTGCATCAAAGTAAGTGATCAAATAGTATACACTAATAATCCTAAGTTGAGAGACTATTACAGGCATTCACAAATATAAAATACTAATGAAACCTAAAAAATGTGGTGTTCCTATGGGTAGGTTAGTCCTTAGGATCTTATCTACTTTAAATCACCAAGTGCGAATTTCATGAGAAGAAGTCTCAGTACTTATGAGCCCCCAACACTTGATAGTTTGACATCATCCATTTCTAGTTAGAATGATGTATCTAGAACATATGACATTTTTTTAATATTAATGTCATAGTATCTCAAGGATCTCATAACATCCTATGAAATTTTATAACCTTTTGTTATGATAAATAATCTAAGGACATTACCATATGAATAGTGGATGTAGAAATATCAACATTATTATGATAAGTGTACATCATGCATAACTCACCATATACATAGTATGGTAATAGAAAAGTACTATTCAAGTTAGGTATAGGACACCCACTATTACAACATTTATAATTTATTTTCTTTAATTAATATATTTGATAGCGTGAAGTATACACAACACCAAGTTTAAACAAACTGTGATATACTATAGAAATATTATTAGTTAAATATAGTTGTTATGACCTAGTTATTTTTTTGATGGACATGAATAAGAATTAAAATATTAAGAAATATATATAGAAAATTTTTAACTAATTAAATTAATAACAAATCATGCATTGATTATCAATTGGTTGTAAATGAAGATAAAATCTTTTGAAGGTAAAAAAGATATTTTTCATAAAACTGTTTTTATGTGTGCAATGTATTTTTTATCTTAATATATTAAATTAATAACCATTGATAAATGATTATAATGAAATATGTATATTATATATACAAATTAATTAATTAACATTTATTTAATTATTTTTATTAGACAAGTAATGTCAATAAATTCATTTTAAGATTCAAAAATACGTTTTCTTTAAAAATGTTTTTTATTTCATTTTATGTATGAATATTATAATTAATTTTTGAAAATTTTATAAATTCTATGTTAAAAAATGTATATCATTTTTTAAATCATCATTTAATAATATAATTATTATGAATTTTTTAGATTTTTCTGAAAATGTTGATTTTTGAGTGAATAGTGAAAAATGCCAATTTTTGTAAAACTATCATTTTTTCTTTAAATCAAGTAATTTAAAAGTATAATTATGTTTTTCATTTGATCTTAAATTAAAAAAAGTTTCCTTTAATTATAAATAATATAATTAATTACAAAATAATTGGTATTATATTTAATTTTGGTATTAGCTCATTTTTAGGCTTAAAAGTCATTTTTCTCAAAACTATTTTCATTGTGTTTTACACATTTATATTAAAATAGATTTTTTAAAATTATATAAATTTAATATTTAAAAGTTAATTTAATATCTATAATCATAAATTTAAAATTTGGTAAATAGATCCCTTTTATTTTTGGTCATTATGAATAGTAACTGTGGTATATATTTGTCACCTCGATTAGGGTAAAATGGGTAAAATATGGTTAAAACTATGAGATAAGACCAAAAAAATCTCTCTAACACTTTACTTTATTTCATTATATGAGTTTAATTAGACCAATACCATCCTATATTCTAAAACATGTAAATTTCTTGTAACTTTCCTTTGATTATAACCTTTATATTATTTTCAGTAAAGAATAAATACAAAATGTCACTCTCTTTGTTTTAATATTTATAATATATTTTAATTAGGATAAAAATAAGTTAATATCAGTTATAAATGGTTATTTTTAATATTAATACATTATTTTTATTATATATATATATATATATTTTTAATTTTTATTGATGGTATAATTACCTTAAATGCATACGTAATGCCGATACAACGCTTGTGCAAGCAGTAGAAAAATCAAAGGGAATGATTTTAAAAATAATTAAACAAATATGGTTTGGGTTAATTGTATTATGAAATTAATATAATAAGGTAATTATAAAGTATAATTAATGTAAATTTATTTATATTTTAATTCCATTGGTTTTTTGATGTCTTTGAATTCAAATTAAATGAATAGTCCAAAAAATGACTTGATATTTTAGGATAAAAATATTTCATTAAATGATTTAAAAATAAAAAAAATTTAAATGGGAAAAGCGGGGTGGTAAATGTTTTATAATTTCATCCATGTTCCATTTTTGTGCCACTTTCTATCTTATAAGTTAATTTATAACTCTTGAAGTGTGAAAAAATGTGTTACCACAATTAATGTTAAAAAGTGTTAACGAGGAGGTTAAACGAAGAGCTAACTTTTAAAATGAAACTTAAAATTGTGTAAATTTTATTGTTTGAATGAATTTATATCTTATCATGTACTAACTTAAAAATTATTTCCATTTGGTTCCAAATGACATGATTATGATATTTATTATATTTTAAAGTTCATAATATTTACAATTGTGCCACTCCCCTTACTTATAAAAGGGAACCCCATTTCCTCTCTTACTCACACATTTTGAGCCATTTAGATAAACCTATATATATAAAAATACCTTCAAAACCATCATATACACAACCTAGAGGCTATAGTATCACCAAAATACCAACCTAGAAGGATTAATGTGTAAGCCAAAAGAGGTTTCCTAAAGAAGATGCATACCTCTTAACCAAGCTCTTCTATTTTATTTCTTCTTATAACTCATTAAATTATATTATAACCATGTTGATATAATAAAATTTGTTTATCAAAAATAATTATATGTTATTATGTATATGCTATAACCCTTATTCATCTCCATTTTCATCATATGAGTAATGAAAACATCACTCGTGCGTATGTGTGGACTACCGCCTTCACGAAGCGATGTGTTTCATTTTTCATCACCATCTCACAAGTATAGTTATTATGATGGATTTAATGAATATATATTATATTAATGAAATAATTATGATTTTGGAAAGATAATATATTACTTATATTCTTACCCTTCCACCTATTAAAAAATGATAACGTTGCTCGTGCATATGCGTGGACGACCGCCTCTATAAAGTGATGTGATTAGTTTTTCATATCCACCATTAATAGATTATTTTAAAATTGGATTTAATAAATAAAAATGAAAATTATTTTATAATTAATATTATGGAGATTATGGAACCTTGAATCCTTTTACTATGGTCAACCTACCAAAGTTGTTTTGTGAATATGAACCGAACGTCCTCAAAACATTCATCATGAACTTAACTGATTTAATAACTACATAAGGCATGATAATAATTGAAATAAAAGGGATAATAATAAGGTAATACACTTTAAAAATTTTCTTAAACAAGTTTAAAATTAATATAAGTTTATTATATAGGATATAAAGTGCATACATGGCGAGTCATACTCGATGTAAGGGTTTTTTGTCTCAATTCCCCTTCAACGAGACATATTTTATATTATGAAACAAATTTAATTTATATGGTGTATATAATACCAATTTGAAATATTATATCATTAATTAATCTTTATTCATGTAATTTAAAGTTCCAATTCAAGTTTTATCTTTTAACAGGTTTTGATTCAAATGTTATTAAATCCATAAGGGATTTCTCATCTCAATTCTCTTTCTTTGAGACTTTTCCATTTTCACGATTTGTTTTATTTTGTGTGGTGTATAATTTAAAATATGAATATGTTTTATCATTAATTTACTAAAATTAATGTGGTTTAAAAATACTTTTCAATTTATCACATTCAATAGTCTTTTAATTCGAAAGTTACTAAAGTGGGAAGGGTTTATCCTATAATATCATTTTTATTTAAGATTGTTTATGTTTAAATTTACATTGAAGAAAATTATAAGATATTTATATTTTAAATTTAATATATTTTATTATTATATATTTATATATATATTTTACATTTTTTCCTTTCAATTTCCTCTCTTTGGTACTTAATACGATCAAGAAAATGTTTTTAAAGAAAAATCGACCTTATTTCCTCTTTGGTCGATAAACTTTTTCTTCTATATCCATGTTTCTTAAAATGTTTTCAAGAATGTTCTTTTCTATTATAAAATAATTATTTATAGTCATTTTAAACCGTATTTGACTTTTTTTTCAAATTTTTACAAGGAATATTCTTGTATTTTTTTTGAATGAGGTATTTTTGAAATTTTACTAATAGTGTGAAAGAAATATTTGTTTTTACATTTACCAAGTGAATAATTTTTCATGCTGTCATAACTATTCTTTGAATTAAATATTCATTTAAAATTTTCCATGGTTATTTTAAAAGAAACAAATTTTCTCAATATCATAATTTTTTTATTTAAAATGTTATAAAAAGAAAATGATATTTTCTTAAGTTTTAAAGGAAACGTTTGAATTTTATTTTAAAAGTATTTTCATCTATGCCAACATCCTTTGATGAATAATAGGATTTAATGAGGATATAATCTAATGATACCATTCATATTATTTGTCTAGATGGATTTTGATTAAGTTATTGAATGGGGAACATATTGATATATCATATTCTAGTTTTTTAATATTAATGTTTACATTGATTATATATTGTATTGTTATTCATTTTTTCATATGATGAATGCATTGGACAAAGAAAGTGAATGGGTGGGTCACATTATCAGATAGCCCCTTGATGTATCAATAGGTCTCATGAGATAACCTATCCTAAGTATTTTGTGTATGTCTTCCCAATTATTTATGATTTCTTGACATGAGGCCTTGATGGATAGTTTATGATGTCTTAACACAATGCCTTGATGATATGATTATGATGTTTGAAATTATGAATTACATCATTATGAAATCAATTATTGTTATCCATGTCATTATTTATATTGTTATGTCATCCATGGATATATTACCCTTTTATGATATTAGTTATATGATATATTTGATTATTGTTTATCTCTACCATATTATTAATGCTTAATTTATTCTATGATATCTTATGTTGTCTGCTTTCCCTTACTGAGTATCCGAACTCACCCTTCATTATATTTTTCTTTCCTTAAGATACCAAGAAGGGATATATAAATGATTTCAAAGATATATAAGAATAAATAATATATTTCTCACTAGAATTTCTATTTTGAATTAAAAATTAGTTTAAATTCAATATTCATATTTCTGTGGAATAAAGTGGACATTGAGTGGAAGTGTTCACTTTGTACCATAAGAGTTTGATATATCAGAGTTTTTAACTCTAAACAAAAAAGATACTAGAAATTTAAGAAAGTGAAACCCTTGTTATAAATCAGATAATTATGGGTTGTTTAAGTTATGGAGAGTTACATTAATAAAATATTCATGGCGTGTTATTAATGATTTTTTTAACTTTTTAGTTAGTCAATACTATCATTATTATAAATTATAATTTAAAATATATTTAGATTATAATATAAGATAATCTATAATAGATTAATGAAATTTAGTTTAATAGTAAAAAAGTTAATTTAACATAATAAATTCTATTCATAACAAAGATAAAATAATTAAATAATAAAAAATGTAATATAAATAAATATTAAATAAAAAATGAGTAGTCATTAATTATCATTATTTATTAAAATTAATCTAAAATAACAAGTATAAGTTATAATGAGGAAAAAATAATAAAATTATAAATAATTAATATAAATAATAGTAAATAAAAAATGGCTAGTCCTTAATTATTATAAATTCGTATAAGTTTTTAAAAATTAATCTAAAATAAATAAAAAACAACGAATTGTCTCACGTGAGAAAGTTATTTATGTTTACTTAATATATAAAAATATTATTATAAATTACTGAAAAATAATTTACATCGACTAACATAATTAAAAATAATTATTTTTATTATATAAAATATAATTAGATAATAAATATGATTTTAAATTAATAAATATTTTTTATTTATTAATAATGACTAAAAATATTATTATAAAACTATAATAAATAATAATTTATAACAAACTGATAAAAGTAAAGTAATAAAAAATAATATAAAATATTGAATATATTAGTATAAATTAGTATAAAACAATGAATATATTAGTATAAATTAGTATAAATTAATAAAAGTGATTAAAAATTTGTAAAAAATATTATAAAATAATTAATAAATTGGTTTACATTATTATTAATTAATTACATTATTATAAATTAGTCTAGATTAGTATTAATTATTATAAATTAGTATAATTTATTATAAATCTGTATAAATTAATATATATTAGTATAAATTAATAAAATATATTATAAATTAGTATAAATTGATAAAAGTTATTAAAAATTAGTATAAATCAACATAAAATAATGAATAATTTTGTTTAAATTAGCATATATTAGTATAAATTATTATAAATTAGTATATAATAATGAATAAACTATTATAAACTATTATAATTTTGTATAAATTATTATAAAATTATTTAAATTAGTCTTAATTATTATTTATTCATAAAATTTATTATAAATTAGTATAAAATAATGAATAAATTAGTATAAATTAATATATATTAGTATAAATTATTATAAATCAGTCTAAATCAGTATAAATTATTATAAATTTTTATATAAATCAGTATAAATCAGTATAAATTAATAAAAGTTATTATAAATTAATTAAAATTAATATAAAATAGTATGAATTATTATATATTATTATAAATTAGTGAAAATAATTTTCATAATATTTTTTTAACATTTTATATAATAAAATAATTACTAGTATTTTTTTAGAAAATTATGGACCTGGGAAATCAACATCAACTTTTATTATGAGATCGTGATTGAATAAATCATCACAAAACCCCAACAATTCTAGTATAAATTCTTTCTACATTGATGGTGTCAATGTGTTTATATAATTTTCATTATTGAATTTATAATTTGGTTTATAATGGGTAATTATGTGTCAGTGTAAGAAATGAGAAATCAAGATATTTGAAATGTTTGATAATGATGGGGTTTATTTATTGTGTTTTGAGTTTTGGAAATATTATTTATTTTTGTATTAACATGGTGAATGAAATTCAGAAGAATATATAAACTTTTTGGTTCATAATCCATCATATTTTTAAAATTTAGTACACGAGGTTCTTGACCCATCTTTTCAAGAAACAGAAATTCACAATGATAATTATAATCCCAAATTAGAACCATCTCAATTTTATTATTTTTTAAAATTAGTTGAGGAGGCATTATATCTCGAATGTAAGATAAGAAAATTTGAATCTATTAAAAAATTTATGGCTATTAATAAAATTTTAGAATGTCAAATAATTGTTTCGATTAAATATTTTCTTTGGTTAAATCATTTTTTCCTGAGAGAAATATGCTACCGATAAATTTATATGAAAGTAATACGTTGGTCAATAACTTTGGTCTTAGTTATACAAAGATTTATGAATGTTCAAATAATTTCATCTTATATTATGATAAATATTATTTGTTAGTTAATTGTCCAATATATGGACAATCAAGGTACAAAGAGGTATAACAACGAAAGTTTAGATTTTTCCTATTAAAAAATTGAGGTATTTTACAATTACACCTAGATTTAAACATCTATTTATGTCTTGAAATACACCTATATTTATTACATTCCATACATCTAATATTTCTTTCAGTAAATTATCAAATCATCCCTGTGATGGTGATTTGTGGAAACACTTTGATCAGGCTCATCCGTCTTTTACTTTGGAGCCCTGTAATGTGCAGTTAGGTCTTTATACTATTTTTTTCTATCCATTTGGTGCTTATAATAGTTAGTATTCTTATTAGACTATTTTTATAACTCCGTACAAATTACCTCCTTGGATGTTGATGAAGGAAATATATATATTTTTGGTTTTACTAATTCTAGGATACCCAAATAAGATAATCAATGTTTATTTGAATCCACTGATTGATGAGTTAATTTTATTTTGGAGTGATAGTGTAACTACATATGATATAGTTTTAGAGCATAATTTTACACTAAAAAATACATTAATTTAGACAATTAGTTACTTTCTAATGTACGATATATTTCATGGATGGAGCACACATGGTCCAAAATCTTTTCCATACTGTATGGGTGAAAGCAAAACATTTATGCTTGTTAATGGAAGAAAACCTTATATTTAAACTACCATTGTAAATTTCTTCCTAAAAATAATCCTTTTCAATGGAATATAAATAATTTTTAAAAGGTAGAATTGAAATATATGGAACTCCAATAATTCACTCTTGTATTTAAGTAAAATATATCATTTCTTAATTACCTCTTATTAACTTTGGAACAACTATAAATCAACAAAAAATAGATGGCTATGAGAGAGATCAAAATTGGATAAAGTGAATAGTTTTTTATAACCTTCTATATTACTATGATTTTTTGATCCATTACATATTAGATATAATTCATATTGAGAAGAAATATTTTGATAAACTAGTTTATACCGTGTTGGACACACCTAGAAAGGCTAAAAATACTATAAAGGCATGATTAGATATTTTCCAAATTTAAAGGTGTCCCAGATTTAAGTTATTTGAAAATGACATATCATGAAATTTAATGAATACAAAATTAGATTTTTCACTTTCTAAATAAATTCATTTATTATTCTATAAGTGGTTTCTGTATTTGATGTTACCATATGGATATGCCTCTAATTTGTCTCCTTATTCCAGAAATGGTTATATTACCATATTAAAAAGTCACAATCTCCAAGTCATAATGGAAATACTTCTTCTTATTGGCCTTATAGGGTTATTTAATTCTTTGATTTGGGATATGTCAACTAAAATATCATAATTTTTCTAATATATTTGTGAAGGATCTGAGTGATGAAGAATTCATTCAAGTCTATTCCCAATGATGGGTTTTCATTGAATCTGATGAATAAATCATAAGAATATAAATAATAATGACACGCCTTATGATTATATCCAAAGAACCATAATTAAGGAACCCTAGAACTAGAGAGAGGATCTTTCATATTAAATTTATAATTAATTTAACAATAAGAAATATACCTCAGACTTTATTTTTTTCTTTATTCTAGGTGTTGACCGATTAATCCTTGTCTAGGTTGTACCATCGTTGTGCTGAGAGGATCCAAAGTAGAATCTCTCTAGTGGTGATCCATATGTGTTACTTGATCTCTGAATGATTCTGATGGAACATCATGTGCCATTATGGATGATTTGATCATCTTGTGTTGTTCATCTTGGTCATAACACAATCCTTCAGGATTGAAAGATTGTCTCTTTTCTTCTCTAAATATTGATAAGGAAAGAGTAGGTGGAGAAATCCTCTTAGTCTTTAGAAAAACACTATACATGTTATTCATTGAGATAATTATATAGGTAGAGGGTGCATTTTCCATAACACAAAATGATTTCACACATCCACAAAAATGATATAACCCGGTATATATAGATTTAGGTTAGAGAATTGATAATTATAGATAATCCCTTGGCCAATATCTTAATCCTTAGTGAACCCCACATCCAATAATAATAATAATAATAATAATAATAATAATAATAATAATAATAATAATAATTTGATGCACACATATCTCATAGATAATATAAATATCAATAAATTAATTTATATTTATCTAAATGATATTGAATTTATCATTTCCATTACCAAAGGATTAATTAAACCTGTCAACCTTCCTTAGTGTTTACTAAACCTCAAATAATAAATAAATATTATTTATTTTATAAATAAATAAATATTATGTTCATGATCTTGTGAATAAATATTTATTTAATATTTTCATTTAATAAATCATGAATAAATATTATTCACCAGTCTTGAGGGTAAAATTTATTCCAAATATCAAATTCAAATAAAGTTTAGCCAGATCAATAAAAACACTAAGTGTGTGACCCTCTAGGCCTCTTCCTTAATGGCATCAGGAAGACTTTCCTAAAGTCTAATATCAAAACCTGGCAGCATGTAAAGGCACCCATAGAGGAAGAAGTTAATATCACAATGATAATAACCATGTACAAATGATCACTATGTAATATAATCCCTTAGTCTTAATATCTCACCAATAAATTTGCATACACATGTCACCAACCTATAATTAAGCTCAATATAGATTTTTTGATTTTTCAAAATGAAACCCTCAATAACCATGTCCATGAAATTTTATTTGACAATTAAATTTCAATCAAAGGGATGAGATATCACATTTTGATCATGGAATGGATAAATCCTTTATTGACTTGTTCATTAATGTCATATCACTCATGATGTGCCCCACTTATCCTAATTCACCATGAATATATGGAGTTACAGTTTTTATCAATGCATCAAAGTATGTGACTCATGATATGCATTAATAATATATCAATTATAATGATCAATACACATGTTCACAGATAAGAATATTCAATAACAAAAAATATGTGGAATTACAACTTGTTATTTTTTACTCATTATCTACCATATTAGAAATTATTAAGTGAAAAATTAATGAGATGAATCCTCTTCTACTTATGATAATCAAGCACCTGATAGTCTATATCATTTATGTATCCTCAAATGATGTCATTTGACCATATTACAAATATGTTATAGAATATTATCATGGCACTTATACATTCTCATCATAGTGGGGAACTAATATAACCTTTTGATATGAAAAATAATCTATGGACATTATCACATTAATGTTACATAGAATATAAATCAATATTTGATAAAAAATTTATTAATATTAAAGACTTTAAATATACATGAAATGTAAAGTACAAACTAGTTGGTTATAGGGAACCAACTCTAACAAATCCCCACTTAGACTTGATCCAATTACTAACAAATTTTAGTCCACTAGCTCCCACATAATATTTATGGTTATTATGGGATATGGATTTTGTAATGGCCCAGACCCTCCCGGCCCATTACTTTGCCAAAATGAGGTTCCACCAAGATGGTAGCACTGTGACTGTGGCACCGTGACAGTGGCACCGTAAGGGTGGTACCGTGACGGTGGTACCGTATCCTTACCCTTACTTCGTTCTTTTTCCAGTCCCGCTCCCACAATGTAATTTTTTGACGCTAAAATATTTTAATACCTTTTTTTTAAAGCCCATAATTAATACCTAAAATTCCAAGAAACCTCCCTGATGGGGGATATTAAATAACAACTTAATATCATCATGTGTAACTGCCCATGAAACCACGATACAACTTTCAAGTCGTTCAAAATTCCATATCCCGTAACAATAGGATCTCATCGCTATATATCCCGCTAGAGTTTCCTCTTCTTCTCCTTGACTAGATTTCTTTCTTCCCCCTAGTGCGCTTGGAGTCCCTCCTTCCCGTGGCTTGTGGTGCGTCTGTGCTGGAGCTTTTCTTCTCGTCCTTGGAGTCCCTGATGTTCCTCCCCTGAAAGTCACGCATCCCCTGTTCTTGGCGCGTGGAGAAGAACTTCGATCCTTGATCAACCAAGTAGGGATTTTCCTTTATCTCTCCTTTTTGTGTATCATGTGGGGTGGGTACGCTACTGTTCCTATGGGGTGGACGAAACCAAAACTTAACAAAGATAATAAACGGACTGTTAAAGTATGATGGGGTGCATTTGACGTTTCTGCTATATTCTTTTGTGTTGCTATGTGATTGTGAACTGTTTGAGATTATGATTGCTGAAAATCATGGTCGTTGGTGGTCTTTCCTTGCGCTCTAATGAACCTTTGCCTTCAGTGATGATTTAATGACTATAATCTGGAAATTGGTTAATCACTTAAACTCGGCTGGATGAATGGATGCCCAGTGAACATAAATACTTGTGTGGTCACCCCAGTTAACAAACAGAAAGAATAACCTAATGAATGATGTTCTCGAACCTGGAAGTTTTCTACTCTGTTTTGGTAGTAGGTGTGTTGTTCTTCTTGGTGCTTACGAGGTGACATGGATGGGGATGGGATCCCCAGTTTTTGTATAGTTGTCGGTTGTGTTTTGGGAGCTGTGTGGGGATGTATCTCAAGGCTTGATTTGGTTCCAGTACTTCGAGGGATCTCACTTGATCCCTTTGTTGTTGTGACTTTACAAGAGAACCGAGTGTAAATGATTAAATTGCTGTTTGGCTGTTTCTCTTTCCCTAGCTTGTGGTTATGCCTGTTAGTTTCCCAGTAGTTTAGAATTCACCTAATGGGATCACTTGAATGTGAAAATGAGAATGGTTAAAATGGGGAATTGGTTTTGGGAATGAGTTGTGACTTGGCTGTGGGTGTTGTGCTATTCTTTTATGAATGAATAATAACGAGGGTGTTTTTGCTTAGGTTTTGGAACCCTAGGTTGGGATGAGTGCTTTTTACCTATACATATATCTGTAGTTTTTACGTTTCTTATTTTCGCCCCACCCAAGTTGAGAACTTAGTGCTGAACACCCCCATTTCACGGGGGATGGTGTTTTTCCTAACACTCCTATGAGTAGCTGGTTATTAGCTCTTTTTCTGCTCCCTTTACGGAATAGCCCAAGACTCTTAGGGTAGGCTGTGATGGCCTGAAGTTCCATTATTATCCCAATAATCTTTTGGCAGGGTAGTGTGGTGGTTGGACCAGGTGTTTGCGGGTAGGTTGTTTCCCAAGTATCTTAGGGATGAGGCCCATGTGTCTTCAGGTGTGGCAGCAGTTGTTATAGCCGGGGTGTTTGCGGTTATGGTTATGTATGGTTGTTGTGGGACAGGTGTCTGTGGGTGGGATGGCGGTTGTGGCCCAGGTGTTTGCGGGCGGAATGTGTGGTTGTGGCCCAGGTGTGTGCGGGCGGGGTGTGGCAGTGGGACTGCGGTGATAATGGCGGGATTGGTTCGATGTGTAGGATGTCTTTAATAACCAGTGTGAAAGTGGCGTGGGGTACCCAAACATCGATGTGCTATTACTATACATTACCTAACTTTTGTTATTTGGGGAGTGTTCCTTGGTGAGGCTTGGGCGGATAGTTTTCCTTGCTAGGTGCTTTGGTTGTCTCTTTTTTCACAGGGCATTAGAATGCCTCCCCATTTGTGCATGAGAGTATTTGGTTTTACCTATTGAGTATACTTGTATTCTCACCCTACGTATATAAACTGTTTTCAGGTTTCCAGGAGGATTTCAGGGATTGTGCAGGGCCATACTAGCTCAGGCGTTGGGACAGTTGCAGTTGCTGTTTTTCTTTTCTTTTGGTACTTTACCTTTGTATCCTCCTTGTACTTTGTGGCATTTACTTTTGTAACATTCATATGGGAATGGTTTTCTTTGGCTTCATTTTTACCCCCAGTTTTGGTGTTTTTGGGATTACTATCTTATCTCCCAATCCTATTAAAGAAAAAGGGTAATGAATTCCATATTGTATGTGATTTTATACCCTTGGTGCTAGTCTCCACTCCAGGACCTATTGAAGGTGGGTCTTGGGGGTCATTATCTCTCCTTCAACTTGAAGAAGGAAGGGTCTGGAAATATGCTGTCCCTTCTCTCATCTTGGTAAAGGTGGGTCGTGACAAAGTGGTATCAGAGGGAGGTTGAGAGATAGGATGGGGTCTAGAGTTAGGCATATTGAGGATTTCATGGGATGGTAGGGCAACAATGTTGGGTGATCTTGGTGCATGAAATAGTCCAGGGAAGACCGTCTAGGACACGGGATTTTAGGGCCCCCCGTGATCTGATGCAAGGACTATGGACCTACCGAATGACCAAGTAAGGCTACACTGATTGTAGGGTAGAGACCCTAGGAATGGTACATGCATCATAATGACTTGGATTCTCGTGTTTCATGGGTATTTGGGGATTTAAAATGAATAATAAGTCTAAGAAAATTTAAGAAAAATATTCTACACAACTCGGGATTAGGCATTCCTTGTTTACCTTGCAGCTATGGCACCTGGGAGATGACCATGAGTCGTGTGGGCGATCGAGGCTCAGGAGGTTGACTTTGATGATCGAAAAAGGGCTGACCTAGAGGAGGAGGACGATCAGTGGAAGAAGACACTTTGAGCCTTTCAGTGGAAGACCCTTGGGAAGTACGAGGGAAACATCTCATACATGGATACAGAGAGATAGCTAGAGGATCTGGTGATAGATTTCAGCTTAATCTGGGCTCCGATGGAGTACTGGGTTCCTCTGGCTGTGAGCCATATGCGTGGAGCAGTGTATCAGTGGTGGACGCTTTATCTTGGGGAGAAGAGGGAGGCTGAGGTCACGTGGGTTGACTTCAAGAAGGAGTTCCGGGCATAATTCCTCTCTTCCACGATGAAGGATGAGAAGAGGCAGAAACTACTCTCCCTCCAGCAGGGGAGTATGTCAGTGAGAGAGTTGGGGATCAAGTTCAAGGATCTACTCCGCTTCGCTCCAGACCTCTTTCTGGATGAGGAGTCTTGGGCGAGACATTTATAGGAGGCACTTCGGCCTTCTCTCCAGTATGCTGTTACTCCCTTCACCCTACTGACGTACTTGGAGGTCTAGAAGAAGGATGAAGTGGTGGAAAGGATGCACACGCTGGGAGGTGTATCACGAGAGGGGATACCGTTGGGCTCGTCGAAGGGGAAGGCCTTCAGTAGCATGCCTCCAGTATCAGGACCCTCTAGGTTTTGACCTGCAGGAAGCAGGCCTCAGCAGTTCCAGTTCCGATCCCCCGGTCCTCGCCCTTTCCTTTCGGGCCCAGGACTAAGGTTATTTGTCTGTGGGAGCCATGGCCACCTTCAGAATCAGTGCTCGGACAGAGTGCAGTAGATTGGGGGTGGGACAGTGCAACACCCACCCCAGCCGCATCAGTTTCCAGCCAGGCCCATTCAGTAGCAGCAGGGACAGTGAGCTCCCGCTCCTCCAAGGGCGGACGTCGCAGGAGGAGGCTGACCTCAGGGTGCTCCTCAGGGACCTCGACCGGGGCATGGTCGGGGAGGCGGCCGACAGCCAAGATGAAGAGGAGCTGGGCATGGGCAGTTTCACTCCACAGAGGCAGCAGTTCCAGCAGGGCTAGAAGTCATTCGAGGTATGATCAGCTTATTTAGTACCCTTGCTTATGCCTTGTTCGATACAGAGGATTCACACTCCTTTGTTACACCCTGTCTGGCCCGTGCCCTGGGTTTAGACGTCGAGAGACTTTCAGCACCCTTGGTTCTGAGCACGCCAGTCGGAGGTCAGAACGACTTGTCTTATGTTTTCCGGGGGTGTAGACTGATTGTAGGGACACATCAGTCTATTAGGGATCTTCTACTATTACAGATACATCCATACGATGTCATCCTAGGCATTGACTGGCTTTTCTATGTATGTTTCGTTATTGACTACTTTTGAGGAAGGGTCTTGTTTTCAGATTTGGGCGGTCAACGTGTAACTTTCATCGGCAAGCGGGGTTGCCAGAAAAGCAGCAGGCGAGAGGATCCCCTCCTTTCCTTGTTAGCTAAACTAGCAGTGGAGTCGGTGGATGTAGAGATGGTGGAAGTCCCAGGGATCGTCAGTGAGTTCATGGATGTCTTCCCTGAAGAGGTGGTGACTCTACCCCCTCAACGTGATGTTGAGTTCGGGATATGCTTACAACCTGGTGCCCGTCCGATTTCGATGGCTCCCTAACAGATGACACCTTCTGAGTTGTGAGAGTTGCGGATCCAGATTGACGATCTGATGAAGAAGGGTTTTTTTCGGCCAAGTGCGTCACCGTGGGGTGATCCTATCTTGTTTGCGAAGAAGGAAGATGGTGGTCTAAGACTTTTCATAAATTACAGGAGGCTGAATCAGGTGACGGTCAAGAATCACTACCCTCTCCCGAGGATAGACGATCTCTTTGATCAGCTGAGGGGAGAAGGTTGTTTCTCTAAGATCGATCTGCGGTCTGGATATCACCAAGTGAGGGTGAAGGAGGGCGATATCTCCAAGACTTCCTTCAGGTGTAGATATGGGAACTTTGAATTTGTGGTTATGCCGTTCGGCATTACAAACTCTCCAGCTGTGTTCATGGGACTCATGAACTCCGTCTTGCAGGAATACTTGGATAGGTTTGTAGTCGTGTTTATTGACGACATCCTGATCTACTCAAAATCAAATTAGGATCACACAGAGCACCTGAGAATAGTTTTAGAGGTTCTCCGATGACACCAGCTCTATGGGAAGTTGTCCAAGTGCAAGTTCTGGACACAAGAAGTGCATTTCCTTGGGCACATAGTGTCTGATTAGGGGATAACAGTGGACCCGTCGAAGGTCTAGGTGGTTGTTTCTTGGGAAGCACCCAAGAGCATGACAGAATTCCGTAGTTTCCTAGGTCTGGTAGGTTACTATCGGAGGTTCGTGCCCAACTTCTCCTAAGTTGCGGAACCTTTGATATATTTGACCAAGAAGAACCAGGCTTTCACGTGGAATGGGAAGTGCGAAGCAGCCTTCAGCTATCAGAAGGAGAAGTTGGTGAGTGCTCTAGTGCTGAGGTTTCCAGAAGAAGGGGAAACATATGAGGTGTTCTATGATGCTTCAGGACAAGGCCTCAGGTGTGTGCTGATTCAACGACAAGGGGTGATCTCTTATGGGTCTAGACAGTTACGTCCCCATGAGCGTAACTATGACACCCATGATCTAGATCTTGCAGCGGTCATGTTCGCACTAAAGTTATGGCGGAATTACCTCATCGGGGAGCGCTTCTTGGTCTTCACCGATCACAAAATCTTGAAGTATATCTTCTCCCAGCGAGACCTAAACTTACTACAACGAAGGTGGATGGATTTACTTCAAGAATACAACTTTGATATTTCCTACACCTTAGTAAAAGGGAATGTGGTGGTCGATGCCTTGAGTAGGAAGTCGCAAAAGGATTCGATTCGAGAGTCGGCAGATGCTTGGAAGGCGATGGAGGAGTTGGCTACCCTGCACCTGGATGCAAGAATGGATAGTGGTAGAGGTTGCCTGTATCAGATGATAATACAATCTTCTCTATTACGGAAAGTAGAGGAGTCTCAATGGTGAGACTCATAAAGTGAAGTGATGCGTGACCGGGTTACCCAAGGCGATGCCCCAGAAGGTTGGATGGAGGATGGTCGATATCAGATGCTTTTCCGAGGGAAGTTGTTTGTTCCAGAGGCGATGTGCAAGAGGGTTCTTGGTGAGTTCCACAACTCACACCTAGCAGTGCACCCGAGAGTTTCCAAGATGTACCAGGGTCTGAGGGGTCAGTTTTGGTGGCCCGGGGTAAAGCGGGTGGTGGCAGAGTTCATAGAAAAGTGCCTAGTGTGTCAGCAGGTGAAGGCTGAACACCATGTCCTAGGCGGTTTTTTGCAACCATTAGATGTCCCCGAGTAGAAGTGGGACGACATATTGATGGATTTCGTCACAGGGCTACCCAAGGTTCAAGGAGGCTGTGACGCTATCTGGGTAGTGGTGGACCGATTGACGAAATCGGCTCACTTTCTGGCGATCAAGGAGTCAGGTGCAGTGGATGCCATAACAAAGAGGTACGTGGATGAGGTGGTGTGATTTCATGGAGTTAATAGGTCCGTAGTCTTGAATAGGGATGCATAGTTTACCTCATGATTCTGGAGAGGATTGCAGCATGCTTTTGGCACCCAGCTACGTCTTAGCACTGCTTTCCACCCCCAGACAGATGGACAGACGATGCGCACCATCCAGACAATAGAAGATATGCTACGGGCATGTATCCTGGATTTTGGGGGATCGTGGGGATGATAATTTCCTCTGGTGGAGTTTTCCTATAACAATATCTATCACTCTACCATTGGCATGACTCAGTTTGAAGCTTTTTACGGGAGGCCGTGTCGCTCACCCGTGTGCCAGACAGAGGTCGGGGAGGCAGGTATTCTTGGCCCAGAGGTGGTGCAGAGAACGACAGAGAATGTTCAGCTTATACGGGAGAGGATGAAGGCGGATCAGGACCGATGGAAGTCATATGCCGATAATAGGAGTAGAACCTTAGAGTTCGAGGTCGGGGACCACATGTTCTTGAAGGTCTCCCCTCAGCGTGGGCAGCAGAGGTTTGACAGGGGGAGTAAGCTTTCTCCCAGGTTTGTTGGACCGTTCGAAGTAATGCAGTGGGTCGGTGAGGTGGATTATCAATTGGCGTTTCCACCACAACTACAGAGGGTGCAAAACTCTTCCATGTGTCCCAGCTCCGTCGGTATCTGCACGACGATTCACACATCCTCGACTGGGGAGAGCTAGATATCTGTGACGATGCAATGTTCATGGAGTGACCCGTGATGATCGAAGGTTGTGAAGAGAAGGTTCTTCATGGACAAATCATTCCTTTGGTTTGTGTGTTATGAAGACATGGTGGGATTGAAGAAAGTAGCTGGGAACAGAAGACACAGTTGCGCGCCCAGTACCCAGAGCTGTTTTGAGTTGTTCTATTTTGTTGTACTTGCTGTGGTGGAACACTTTACCTTGTTAACTATGGAATGTGTGATTTTACTTTTTCTACGGATGTGTGTGAAGTGTCCTGAAATGTGGGAGGGGAGGACCTGATCCCTAGTTAAGACGCATTAAAGTGGATGCGCCTAAACCCGTTCGGGCGAGTCAGTGCCACCCAAAGCGGATAGTATCTTAACATGGAGGAAAGAAAACCCCTCACCCATATGACCAGACAATTTAATCTTTTTTTTTGCATGGTTTCATGCGGGAGAGGGGTGGTATGATTGTGACTTTTCAGGAGATAGATGAGGAAGGTGACGTTCCTTGGTAACAAAGAGGTTCACTCCTGAGAGGTATCTTTTAAGGTTATTATTCGGACCCCTATCCTTTCTTCGAGTCTAGTTTTTATTTGAGAGGGTGAGAATAGTCTGAGAGGTATCTGATTTAATGGACCGGACCCTACCGACCCATTACTTTTCCAAAACGCGGCTCCGCCAAGACGGTCGCACCGTGACGGTGGTACCGTATCCTTACCCTTCCTTCGTTCTTTTTCCAGTTCTGCTCCCACAACGTAATTTTTTAACGCTAAAATATTTTAATAACTTTTTTTTAAAGCCCATAATTAATACCTAAAATCCCAAGAAACCTCCCCGATGGGGGATATTAAATAACAGCTTAATATCATTGTGTGTAACTACCCACTAAACCACGATCCGACTTTCAAGTCATTCAAAATTCCATATCCCGTAACAATAAGACCTCATCGCTATATATCCCACTAGAGTTTCCTCTTCTTCTACTTGGATAAATTTCTTTCTTCCCCTTGGTGCGCTTGGAGTCCCTCCTTCCCGTGGCTTGTGGTGCGCCTGTGCTGGAGCTTTTCTGCTTGTCCTTGGAGTCCTCGACGTTCCTCCCCTGCAAGTCGCGCATCCCCTGTTCTTGGTACGTGGAGATGAACTTCGATTCTTGATCAACCAAGTAGGTATTTTCCTTCGTCTCTCCTTTATGTGTATCATATGGGGTGGGTACGCTACTGTTCCTGTGGGGTAGAAGAAACCAAACCTTAAAAAAGATAATAAACAGACTGTTAAAGGATGATGGGGTGCGTTTGACGTTTCTGCTATATTCTTTTGTGTTGCTATGTGATTGTGAACTGTTTGGGCTTATGCTTGCTGAAAATCATGGACGTTTGTGGTCTTTCCTTGCACACTAATGAACCTTTGCCTTCAGTGATGATTTAATGATTATAATCTAGAAATTGGTTAATCAATTAAACTCAGATGGCTGAATGGATGCCCAGTGAACATAAATCCTTGTGTGGTCACCCCGGTTAAAAAACAGAAAGAATAACCTAATGAATGATGTGATTGAACCTGGAATTTTCCTACTCTGTTTTGGTAGTAGGTGTGTTGTTCTTATTGGTTCTTATGAGGTGACATGGATGGGGATGGGATCCCCTGTTGTTGTACAGTTGTCAGTTGTGGTTTGGGATCCATGTGGGGCTGTATCTCGAGGCTTGCTTTGGTTCCAGTACTTCGAGGGATCTAACTTGATCCCTTTGTTGTTGTGACTTTACAAGAGAACCGAGTGTGAATGCTTAAATTGATGTTTGGCTATTTCTCTTTCCCTGGCTTGTGGTTATGCCTGTTAGTTTCCCATCAGTTTAGAATTCACCTAATGGGATCACTTGAACGTGAAAACGAGAATGGTTAAAATGGGGAATTGGTTTTGGGAATGAGTTGTGACTTGGATGTGGGTGTTGTGCTGTTCTTTTATGAATGAATAGTAATGAGGGTGTTTGTGCTTAGGTTTTGGAACCCTAGGTTGGGATGAGTTCTTGTTACCTATACATATATCATTAGTTTTTACTTTTCTTATTTTCATCCCACCCAAGTTGAGCACTTAGTGCCGAAAACCCCCATTTCATGGGGGAGGGTGTTTTTCCCAACACTCCTATGAGTGGCTGGTTATTAGCTCCTTTTATGCTCCCTTTCCCAAATAGCCCAATACTTTTCAGGCAGAATGTGATGGCCTGAAGTTCCATTATTAGCCCAATAATCTTCGGGTAGGGTAGTGTGGTGGTTGGCCCAGGTGTTTGTGGGCATGTTGTTTCCCAAGTATCTTCAGGATGAGGCCCAGGTGTCTTCGGGCGTGGCAGTATTTGTTCTAGCCTGGGTGTTTGCGGGCATGGTTAAGTATGGTTGTTGTGTCCTAGGTGTCTATGGGAGGGATTCCGGTTGTGGCCCAGGTGTTTGCGGGCGGAATGTGTGGTTGTGGCCAGGTGTTTGCGGGCAGGGTGTGGCAATGGGACTGCGGTGATAATGGCAGGATTGGTTCGATGCATAGAATGTCTTCAATAACCAATGGGAAAGTGGTGTGGGGTACCCAAACATAGATGTGCTATTACTATACATTACTTGACTTGAGTTATTTGGGGATTGTGCCTTGGTGAGGCTTGGACAGATAGTTTTCCTTTATAGGTGCTTTGGTTGTCTCTTTTCTCACAGGGAATTATAATGCCTCCCCACTTGTGCACGTGAGTCTTTGGTTTTCCATACTGAGTATACTTGTATGCTCACCCTACGTATATAAACTACTTTCAGGTTTCCAGGAGGATTTCAGGGATCGTGCAGGGCCATACTAGCTCGGGCGTTGGGATAGTTGGAGTTGCTGTTTTTCTTTTCTTTTGGTACTTTACCTTTGTAGCCTCCTTGTACTTTGTGGCATTTACTTTTGTAACATTCATATGGGAATGGTTTTCTTTGGCTTACTTTTTACCCCCAGTTTTTGTGTTGTTGGGATTACTATCTTATCTCCCGATCCTATTAAAGAAAAAGGGTAATGCCTTCCATTTTTCATGTGATTATATACCCTTGGTTCTAGTCACCACTCTGGGACCTATTAAAGGTGGGTCTCAAGGGTCATTATCTCTCCTTCAACTTGAAGAAGGAAGGGTCTGGCAATCTTCTATCCCATCTCTCATCTTGGTAAAGGTGGGTCGTGAATGATTTATTCAATGGGTATGCCATGTTTTCTTCCATGGAAACTCTACTCACTGCAACCTCACCTATATGAGAAAAATTCCTCAAGATATGATACTTTCTAAGTATGTGCTTCATCCACAGATGTGACCTTGGATCCTTGGAAAGATCCACTGATACAATATTATCATAGTACAATGTGATAGGACCTTTACTATTAGAAACTATATCTAGCTCTTGGATGAGGTTTTGTATCCACAACGCTTCTCTAGCCACATTATAATCTATAATATACTCATACTTTATTGTAGAATCTATAACCACTACTTTATTTGAGCTCTTCCAGTTCACAACTCCTCCATTGAGGGTGATGTGATATCCCAATTTTGATTTTATATCATCTTGATCTGCTTGAAAGATGGAATATATATATATATATATATATATATATCCCTCAATAACTAGCTTCTCATCTCCTCTATAAATCAAAATCATAACCTTAGTATGTCCTAGGTCCTTTAGGATAGTCTTAGCTACCGTCTAATGGTGGTCTCCTAGGTTATCTTGATATTTTCCTACCACACTCAAGGAATAGACAATATCAAGCCCAATACATAACATGACATACATTAATAACCCTATCACTAATGTGTATGGAATATTTTTCACCTCCTATCTCTCCTCCTGTGTCTGAGGACACATTTCCGTGGAAATATATTTACCAAGTGATATTGGAAACAATCCCCTCTTAAATTTTTCTATACTAAATCTCTTCAGTATCTTGTCAATATATGTACCTTGAATTAGTCCAAGTAGTCTCTTGGATATATCATGATAAATCTTGATCCCAATAATGTATTCTGTTTCACCTAAGTCCTTCATAGATAAGTATGTGTTCAACCATGCCTTAACATAATGTAAGACTGGTGTATCATTTCTAATTATCAATATATCATCAACATATAATTTTAGTAAAACAATCACACTCCCACTAAACCTCTTATATACATAAGGACAACATCCTTTATTTATGAAATAAAATTCCCTCATGGATTCATCTAAGAAAATACCCTATGACATGGATGATTTTTTTAATATATAAATGGATATTTAAAATTTTCATTCCTTACTGGAATCTTTTGGAGTCATGAAATCTTCTGGATGTTATATATATTATTAGTTTCATTGGATCATCATATGAACCTTGGAAATAGAAGTTAATACACACACAAATAGACCTATCTCCAAGGAATAAAATGTGTAAATGTATTTGAAAAGAAAACTATAAACCAATGTACCTAAAATGCCCAAATGTTACCAGATTACATCATTGTTATTTGATAGAGTTAACTTTATGATGATCAAAAGGAGAAGAAAATGAATGACTCCTACTTATGAGAGGGGAACACTTGCTAATGGATCCATGAGCACTTCATGAGGATGACCAAATACTTGAAAAGGTACTATTGAATTCATTTTTTGATGGACGATCTTTGAGAATGGAATATATATTCAACTATATTATGAATGATTTTAAAATATCACACACATTTTACATTCCCCAAAAGTAGAGGATCACATCCTCTTATAGACCTCCTCAATGCTCTTCAATAAATTAAGAACATCGACCATGTGAAATGGTTTGAGTGTCATCACATGATACTCGAGAGTTACATCTATTGGAGTGTTTATTCATTGAACACTTCAATGAATGTGGTGTTCTAGCCATAAATGAATCAACCTTTTGGTTTGAAAATGGTGAAATTTCATAGGAGGTATGTGTCACTACACATGCATCACATTCACTTCAAAAATAAGTTTGGTTGTCCACCAAAACATCACATAAACCACGACAATATAGTGATTTCCATTTTATTACACAAAAAACAATCTTCACTTGTACTAAAATCCTATAAGTACTTTATGCATAACTTCAAAACTATTTGTGAATCTATCCAAACTCCTTTGGATACAATTTCATCAAAACTCTCTTCATAATAGAACAGATGCTTTTTCAAAAACTTAATCCTTATTCAAGGGCCCAACTATGTCACCCTGTAGGCCTTATCATCATTGAAAAAAAAATGAAATCCCAATTTTATAAATGTAATCAAAGAGTGTCATCTAGTAAAGCATCAATGTTTATCAAGATACTAAGTGGTTTGGTGTGATCTCTATAAAACATACTCATATATCTATACGAACATTTACACCAAAATATATATCATATACATCATATATATACCTATATAATCCCTTTTTACATTACAGAAAGTGACCAATAGACACTGAACATTCTGATATAGAATCACCAAATCATCTTTTCTTGATTCTCTGAAAAAGACTGACCAAGTCGATGAATACATCACATGTCATTAATCTATCTAATGAGTACATCACATGTCACTCATCTAAGTATTTTATCACCTAATATGTGACACAAATTAGTATTTTAATGCATTTCCTTAGTATAATTCAATCAAGGACCATATTTATTTACTTTTCATACAAGTGGATAAATTTCATCTTGGTTATGCTCCAACCAACGACATGATCTACAACATACCCAACCACCCCCACATTAGCTGATTTATTTTCAATCTTTCTTAATTAGGTTATAAAACTATAAAGTTTCTCATTATAAGTATCTCACCAACCTTGGGTAATAAGTATTGATAAAAAAAGTACACCCCTATGCATATCAATGACTATATGACTTCCATGAGATATACTTTGGTGGGTCAATCCCAGTAATATGTCTTTACTTATTACCTCATGAATATGTTATTCATATCTTATATATAAATATTTATAATGAATATAATATTATACTCATGCCGACCTTATCATATCATTACAACCCATAATACTTCACAATGATCATCAGTTAGGAACAACTCAAAGTCATACTTTGAGGGGATGTTATCATTCAACCATTCTTGTAAAATAATTTTCAGCATAGATGAATGAATGATGAATTAATATTTCCTTTATTATAATAACATGATACATTTAAAACCATTACAAAAAATACAAACAATCTTTCAGGTGTCTTACACCTAGTGATTTTATATGAACCTCATATTGTTGCTATGGTAATGGATTCATCAATAGAACTTCTTTATTCTCCTTTGTAGCCACCAAAACGGTATTTACAACACCCCTATCAATGATCTCCCATATGAGATAATATTTTTGAAGGATATTTTTAGTCCTTTGGTGATACCTAGGTTCCTTATATTGAATAATAACCCCATTTTTGTCATAATATAACTCAATTTCCCCATTAATTATAGGAACCACTCCAGGTTTGTTAATGAAATTCTTGACCCAAACAACTTAATTTGAAACATATAATATAATAATGTACTCTACCTCTATTGTCGAGTATGATATGATGGATTTTTTGGAACTCTTTCAACTGATATCACTACTATTTAGTAAAAACATGATTGCAGATTGAGGTCATAAATCATCTTTATCAAATTAGAAACTAGAATCTGTGTAAACCTTTACAAAAAGATCACATTCTCCTCCAAAGATTAAGAACATATCCTTAGTCCTTCTCAAGTAATATTGAATTTTCTTCATTGTAATCCACTAACTCTAACCAGGATTGAATTTGAATATACTAGTTACACTCAAATAAAAGATACATAGATTTGAGTACATAACATGGAATACATTATATATCCTATGGTGGATGCATAAGGAATCCTATAAATACTTTTTAAATCTTTAGAATGATCTTGAATATTACTAATTTTCATGCCATGAAACATTATTAAAGACCCCTTATTGAATTTCTTTATGCTAAAACTCTTTATAACTTTACAAATATACATGTCCCGAATCAGTCTAAGAAATATCTTAGATATATCTCTATAGATCTTCATACCTAGTATGCATGTAACTTCACCCATGACTTTCATTGAGAAACATTTACCCAGCCATACCTTCACAAGTGTTAGGTCATCATTTCTAATAATTATTATTTTATCTTCATACATTATCATAAATACCACTATAATCTGATTAACCCGCTTATATACACAAGAATCATCTTCATTTTTGATAAAACCAAAATCTTTGATTGCATCATCAAACTAGATATTCCAACTCTAAGAAGATTTATTCAATACATAAATGGACCATTGAAACTTGAAAACCATAGTAGAATCATTTGGAACTTAAAAATACTTGGGATATATCATTTACACATCCTCAACTAAATTTATGTTAAGGAATGAAATTTTGACATCAATTTTATATATATGATAATAATAATAATCTGCTAAGGTAAGAATTATTCAAATTGACTTTATCATCACAACATGTGAAAAAGTATCTTCATATTCAATACCATGAATTTTTTATAACCCTTTGACATTGAGCATTATTTATTATTATACACTCTACCATATATGTTAGTTTTATTATAGAAAACCCACTTACACCCTATGGGTTTAACTCCTTTAGGCGCATACACCAAGTTTCGAATTTGTTCAGTGTATATGAAGTAAATCTAATATTCCATGGATTTTAATATTTTCTCAGAATCAAAACTATCAATATTATATAATTAGTAAGTAGTTTCATATCCTATTAATTCTAACTCATCATTATTATCCATGAGAAATCTCTACTGATAACACCCCTACCCAACCCATTGGCATGGATTGGGTTAGAGGTACTATTGGTGTAATGTCTCGACTTCATCTAAGATTCAGACCATTTAATTTTTTTAGTTTAATACCTTAAAATGGCCCTATAAAATTATACCTGAGGATAAAAGAGATCTAGGGTGCATCTGGGGAATGTTTGAAGCCTGACATACTGAAAACATGGAAGGAAAACTGGGCCGTATAGTTATCGGGAACTGTGCAACCTAAGGTGCATCCTCATGTGGCTTGTTTCAGGTTCTGAGTAGTGGGAAGATGCATAGTTTGCGTGAAATTATTTAAGCTGTGTGCATTGCCCATGCACAATGTATTTGTGCACAAAAAAATAGGGTTCTTCCCTTTTATTTTATTTTTCTTTCCTTTTATTTTCATTTCTTTTTTATTTTTCTTTTCTTTTATTTTTTACCATTTCTTTTTTCTTTATTTATTTTTTCCTTCATTCCTATCCTTTATTTACTCCTTTCCCACACGTATCCCTCTTCCCCTCACCCTCTAGGTGCACCGCCACACCCTCCTCTAATCTTGGAGGTTCTTTGATTTGTACCTCCATTTCTCCTCTGATTCCATCGCCATCAGATGCGCTAGAAATATCTCAGTATTATCTCTCTCTCCCTCACCCATCTATTTTAATTTTCCTCTATCTTCCACTAAGAAATATTCGTGCGATGGTATTGTGACCTATTTTGAGGGTTTGTTAATTATTATAATTTATCCCAATTTAGGTTGAATCAAAGATTGTTTTTAGATGTATAGAGTGCTACGACGTTGAGGTAGGTTGCCTAAAGATTTTTCCCATTGTCTCGTTGAGTTTTAAATATTGCGTTGTTGCACCACTCGTTGAAACCTTCTAGAGAATCTCAATATTGCATATTAAATTATTTGGGTTGCTTTGCAGTGTTCGTAGGGACCCTTCCTTATGGAGAAATCCATTTTAGGTAGTTCACCTTGCCTTTGGCCACCTCCTTTTGTGCACATAATTGTTTGGCCTATGTTTCCTTATGCCTTGGGTTGTGTTCCACCTTAGTTTAATGCCCTAAATTTATTAATTGATTTAGGATGAATAATGAACCATGAATTAGGCCCCCTTGGAAAGATGTTTCTTAATTAATTAATTGGTCCATGTATAATACCACAAAACATGATATTCTTAAAGTTTAATTATGAGTATTCTTATGCCTTATGTTAGTTTCTTGTGCAATTTATTTAAATGCTCACACTTCATTCTATATGTTATGCTTTAATTATAATTTCCCATGAAAGTTGTTAAATTATTTTCTCATGTTTGGTGTTTCATTACAAATACAATATGACTTACATAGTGCTTATGCAAGTTGGTTTTACACCTTTTCACATTTCTATATAACATTTCTTACCTCGTTTCCAATGTCATATGATTATATTAAACGTCATTTCTTACTTTGACCTTGTGCCATGTGCCTTTGTTTTCTTTTCCTTGTTTAGATATTATACTTTGTTGCTTATGCCTCTTGCCCATGATTTTCTCTTATTAAATGATTTTGGCTTGCTATATAAATATGTTATTATTATTTCTTTGAATTTATTGGCTTAATTAAATAGTAATCATGTGGCATTTAAATTTTTATTAAATTGGATGCAATTATAAATGCTTTTCCTTGTGATATATGACTTGCATTGTGATGTGATTTGTCTACTTGGTTCTCTTGACATGGGCTGGGAGAGAAAGTGAGTTCCGTATTAAGGACTCACTACTACAAATATGGCTTTTATCAGCGCTAGAAAAGGGTATTAACAACACTAAAAAAGAACTGTTAATCTAGGCGAAGACAGGGGGGTCCCTTTTATCAGCGCTAAAAAAAGCACCGATAAAAGGGGTCCTTTATCAACACTTTTTTAGTGCTGATAAAAGACCCCTTTATCAATGCTTTTTTTAGCACTGATAAAAGTCAAAAAAATAAAAATAAAAAAATAAATAAAGAATATATAATTCGGGGGGGGGGGGGGGGGTTAACAGCGCTTGACCCCCTTTATCAGCGCTAGTTGGACCACTCCAGTGCGCTTCCCTTGCCCGCGCTTCCATCACATGCCCCCCGCGTGCACCTCTTTGATTCCACCAAAACTCGAACTCACGACCTCCCCCTTGCGCGCCTGCACCTTTACCACTAAGCCATTTTGTTTTTTTCTATTTAATGATATATCTATTTATTTATATATATATAGTTATATTTATTCGTATATTAATATAGATTCATGTTAATATAAATATATTTAGTTATATTAGTACATATATATTTATTCATATATTAATATTAATATTAATATATATATATATATTTATATATATATAGTTATATTTATTCGTATAATAATATAGATTCAAATTAATATAAATATATTTAGTTATATTAATACATATATATTTATTCATATATTAGTATATATATATTTATTCGTATATTAATTTATATTTATATTTTTAGTTATAATTTTTATCCATATATTTATTTGTATAATAATATAAATTTATAAGATTAGTTTTAAATACATTTATAAAATATGTTTTTGTGTGTGTTTATAAATAAATAAATAAATACATACATACATATATTCAACACACACAAAGACACACACACACACACACACACATATTTATGAATAAACACATCTATATATGTGTATTTGAAAAGCCATAGAATGTTAAAATGAACACAAATTTTAATCCAGAAGCCTTTTTCAACTCCACAACTAGTCAAATCGAATAAAATGAAACAATATTCGATATGATATGTGATACATGCCTAACGGACATCCGGATCAGAAGTTATACTTGTTTGAATGTTAACAAATCACAGTATCCCGACTAAAAACTCAGTTTTAGAGGCCTTATGGGACTTTTTTGGGCTCTAAAAATGTGGCAGAAGCTTTTCTTAAGTCACAAACGCATAGAGATCATCGCAGGTTTCGATTTGATATGCTGTAGAGCTCAAACAGACACCCGGATCAAAAGTTATGCCCGTTTGAAGTTTGAGTTACATTTTCAACTTATTTTAGATCTTTTATTATTTTTTTGATTTTTTGTGTCTTCAAATTGTTATTAAATGATTTTTAATTAATGATAATTAGAAAATTATTAATTAATTATATTTTTTAAAATATTTTAAAACAATTTTCACTAAATTTCTTATATATTAAAATGTAATAGTCTATTTATACTTATCTAAAACATATTTAAAAAATATATATTATATTTATATCAATATAAATATACTTATATAACAATATATTATTTTTCATGAAAAATTAATTTTTTTGAAACATAAAATTTATCAGTGCTAGGAAAAAGCGCTGATAAAGCCCCTCTTTATCAGCGCTAAAAGAAGTACTGATAAAGGGGGGCCTTTATCAGCGCTAAAAAAAGTGCTGATAAAGGGTCACGTTTAACAGTGCTTTTTTTAGGGCTGTTAAAGGCCCCCCTTTATCAGCGATTTTTTTTAGCTCTAATAAAGGACCCCTTTATCAGTGTTTTTTTAGCGCTGATAAAAGGGTAGCACTTCCCTTGCCCGTTTTTGTAGTAGTGACTCATGATTGGACTCACCATGCTCGATGGGTTATGACCCGATGTTCTAGGGTGGTGATTTGTATTTCTAGGTGATGGCTTCATGGATTATTTAATATACTCCTAAGTAATACCGGTTCCCTAGAAGAGAAACCATGGATGGACCCATTGATGATATAGATACGCCATGCCTTGGGTGATACTCAGTCCTCTAGTGAGATACCTGAGATACACTCAAAGTCACCATGCCTCGAGTGATACTAGGGACTCCTTATGAATCGCCTGGGACATACTCAGTGGTATTGGATTACATCATATGTACCGTAGTGACACTTAGGATTTTGCTTAGATTTCTAGGGACAGGCTCCGGATCTACTAATGGAATTGATGGACCTGATCAAATTGCTTGGTTTGCATTTTCTTCATTTATTAACATTTTTTAGAGCATGCTTATATTTTTTTATGATACCTCTCTTTCACTTATTTGCACACTTGGAGATGACATGAGAAATATACCCCAAGACAAAGTACAAGCTTGAGGATATTCTTTCTTGGCTTGCCATGTTTACATTGTCCCTTGTATACATATTCTACCTTGCACATGTACTTTATCCAGACTCCCGACATAGGTTGAAATAGGTGGTATGGGATGGGTGTCCTCTTGGAAACCCAGACCAAGTTGCAGTTATTTTATTTTTTAAACTACATGCATATATTTTATCTGGAACACTTTTATCTATTTACAACATGAAATGGAAAGGTCTAGACACCGTGGGTGCCGACCTACTGAGATTATATCTCACACCCATCTCAAGAATCGTTTGGTACCCGAGTAGACTTTATGCTCATAGGTATGGATAAAGGGAAGAGCACTGCTTCTGATGCTTGATTTATTTGATGCTTAGGATGGAGATTTGGGGGAAGAGGACCGAGCCTATGATCAAGATGTTGTGTACCAGTTTTTGGTCTTTTTGGAAGTTTTTGTTATAATGTTGTACATTCTTGTACCCCCATACCCCTATATTCTTATTTTTCATGGTATCATACATTGGCATAATCATGGTATTTTTTAGGACTGTTCAACTTCCATAGTTATTATTTATTCCGTTTGGGTCATTTATCTACTTCTTCTTCTATCAACTTATTATTATTCTTATGATACTTATTGTATATTGTTTACCACTATGTTATACCTTATCCTATTAGGTAATAGTATCCCCACAAACACACCCAAGTCCCTTACTACTAATCGACAGTCTTTGGCATCTGAAGATACATACTTGAGGTCTTGTGGACCACCGTCTTGGGGCCCAGTTCAGTGGAACTCAAGGTGGGACGCTACAACTAGCCTTATGTGACATCCACAGATAAAAAAGGTAGGAAATAAATTCCAAAAACTTACATAAGTATTGGGGTATGATTTTCCCTTCTCAAAAAAAACACAACCTGCCAAGACAAAATAAAATAAAACAACCAAACCAACATTATTGTTGGTCGGAGTGGACACTCAAGAGGGGGGTGAATTGAGTTCCAATTAAAATTTCTGTTAAAAATATTTCTCTTAAAATCCCCCTATTTAAAAACAAAGTTAAACTGTAGTGAATTTATATAGAGTGTAAATGTTAAATTAGTTTCTCAAAGATTTATTAGGTCCCAGTTAATTTAATCTGAAGATCAAATTGACTTTTGAAACTAACTTACTGGTTTACAATAAGTATAAACAATTGCTAATTTAACTATCAAAGTAACTTTAAAACAAATTATATTTCAAAGTAGTTAGTAGGGGACTATGAAATATATTATACTTATGACTTAAACCAAAATGCACAACAGATGTAACTAAGAGGTTCAGTATCAAGCCGAGACTTATTCCTCTCAAAAAATTTATATAAATTGATCCACACCCTGGATCGGGGTAAACAACAATATAATACTGTCCAGGCCCAAATACCTCTACCACAGTTCTACGTGGGAAAACAAAGACAATAGCTCACAACTATCCAGGTCATACTCGACCTCTAACACTATCCACAGTGGGATACAAGGGAGTTAATAGAGTTTGAATGAGGATTTTAGAATCATCCAACTTAGCTCAGGAGATAGTGTGTGTGTAAAATAAACAGGGCACACACACTGCTCGAAATGTAAATGAAATAATCACTAAATAAAGTGTGAATGAGTTTAGAAAAGATTTAGTGATTAGAAGTGCAGCTATCGACTCATTTGATTGGTCAGAAAAGCTTATGAGTCCTTCTCTGGTTTTTGTTCTGAAAAATAGAGTGTCTTTTTCTTCCTTGGTTCCAGGTTCAGCTTATCAGCCTGAGTGCATGAAGTGTTCATTGTAGTTCTTCGATGCAACTTGTGTTCTCTATAAAAGAATTTCCATGTGTATGTCTAGTGTTCTTGGTGTATGGATGTAGACTTGTGTGAATGCACCACGTTTGAATGCTGTCGAGCCTTTTTCTTTTTCACCCTGCGTGTGCCTTCTTAGTTCTTTGATTCTCTCTCTCTCATTTGATCTCTTCTGCACGGTCTTTTTCCTTCCCTTTATAGCTTTCAGCTCCGGAAAAAAGGAATAATTACTTTTTTTCATGGGTATTAGGTACGGTTCCCTGACATGGAAACAAAAATCATTAAATAACATTAACTGCATTAAAAACATCAAATGTAACCGTTATCTTAATAAATAAATAGTATTGAGAATATAGAGTTTGACTGGTTGGTCAATCATTAGTATCCTCCTATTGGTACATGTGTACGGTGGACTTTGTGTAATAGTGACCTTCCATCGGTAGCTCTTTGAACTTGTATCGGTAGCTCTTTGCATCGGTAGTTCTTGGTATCGGTAACTCCTTACTATGTATCGGTAACTTTTGGTATCGGTAGCTCTATATATCGGTGACTTCATTCTATCGGTAGCTCTTGATCTATTGGTAAATCTTCTTTGTATCGGTAGCTTCATTTTGTATCAGTGACTATGTATATCGATAGCTCTTGGTCTATCGGTAGCTCTGGTTTGTCGGTAGCTCTATGTATTGGTGACTGTCTGTATCGGTAGCTTGCTTAGTTCTAGTGATTATGTGTATCAGTAGAATTATGAATATCGGTAGCTTTAACTTATCGGTGACTCTGTATATCGGTATCTCTTGGTCTATCGGTAGACTAAGTACCGGTAGCTCTGTATCAGTAGCTATACGCAGATCAACGACTAACACTTATCTGTTTTATGCAAAACATATCCGATTAGATTAGAATTACTTCAAAACTTATATAAACAAAGATAAACATTGATTAACATATTTCAAGGATTATTTTAATATTTTTATCATATTGATAGTAGAATATCATAGATTGAGCGAATTAGAATATAGATAAACATTAATTGGGATTATCAAAGTATGTAAAAGCATAGTTGGGATTATCAAAATAGGTGAGGTAAAAAATATCCCCCTTTTTGATAATCACAACTTATGATATTATAGTTTTAAAACAATGAGTAGTTGTATTAGAGGATATATCATTAAATGAAATTATCTCAGAGAAAACAGTATGTTATAGAACACAATGTATCAAAGGTATAATTAAATGCAATGATATCAGAGGGGCAAAGCATGGTAGCTCTTCCTTAGATAATATTTCTCCCCCTTTGAGAATATTTCTCCCTCTTTGATACTTAGATAGATAATATTTCCCCCCCTTTGAGAATATTTCTCCCTCTTTGATACTTAGATAGATAATATTTCTCCCCCTTTGTGATAAGAAAAAAGTGAGAAACAATAAAGAGAAGAGTAACAAGATGAGAAGGAAAAGAAATCCAATTGTATTATATGTTGAAAAAAGGTACATATAAAGAAAACAAAATAAAATGGATTCCTATAAAACATCTTAGCCACTTGTTCAATCCACATCTTCAATGTGAGATTTTCCATATAGATCAGAAGAGGATTCAGACTGTGTGGATGCTGGTGAAGGCTTAGGAATTCCAGAGATGATCACATGAGGCTGAGCCACAGAAACTATGCCGGGCCTATACTGAGCAGTTATTTGAGTGATCATAGGTGTAAGGATTTGAATGGCTTGGGCTGGATTCATCTGAATAGGAGAATCAGTAGAGGCAGAGGTAGGTAAAGAAGGAGGTACAATCATTGGCCTAACATCGACATGCAGGAAAGACAACAAAAGATTTCTGAAATCCATAATTATTCCTCCTCATCTCTCCATACCAGATATGAAATCATCCTTGTTCTCCATGAATTTGTCCAAGGATGGAGTCAATTCCCTTAGTTTTCTGACTTTCTCTCTAAAGGCTTGATTGGCAGGAGGTAACTTCAGGTTTTCCAACAGAAGTTTGAAATGATTGTTGAGTTGATTCTTGGTGTAAACCTTTTGAAAATAGGAGTCCACCTTGTCTTTCACTTCTTTATGAGAGGCAGAAGCTTCTCTCATATAGTCTTAGACTATATTAATTATTTCTCTAGATGAATCTCTAGTAGAAATCACAACTTTTCTCAGGTCAGATGAGTCCACAGAGCCACTGGTTGATGCTGAACCAAGATCCTCCTTCATCACAGCTCAAATATGATCCACATCCACTGAAGGTCTAGAAGAAACAAAACCAATAGAGAAGGTTACTATTTCCTTGAAGTTTTTGGTCAACCCACTGATAAGATTTTGGACTTGGGAATCCTGGGTTTTAACATGATCTTTCATGGAGGTTTTAAAACCTTCGAACACTGAAACCATCTGGCTTACAACACTTTTGACATAGGCTAAGTCTTTATCTGCTTGAGATTTTGAACTCATGTAAGAGTCTAAAGAGATAACAGATTTATTTAGAGCTTCAACATCAACTTCCAGTCTAGATACTTGAGTCTGGAAGTCTGTAACTTCTTCCACTATTTTGGCCACAAAGGTTGACAAATTACAACCGAGAGAGAGTTCAAAATATTTTTCCAAATTGCTCATCTCTTCAACAAATCAATGCTTCAACTCAGCAATAGAATCACTAAAGGACTCCTTCAGCTCATCCTTTAAGGATTCAAGTTTAGCCCTAGTGATCATATCAGTAGGACCAATTACAACAGGTTCTCTTTCAGTTTCTATGCTAGCCACTGAGTCAGTCATAATCGATTGGATTGATGACACCGGTGAAGCTTCCATCTTCATTGTCTCTTCCACAGAACTGGCCTTAAGATTTTTCTTCAAAATATCCAGGTCATGCATTCTGACCACATCTTCAGGTAAAAACTCAGTCTCAACATCATAAATAATCTTTGGTCTATTGAGGGATGCCTCATTATCAGAATCAGGATAGTCAAATCCAAAAACCACAAAACCTAGGTCTTCTGCCCAATCCTCAATCTCAACAACCACTGACACACTTCCAAACTTGGTTTGATGCTCCCCCTCAATGGGTGCATTCCCATGTACAACAAAAACATTCTCAGCAGGTCTTTCTTCCTCATAAGAATCTTCTACTATCAATTATTTCTCTGCAACAGTAGGAGGGTCCTCTGGATTAGGTACAACTTCTTCCATTTCTCCTACTACATCCTCAGTAGGAACAACTGAGCTTCCAATTAATGGACTCAGACTTAAGCAGATAGAATCAAAGGCTTCAGATTCATTATCCTTTTATTCTTTATGCTCAGGGGCTGGCTGGTCTTCCTCATCAGTAGGTGTCTCTTCTTCTACTAAGGTTTCTTTTCTAGAAGATACAATTTCAGCAGCAGGACTTGGAGGTAAGTCCGAATCTCTTCCATCATTCATAGAAGTCTCTTCTTCTTCAGTCTCATCACTGTACTCAGGTTCTTCTTCATCAGGTCCTAGACCTGTATCCCTCACATCCTTAGGTCTTGAAGGATGATTCACAGTATTGAATTTATCATATACCTTCTGGTCATCATTAAACCACTCTCCTCTCCATGGGTTCCAATTTATCTTCATGTATTTGCACACTGTGCTTGTGATACAGAAGTTGTTCCTTACTACCACTATCTCATCTTAAGACTTAGCTACCCCTTTCACTTTGATCATCACTGAGATCAACTTGTCAAAGAATAGGGAATTAGTCTTTGATTTTGGCCTTCTCATGTCTTCCATTTGGATCATCAGCAATATGCACAGATTCATTTTTACACAATGTCTCAAGAGATGCAGGAGATAGATATCCTGATATCTTAAATTCGCAAAGTCTCCGCTCCTTGGTATTAAGACATGATGAACAAATTTGAACAACAATTTGTTCTCTCCATCCATTTCAGTAGCCACTACTTGTCTTTGATTTCCATCGCCAGTGAGGTCCTCCAAGGCAGTCTCATAATCGAATATATCACTTGTATGTGGCATAGCTTTTGAGACATATCCAGATACACCTTCTTGTAGAACCTTCAGGCATTCAACACACTCAATGGATGAAAATGACATCTCCTTTCCATTCACAAAAGAAGTCACTCGGTTCTCATGTTTTGATTTCTCAAATCTTAAAAACTCATAAAATTGTTTCACTATCTTCAGATAGTAGGGGCCATTGTTGTTCGAAAAGAAATCTACCCACTTTTTATCTTCCATCACTTCGAGCACTAACGACTTGCTAGGCAACAACCATTCCACGCACAACTCTTTTTCAATCACAATAACTATATTCTGCAAATGAGGATTCACTGGTCGCCTACCCGACCTAGTTCTACCAACTCTACCACTTGCTTCTAGATCAGACTTCTGCTTATTTGCTTTTGGCTCATCAGTGTCATCTCTGATGGTAGGAATTTTGGTTTTTTCCATCTCTGGTTCTAGGGAATTAGGGTTTTCGAGAGATTCGGGAGCTAAGGTTTGAGGGTAAGGGTTTGAGGCTCGGTGGATTGAGAAGTATCTAGGACTTTGTTTTTATTATTTAGGAATCATAAAATAAATAAATAAAATGAAATAAAGTAAAACGATTCAGATTATGGAGGTAAACAGAAGTTTAAAACAGCACACTCATTGGTAGGGTTTATCGGTGAGAATTCCTATCAGTGAGGTCCATCGATGAGGTTACATCGGTGAGGTTACATCGGTGAGGTTACATCAGTGAGGTTACATCGGCGAGGTATTACATCGGTGAGGTTACATCAGTGAGGTTACATCGGTGAGGTTACATCAGTGAGGTATTACATTGGTGAGGTATTACATCGGTGAGGTAGCTACCAATCAAGGTTAATCATTCCCAACTCATGTCTAATGTAACTTAACCTATAATAAATCAAAGGTTTGGTGAAAATGTCAGCTAATTGATGTTCAGTACCTATAAATTCAAGAGTAATATCACCCTTTTGGTAATTATCTCTCAAGAAATGGTGCCTTACGTCAATGTGTTTGGTCCTAGAGTGAGACACAGGATTCTTTGAAATGTTTATTGCACTAGTGTTGTCACAGTTGATAGAAACATTCTTAAAATCATATCCATAGTCCAAAAGAGTGTGTTTCATCCACATAATTTGTTCACAACAACTACCAGCAGCTATATACTCTGCTTTAGAAGTGGAAAAAGCTACAAAATTTTGCTTTTTACTACACCAAGATACTAAGGATTTTCCCAATAAATGAAATGTTCTAGATGTGATTTTTCTACCCAACTTTCAACCAATAAAGTCAGCATTTGAATAACTCATTAACTCAAAGGATTTTCCTTTTGGGTAAAACAAACCTAAGTTTACAGTGTGTTTAAGATACTTAAAAATTATTTTAACAACAAGTAAATGAGATTCTTTTGGATTAGCTTGAAATATTGCACACATACACACACTAAACACAATATCTGGTCGACTAGTAGTAAGGTAAAGTAAGCTTCCAATCATACCTCTGTAATTGGTTTGATCCACTGGTTTCCCAGCTTCATCTGCATCCAATTTACAGATTTTACTCATAGGAGTATCACTTTCTTTAATACTATCCAAACCAAACCATTTTAAAAGATCCTTTGTATATTTAATTTGATTCAAAATAACACCATTTTCATTTTGAAAAACTTGAAATCCAAGAAAATATTTAAGTTCTCCCATTAAACTCATTTTAAATTCATTTTTCATACTCTTTGAAAAATAAATACGTAAGGAATGTTTAGAAGATCCAAAAATAATATCATCAACATAGATTTGTACTATTAAAACATCTTTGGAAATTATTTTAATAAAAAGAGTTGGATCAACAATCCCTTTAGTAAAACCTTTTGAAATAAGAAAATTACTAAGTCTATCATACCAAGCTCTTGGAGCTTGTTTTAAACCATATAAAATTTTAGAAAGTTTAAAAACTTGATTTGGAAAATGAGGATTAGTAAATCCAGGTGGTTGTTCAACAAAAACATCTTCAGTTATAAAACCATTTAGAAAAGCATTTTGACATCAATTTGATATAACTTGAAATTCAGATGAGCAGCATAGGTAAGTAAGATCCTAATGGATTCTAATCTGGCTACAGGGGAAAAGGTTTCCTCATAGTCTATACCTTCCTCTTGACTATATCCTTGTGCAACTAGCCTAAATTTGTTTCTAACTATGTTTCTAGAATCATCAACTTTGTTTCTAAAAACTCATTTAGTGCCTATTGTAAAAGTGTCCTTGGGTTTGTCAACTAATTCCCAGACTTTGTTTATTTAAAATTTATTTAACTCTTCATGCATATCCATTACCCAAAATTCATCATTGATTGCATCATTGACATTTTTAGGTTCTAGCTGTAAAAGAAAAGCTTGATGTTCAACCTGGTTTCTTAGAGAAGCTCTAGTCTGTGCCCCTCTATCAAGATTACCAACAACATAATCTAAAGGATGATTATTTAGAATCCTAGTTGATCTAGTAAAGGTAGGACTAGAAATTTCAGGTTCATCTATATGTTCGGGTTCAATAGAAGAAGATTCTAGAATATGTCCAGAACTGGATATTTTTACAGCAGGTTCTTTAGTTTTATCATTAAGGTCCAGAACAGTCAAATATTCTTCAAGATTTTCAAGAGAGGTTTTAGGCTCATGTGGATCAGTTTCATAAAACTTGATGTGAATAGATTCTTCCACACATTTGGTTCTTTTGTTAAAGACTCTATAGGCTTTTCTAGTTAAATAATAACCAAGAAAAATTCATTCATCACTCTTAGAAGTAAACTTGTCCAGATTATCCTTTGTATTGAGAATAAAAACTTTGCTGCCAAAGACTCTAAAGTAACTAACTTTGGGTTTTATATTATTCCATAGTTCATATGGGGTCTTATTGAGAACAGGTCTAATCAAGACTCTATTAATAATATAACAATATGTATTCACAACTTCAACCCAAAAATAAATAGGCAGGTCATAATCATTAAGCATAGTTCTTGCTATTTCTTCAAGGGTTCTATTTCTTCTTTCTACTACACCATTCTGCTGAGGTGTCCTAGGGGAAAAAAAGTTGCGACTATATCCATTGTGTGATAAATAAGATTCAAACTCATGATTTTCAAACTCACGGCCATGATCACTTCTCAGGGTTTTAATCTTAAGTCCACTAAGGTTTTCTACAGACTTGGAGTATTTAACAAAGTAAGAACAAGATTCGCTTTTGTGAGCTAAGAAGTATACCTAAGTATATCTAGAAAAGTCATCTACTATGACATATACATAGTGCTTCCCATTTAAACTAGAAACTCTAGAAGGTCCAAACAAGTCTATGTGAACCAACTCGAGAGGTTGAGAAGTTGAAACTTATTTCTTTTATTTAAAAGAAACTTTATGTTGCTTTCCCTTTTGACAGGGATTACAAACTTTGTCATTTGAGAATTCAAGTTTGGGTAGGTCTCTAACTAAGTTCTTCCTAGTAAATTTTATAAGTGAATAGATGTTGCAGTGTCCTAATCTTCTGTGCCAAAGCCATGACTCTTTATGAAAAACATTTAAACAAGTAACATTTTTCTTAGCTAAAGAATTCAGATTAACAACATAAACATTTTCATTTCTTAAAGCAGAAAATACCCAAAAAAATTTAGAGTTAAAAACATTACAGGAATCATTTTAAAATTCCACATTAAAGCCATCATCACATAATTGAGAAATACTTAACAGGTTATACTTAAGTCCATCAAAAAATAAAACTTTAGAAATCAAAACTGAATTAATGTTACCAATTTGGCCTAGGCTGATGATTTTTCCTTTAGAATTATCACCAAAGGTGACATGGCCTTCATCAACTTTGATTAAAATCTTGAAGCATGAGTAATCTCTAGACATGTGCCTTGAACATCCACTGTCAAAGTACCATACCTTTTTGTGAGAACTCTTCAAGCAGGTTTCCTACAACACAGATTTAAACAAAAAATGATTTTGGTACCTAGATCTTCTTGGGTCCAGAAAGGTTAGTAATCAAATCTTTAGGTACCCAGATTTGTCTTATGGGTCTCATATAATTTACAGAATCAATAGATTTTGAAAGATAAACTTTATTTGATCTATAACCATATGAATAACTAGTTGAAGCATACAAATTTCCAGAACTGGAATAAGAAGAATTTTGTCCAGATTTAGAGATAAATCTAGTTTTAGTAAACTGTCTCTTTCCAGGTTGGTATCCAAAACCAGTAGTGTATTTTGGTGAAACTTTCTTACCTAACATTTGAGTAAGTGTATCTTTTCCCTTTTTGAACTTTTCTAAGTCCTTTCTAAGTTGCTCATTATACATTTTCAGTTAAGTATTTTACTTCAATAGTTGAGCATTCTTTTCCTTTTCTATATCAAAGGTATATTTAACATCGGCAGTGAGAGCATGCTGTTTCTTTAGTGACTTATATTTGTCCTTAAGTTCATTACATGCTTCTTCCAGCATGTTACAATATTCAAACAATTCAGCCTTAGACATATCTTCAGAATCAGAATCAGATTATGCATCATATCTAGAATAATAGTAATTTAAAATAGGAGTATCTAAGGTTACCTCAGATGTGTTGGTCATGAAACACATGTTGGCACAATTCTTTTTCAGAATTAGAAACTTCAGATTCACTTGTGCTATCTTTTGAATCACTCTAAGTAGCTTTCATAAATTTCTTGTACTTTTTGTCCTTATAATCATGTTTCTTTTTGAATTTTAATTTTGGACAGTCGGCCTTGATATGTCCTTTCCTCTTGCATTCATAGCAGACTATATCATCTTCATTATCAGACTTCTTCCAATCCTTCTTCTAATGACCTTTATTGTCATACATACCTTTATAGTTTGATTTTATAAAGAATTTATTCTTCCTATAGAACTTCTTAAATATCCTGGCTATTTGAGTCATTTCCTCATCACTATCTGAATCCTAATCTTCAATGGTTGAACTTTCAGTAGGTACATGTATTTTCTCTTTGTCTTTTCTCTTAGAAGCAGTAGACTTGAAAGCCGCAGATTTTCTCTTGGGTTCATCATATTCTTCCTTATTTACTTTAAGTTCTTCTCCATACATCATAAGCTTACCTATTAATTCCTTAACAAGGAGTGTGCAGATGTCGCATGATTCTCTAATGGAAATAGATGTGCCTCTCCATCTTTCTGGTAGACATCTTAATATCCTCATAATTTGTTCCTTTGCTGGAACAACCTTTCCAAGAGAGCTCATAGTATTGAAAATCTCATTGAACCTGAGATACATGTCAGAAATGTGTTCATCAGATTTCATTTTAAAATTATCATATTTAATAGTATAGGTATTCAGCCTCATTTATTTAACATTGGTTGTTCCCTCATGAGAAATATCCAAAGTGTCCCATATTTCATAAGCAGTTTTACAAGCATAAATTCTATTAAACTCTTCATCTCCTAAAGAACAATACAGGGCATTCATATATTTACAATTATTATTGTAAGCAATATTTGTAGGTTCATCCCAAGTTGTTCTATCAGTTTCTGGAATTTTATATTGCGACTCTATAGTAGTCCAGATATCAAAACCCATACTTTCTAAATGAATTCTCATCTTAAGTTTCCACTGGGCATAGTTTGTACCATTAAAGAAAGGTGACATGTTGGTAGAAACACCCTCTAGTATATTATCCATATCTAGATTTTAGAAAATAATTTTAAATAGATAAAATTTAGAACTAACAGAAATTTAAGATCTTTAAAGATGCAACTAAAATCACAGTTGAAAAACAGAATGTTTTGAAAACTTTGAAAAACAAAAACAACCTTTGATATCAAATGTTGGTTGGAGTGGACACTCAAGAGGGGGGTGAATTGAGTTCCAATTAAAATTTATATTAAAAATATTTCTCTTAAAATCCCCCTATTTAAAAACAAAGTTAAACTGTAGTGAATTTATACAGAGTGTAAATGTTCAATTAGTTTCTCAAAGATTGATTAGGTCGCAGTTAATTTAATCTGAAGATTAAATTGAATTTTTAAACTAACTTAATGGTTTACAATAAGTATAAACACTTGCTAATTTAACTATCAAAGTAACTTTAAAACAAATTATATTTCAAAGTAGTTAGAAGCGGAATATGAAATATATTATACTTATGACTTAAACCAAAATTCACATCAGATGTAACCAAGAGGTTCATTCTCAAGCTGAGACTTAGTCCTCTCAAACAATTTATATAAATTTATCCACACTCTAGATCGAGGTAAACAATAGTACAATACTGTCCAGGTCCAAAGACCTCTACCACAGTTCTACGTGGGAAAACAAAGACAACAACTCAAAACTGTCTAGGTCGTACTCGACCTCTACCACTATCCCCAGTGGGATAAAAGGGAGCTAATAGAGTTTGAATGAGGATTTTAGAATCCTCCAGCTTAGATCAGGAGATATTGTGTGTGTAAAATAAACAGGATACACACACTACTCGAAATGTAAATGAAAGAATCACTAAAGAAAGTGTGAATGAGTTTAGAAAAGCTTTAGTGATTGGCAGTGTAGCTTTGGACTCGTTTGATTGGTCAGAAAAGCTTCTGAGTCCTTCTCTGGTTTTTGTTATGAAAAACAGAGTGTCATTTTCTTCCTTGGTTCCAGGTTTAGCTTATCAGCTTGAGTGTATGAAGTGTTCATTGTAGTTATTCAATGCAACTTGTGTTCTCTAGAAAATAATTGCTCCATGTATGTCCATTGTTCTTGGAGTATAGATGTAGCCTTGTATGAATGCACCACGTTTGAATGCTGTTGAGACTTTTTCTTTTTCACCATCCATGTGACTTCTTAGTTACTTGATTCTCTCTCTTTCATTCAATCTCTTCTGCACAGTCTTTTTCCTTCCCTTTATAGCTTTCAGCTCCGGCAAAAAGGAATGATTACTTTTTTCATGGGTACTAGGTATGGTTCCCTGACATGGAAATAGAAATCATTAAATAACATTAACTGCATTAAAAACATAAAATGTAACCGTTAGCTTAATAAATAAATAGTATTGAGAATATAGAGTTTGACTAGTTGTTCAATCATTAGTAGCCTCCTGTTTGTACATGTGTACGGTGGACTTTGTATAACAGTGACCTTCCATCGGTAGCTCTTTGAACTTGTATCGGTAGATCTTTTCATCGGTAGATCTTGGTATCAGTAACTCCTTACTCTGTATTGGTAACTTTTGGTATCAGTAGCTCTATATACCGGTGACTTCATTCTATCAGTAGCTCTTGATCTATCAGTAGTTCTGCTTTGTATCGGTAGCTTCATTCTGTATCAGTGACTCTGTATATCGGTAGCTCTTGGTCTATCGGTAGCTCTGGTCTGTCGGTAGCTCTATGTATTCGTGACTGTCTGTATCGGTAGCTTGCTTAGTTCTAGTGATTATGTGTATCGGTAGACTTATGCATATCAGTATCTTTAGCTTATCGGTGACTCTGTATATCGGTAGCTCTTGGTCTATCAGTAGACTAAGTAGCGGTAGCTCTGTATCAGTAGCTATATGCAGATCAGTGACTAACACTTATCTGTTTTATGCAAAACATATCCGATTGGATTAGAATTACTTCAAAACATATATAAACAAATATAAACATTGATTAACATATTTCAAGGATTATTTTAATATTATTATCATCTTGATAGTAGAATATCATAGATTGAGTAAATTAGAAATTAGATAAACATTAATTGGGATTATAAAAGTATGTAAAAGCATAATTGGGATTATCAAAATAGGTGAGGTCAACAATTATGATATATGAGATATAGACAATGAAACCAAGATAAATAAAAAATAAAATAGTAACATTAGAGTAGCAGTGAAAAAGTATAATAAAGTGACTCAAGGGAACCAAAGGACACCTAGACACAAAAAAAATTATGTAGACTCACTCCAACAACTCCATAAGAGGAACTCCAAGCCTCAAACCCATATTGAGGAAATAACATCATGATGCTCCACTAGAGAAATATGAGACCTATCCTTTTCATGTGTCTTGAAGAATAACATCTTCATACACACCAAAGTGCATATGTAAGGGGAGAGGAAACATACCCAATAGGATTTCCCCAATAGGATTTCCAACTCATACCATCGGTACAAAATAAATTTATCTCATAGTTCAAAATAATAATTATAACAAAAAAGAGGAACATAAAAATAGTTTACCAAATTTAAAATAAAATAAATTAAAAGTATAACAATTTTTCCATTAATACCACTTTTCATAGAAAAACCAGATCCATACAATCACACAAACATGCATGATAAGTGACACTTTTATACTTATGAGTGGTTACTCATCGATACGCCAAGTTTTCACCAGGTGACCATTCTCTAGGTGCATTTAGTTTGGCACCATGCCTCTTATTCAAGGTCACATCCAATGAAAATGAACCCACACAAACCATTTATTCCAATTTTTCACACCAATACACTTCAAATCAACCAATTCTTCCATTTAAACATTTAATCAAACATTTTTCAAGTGCTAAAACAAAACCATAATTTTAAAACCATAAACTAAAGGGGTATTTAAAAAAACCATTCAATTTCCAAGATCCCTAAATTATCAAGAAAAAGGGTTTCTAATAATAAATCATTACAAGTTTCTTTTGAAATTCAATCAATTGAATTTAATTATCCAATCCTTTTAGTTCTAAAATGAGTGGAGAAGATAGAGAATACACCTACCACATAATGGGTGATGAAAATAGAGAATGACACAATGAAACCTCTAAGTCCAAACTCAAAAATTCTTTTCCTTAAATAGATACATTTAGGATATCATAAAAAAACAAAAACCATAGATATATCCATAAAGGATTTGATCTAAATTTTATTATGATAAGAGATGAGAAAAATATAAAGAAAATAGATACAATAGAGAATTAATGTTTATTCTATAGATCCATTTCACTTAGATCTATCAAAACTAGATTTAGGATCAAAGGGGATTACCAAAAATTATTAGGAGAGGAGAGGAGTTCCAAAGTATGAGAGGATAGGTGAAAAATGATGGTTTTGGGGTGTTAAAACTGAGTTAAACTCTAATTTTTTGTACATTTAATGCATGTATCATGGTTAGTCTACATGATTTTGGAAACCATGTGCATGTTACTACCTCTAAACCACCCCCTGACATAGTTAGTTCATATGATTTTACAAACTATGTTCCAACCATTATTCTTACCTTTTACTCCACTTACATGATTTCCCCTAGGCACCCATATAGTTTGGAAAAACCATGTACCAATCACATTACTATCCATAAACTCCAAAAAAACTCTTGCATGGTTTCTAGGATAAGTTTTATGGTTTCCCCTAACTATGCTCAAACCATTAACCCTAAAAAACACTTCCAAAACAAACCAAAACTATATAGAAATTTCTAGAACTCAACCAAAGTATTTTATTATTTCAAAGAAAAATAATAAAAGGATAAAGTACCTAAAATTGAGGGTGTTACATTCTTCCCACCATTAGGATTTACATCCACAAAAATCTGAATATATTCAGTGTTTTGGAAAAGTTTTGACCATTGATCCAATATAATGCCCTTACACTCCCAAGTATCTTCCCTATTATAACCATGATTCCATAAAAATCACACCAAATAGATAATCTTTCCATATATCAATCTCTCTTGTGAATACATAATATGTATTATCACATGTATCAAAGTAACATTCAGTTCAAGATTAATGTGGTCCCATCAAATTATATAGTCAGGATTAGGCTGATACTTATTCAATTGAAACATTATGTATGAAGTTAAATAGTGCTAGTAAATACAATCAATAAGCCACATCACCAATACATTCTAGTATTTCAAAATGGATGATATACTAAGGAGATAATTTACCTTTATTACCAAAAGTTAGATTCCCTAACCTTGGAGAGAATTAAAAAAAATGATATCCCACATTAAATGATAAAATATAATAAAGATGACCCATATAATATTTATGACGACTCTGATCCATCATCATCCTTTTAACGATCACTTGAATTTTATTAATTATCTTCTAAACAATACTAGGTTCCAACAACAACGTTTATTCAGTCTCTACCCAACAAAGTGTATACTGACAAGTATAAGTATATAATTATTTAAAATAATTCATATGTATCATGGACTAATAATTATTATTGTATTAGAATAAAAATAATGGTATATGATCCTCCCATGATTCTATAAAATATATAACACAATATTGAAGCATGTATTCTAATGTTTGTATTTTTCATTCTCATTTTCCATATGTTTTAGGATGATAATCCATGATCATGGTCAACTGGGTATCAAAATATTAGTTTAAAGATTTATAAATATTATAGGTAAAATGAGGATCTTAGTTGGATATGATCAAAATTGGCATTCCATGCAACTTCATGACCTCCAAAATATATAATTTTACCAAGTATTACACCATGTTGGATTCATGAATAAGGATGAAGTGATCCAACTTTGTGAGATGATCCATAATCACCCATATGACATCATGTTTTCAAAACATTCTTGGTAGAATTATGAAAAAATCCATAGTTATATGCTCCCATTTATAGATAGGTATAGGTAAAGATTGTAACATACCTATTGGTCATTGGTGATCAACCTTGAACTATTTATAAGTGATGAATATCAATAAATAATTTATTATATCCCATAAAAAATGAGTTTGCAACACCTTATACATCATTTGAATTTTAGGATGAACAACCCATTTCAAGTGGTGGTATGTAGAAAGAAGTTGCTCCTAACAAGACCGTAGAATGAAAATTCAATCATAAAAAATAAACATAGTGTTCCCATATTATTTCCATTCATCAATGGTCTCCCCACCATTAAGTTTTGACATAATGGAAAGGAAATATAGATCCAGTCTTTGAGCATCCTTAACTTGCTCTGCCAAATTAGGAATAAGAGTCACCAGAAAGAAAACCATGAAATTATCTTATTCAGTGAAATCCAAATGCATATCAGAAATCAAACTCAAAAATTTCCACTAATCATGAGATTTTATGGATAGTTGATTATACAAATTTCATCCTAAAGAATATGCCACTAAATTCCCTTTACATGGTGTATAAACTAAGTCAAAGTTGAAAATTTGAAGGTATTTCATCCATCATTTTTATCTCAGGTTAAAATATCATTGTGACAATATATGTTTCAATATTTTATGATTTGTGAACACATTGAATTTATCACCAAAGTGATAATGATTCCATGTTTTTAAAGCATGCACTGCCACATCCAATACCAAGTCATGGGTCGAATAATTATTGTAAAGACCTGGAATTTCCATGTAGTTTTTTTAATTAAATGGGAATTTTATGAGTCTGCAAAAATTGACGGTCTGTGATTCCGAGGCCCAGTGTACCCGAAATGAATTTATGAACTTTTTTTGAGTACGTTCAGTAAAAGTGCGAGTGAGTTTTTGTAACTTTTGAACCCGTGCTCAGAATTGAAATATGAGGGCACCGTTGAACTCGCATCGTCGGTATTATCTTAAGGAGACTTTCACCTTGATGGAAGTTGGTTGAGAATGAAAGATAATTTTTGGTTTTTTCGTGAAAGAATAAAATAAAATAAAAGTTGTGTAACATTTTATTTTATTTTTCTTTAGGATCTCCCATGGGGATGTTGAGAGGTGGGGACCGCCTAAACTAAAACCTCTCAACATAGGTTATAGTGGTGGGGACCACCAGATCCTAACCTCCCATGTGGGTTATGGTGGTGGGGACCACCCGAGACTTAAACCTCTTGAACTCCCCTCTTAAGTGTGAGAAACCTCTTGATCTCCCCCACTTAATTGTGCCAATCCTCCCCTTAATTAATTAATCCAACCCATAAAATAATTAATTAATTTAATTTGAATTTATGCTAACAACTTAATAGATAGCATAATCTATTATTTTGGTGATATCTTCATTTGGGTGGGATAGGGAGGAAGGAGCCTTGGGAGAAAAGACCTCCAACGAAGAATGACAACGAAGAACACCGACTTCAACTTCTTCCTCGAGACATTAATTGATGAGGAATTTCTTCAACCTCAAAAAACCGATGATCAAGGTAATGTCGAAATCACCGACGTCCATCTATTCCCAACGACATCATCTCCTTCTCTGCAAAAAATCTTTAATGAATCAAACCAACGAGGTAGGGGTTATTATTGAATTTTTGAATTCTCTCAATTAATTTACTCATTCTTGGAAAGCATGGTGAACATGGATCAACCAAAATGAGTTGATCCACGATTCATAATAAATTGTAGAGTTTTTTTTCTTGACTCCTGATTTTGTTGAGCTTCTTACTAGCACTCTAACGTGAAGGGTAGGGGCCAAACAAACATGGCCTGACCGCTCCGCTGTTCTGCTTCTTTGGTGTGTTCTTCATAATGGAAGAAGGTGTCGACTGGTGTCAGAGGTTGGCACTGTTGGAACTCAAGAACCACGATGAAGGCGACAAAGGCAACTAAGGCAACGGTGCCGCCCCACAGCCACTGTCGCTCACGGCTCCGCCGTCCGCGGCCAGCGTCGCCACCCGCGGACTCCACGCCCCACGACGCTCCCCCGCCTACGACCTACACGCCCCACAACACTCCTCTTCTTGTAGCCTCCGTGCCCCGTGCCCTGCTGTGCTGCCCTGTGGCCTTCTGTGCCACCCCGTGGCCTAGCTGCACCGCCCGTGGCCTAGCTACGCCGCCCGCGGCCCTCCGAGCCGCTGAGGCCCTCCAAGCCGCTGCGGCCCTCCGAGCTGTCCCGTGTCCTCGTGCCTCCCGTAGCCTACCGTGGCCACCGTGACCCCCTCATAGGTTTCGCGGCCCCCGCACCGCCCTCACGGTCCCACGGCCTCGCGCCGCTCGTAGCCTCCGCCACCCCGCGTGCCGCTGCCATGCCGGGCTGCCCATCGTGGGCCGGACCTCCCAGTACGGGCCGGGTCAGACCCAGCGGGTCGGGACGGGTAGACCCAAACCGGGTCGGCCCAAGATGGGTCAGACCTAGTGGATCGGTATGGGTAGACCCAAACCAGGTCGGCCTAGGTCAGGTCAGATCGGACCTGGACCCACTTCGACCCATTTACGCATTTTCAGCCATATCTTTGGAACTGAGCATCTCTTTGACGAACCGTCTATGGCACCAGAAACCTTGGAGAAAGAAGGTCCCTTTAGTATACTCCACTAGAGATTTGGAAAAATTTGGAGTATGGTTGGGTTGGATCGAGCACGAATCCAATCAGGCCCTCGGGACAAAAAGGCTAATAGCTTACAGACCGGGCATCCGATTGACGCACCGTCTATTTCATTGATACCTTTATGATGTAGTGGTCCTTTGGGATAATTATTAGTGAGAATTCATGGAAGTTGGAGTATCAACCAGTGGATTCTGGAGAAGACCCTCCTGGAGACAAGCGAGCATAGTGCGAGAACCTAGTAGCTGGCTGTGACGTGAAGAATGAAGAGCGATCCTGTATGGGTCAGCACCAAGCAATCCTGTGTGGGTCAAACCCGAGTGATCCTATGTGGTTTAGAACCTAACGATCCTATGTGGGTCAGCACTGATCAATCTTGTGTGGGTCAACACCGAGCGATCCTGTGTGGGTCAGCACCGAGCGATCCTATGTGGGTAAGCACCTAGAGATCCTATGTGGGTCTGATGATGATCAAAGATCCTTCGTGGGTCTATCTCTTAACAGAGTAAGATGATTCAATAGTTACATATAATCATCTCTTCTTCTGTACTTAAGTTATAACTGGTGTGAGATGAGTCCAAACCTATGTGGTAATTTTCTTCGTGGCAATACCTTGGTGGTATTCTTTGGTGTGGAGTGCCTGTGTGGTACTCTCCTTTGTGGTATTACTTCCTTTGTGGAATAGTTGAGCTTGAGGCTTTGGAGTTGGACTCTATGTTTTCCTCATGATTTAGATGAGTTTTCTTGATAACCTAGGTATATGTATCGGTATATAATTAAGTGGGGTGGACAATTGATTTCTTTCTTGTGGTTTATCCTTTGTGGATTTGTGAGACCTTGAGGGTCTAGGGGTCCCTAATGAGTATCTTTATAGTCACCCCTACACGGGATATGCATGCACCTCATTGTGTTTGGTGAAGACGATAGAAAACGATGATTGAGGCTGAGAGTACCAGGACTAGACGGTGCTCAGAGGTGGACTATACGACATGTCGGTACGCAGAGGAGACAGGTGGACGTGGAGTGCTGAGGAGGCATTCAGTACCTACCCTTCAGGTAGAAACCTCAGAGGACAACCCAGTAACTGTCTTTATCTTTCTTCAGTTGTATTTTTTTTTCAGTTGTACTTGTACCTTTACTGTTGGGCTTGTATTTCGGCCCCTTTTTACTTTCAACACTCTTTTTTCTATACAGTTGATTTGTGTTCGTATCTTGCTGGGTTCTTGGTTGCATGTGTTTACAGGATATAAAGTCAATGCCTTCCCGATTTTAGGGAATATTCCTTTTGGTGCTAGTCGCTATCCCCTGGCCTATGGAAGGCGGGCTTGTGGTAGTCACGGCACGGGCCCTGGGGGATGGGTCATGACAAATTGGTATCAGAGGAGTTGGTTCTACCATAGAACATAGGACTCTGATATTTTTAACGACAATAGTGTTAAGTGTAGTGAGTGTGGTTATCAGTTTAGGGAACCCAGTGTTGGTGCGGCGACTGACGTATCCATACACCAGGACCCTAACTTCTGATTTCTGAATCAGTGCATGAAAACCTTGATTACGTGTGTGTTTTGAAGAGTTTTCTTTGTGATCTCTTTAAGTCAGCTCACCAGGTATAACTTATTGAATGTGGACCACCTGTTTTTTTTAGGATGCCTCCACACAGACTTCCAGCTAGGGTTTCAGATATAGTATGCACAAATATCCCACTGAGTGATGAGGCCTTAGTGCAGGGCCCTTTTCCAGTAGAGGCACCAGCGATACCATTACCTATTGGGCCACCGATTCCACCAGCCCCAGTAGTAGAGAGTGCACACTGCTTGAGTGCGTTGCATGAGTTCCAACACCATAGGCCACCCAGGTTCAGGGGAGAGATGGACCCACAGGCATCTGAGGATTGGTTGGAGGCTGTAGTTAGAGTCTTCTGACTGGTAGGGACACCAGCTGATCTCATGGTGATCCTTGTTGCCACTCTCCTACAGGAAGTAGTAGACTGATGGTGGAGCTTGATGCTCTAAGTTCACGATGAGGTGATGCTTCTTTGGGCAGACTTTGAGAGCCTATTTCGGGCAGAGTTTGTTCCAGATACTCTTCGCATAGTGCGAATATAGGATCTTCTTCATATATAGCAGGGAAGCATGACTGTAGCTCAGTACTCAGCGAGGTTCACCAAACTCTCATGCTACTCCACCGATATGGTACGAGACCCATTCTTTAGGGACCAGACCTTCGAGCAGGGACTCAGGCGGGAGATTAGGGCTTCGATGATCTCACTTAGCATCCTGATGTAGACGGGGGTATTAGAGATAGCTCTCATAGTGGAGAGTTTCCTTAATGAGTAGTCAAAAATAGCAAGACCCACTACCAATAGTCATGTAGAAGAGTCTTCTACAGCTGGCAGCAGTCAGATGTCACAGAGGTCCAAGAGGACTAGACCTACTGATGGACGACCACATGACTCAGGATCGATTGTGTGGGGCACCCGAGGTAGAGAAAGTCATGCCAAGAGTGGGAAGTGTTACGCATGTGGCGGGCAGGGTCACATGGCTCGTGACTATCTGACCCGCCATATGGATGATCAGTATATGGTCGAAGGACCACCCATGCAGAGACAGAGGTTCGACCGAGAAGGTCCGCAGGGAGCAGGCAGATGTGGAAGAGGAGCTGGTCATGCAACTGGCGGTGGGCGATGATTTGAGATGTTACATCCACCACCACCAGGCGGTCCACCCCGACCACAAGGAGTTGGAGGACAGGGGAAAGCTTAGCTCCAGGCAGCTGAGGCCAACGACCATGGTTCTCTAGAGATGATACGAGGTACCATCTATTTCTACTCCACCTTAGCTATAGTACTTATAGACACAGGTTCCAGTCATTCTTTTATTAACACTTCCCTCTTTTGGAGATCAGAGATTCCGATGGAGCCATTGTCTCGATCCTTACGGCTAGAGACTCCTACGGGAGCATATTCGACAATTACGCACTGGTGGTGGTAGTGTGAGCTTACTCTAGGAGGTGAGATCTTTGGATGGGATCTCCTAGTATTAGTGTCGAGGCCTTATGACGTCATCTTGGGTATGGACTGTTTATCTACACTCCATGCTCAGATTGACTGTATTAGGCGCAAAGTGAGGTGTGTCTGAATGGATGGAACTAGGTTTACCTTCACCAGCGAGAAGAGAGACTATACAGCACATGATAGACTTACCCAGAGGAGGGTGAATCCTATTACTCATCATTTGGATAGCCTTACCCTCAGAGTGGTTGGTGTAGAGAGTCCGAGCTATCCTATAGTGGTGGACCAATACATATATGTCTTCCTTGATGATGTTTTGGGTATACCTCCTTAAAGATAGGTATAATTTTACATTGACTTGTACCCTGGGACAACACCGATATCTGCACTAGCGTATCATATGGCTCCAATAGAGCTTCGTGAGCTACGAGTACAACTAGAGGACTTGTAGGGGAAGGGATTCATTTGGTCCAGTGTTTCTCCTTGGTCAGCCCCGATTTTGTTTGCCAAGAAGGTGGATGGGATATTGAGACTTTGTGTCGACTATCGACACCTGAACCAGGTGACCGTGAATAACAAGTACCCACTTCCTAAGATTGATGACCTCTTTGATTAGCTGAAGAGAGCATGATGGTTCTTGAAGATAGACCTCAAATCAGGCTATCACCAGCTCAGAGTATTAGACAAGGATGTGCAGTAGATGACTTTTAGATGTCAGTACAACCATTACGAGTTATTGGTTATGCCATTTGGTGTAACCAATGCTCCAACAATGTTCATGGGACTCATGAAAAATATCTTTCAACCATACCTTGATCGCTTTGTAGTAGTCTTTATCGAAAACATTCTGATCTACTCGACTACTGAGGAGGAGCACGCCTATCATTTGCAGGTAGTACTGGACACACTCTAAGAGTACCAACTTTATGGTAATCTCTCTAAGTGCTAGTTTTGGATCCAAGAGGTTTACTTTTTGGGAAATTTCATATCAGAGGCTGGAGTTGCAGTGGATCCAGCGAAGATTGAGGCGGTACTTTCTTGGGAGCCACCCAATAGTGTGATGGAGGTACAAAGTTTCCTAGGTTTGGCTGGATAATACCAGAGATTTGTTCCAGACTTCTCCAGAGTTGTAGTACTACTATTAGCCTTGAAGAAGAAGGGTAAACCCTTCGTGTGTTCGGAGAGATGATAGCTGAGTTTTCAGGAGCCGAGGTAGAGGCTGACTAGTGCCCCCATCTTAAGGCTTCCAGAGGAGGGCATAGGGTACCTAGTCTACTGCGACGCATCAGGGACTGGGTTCGGATGTGTCATGATGCATGAGTGAGCAGTGATTGCATATGGTTTTCAACAGCTAAGAAAACATTAGAATAACTACGCTACCCAAGACCTGGAGTTAGTAGTAGTGGTCTTTTCCTTGAAGATGTGGCGACACTATCTAATGGGTGAACATTTTACAGTCTACTCTGATTACAAGAGTCTCAGGTATATATTCTCTCAGAAGGACTTGAACCTGAGATAGTGACATTGGCTCGATTTCCTATAAGACTATGACTTCAAGATAGTCTATAATCCTGGGAAATTGGAATGTTGTAGTGGATTCACTCAGTAGGAGGTCTGGTATACAGCTGCTAGGCGAGGCGACAGAGCAGATGGCCACTTTGCAGATATCCTTTGTGGATTGGGATGAAGCATCTTTCTTTCAGTCTCTTACAGTCACTCCCCCACTTTTTTAGTGAGTCATGGAGGCGTAGTGTGGGGACGCTGACTGTGAGGCTCAACGTGCTCAGATATCCATAGGGTAGGCACCTAATGGATTTTCTGAAGGTGGGGATCATGCCATCCTCTTTAGAGGATGTACCTTGGTACTAGTGTCTCTTCAGGAGGAAGTGTTGAGGGCGTTACACAAATCCCCACTAGAGGTACATCTAGGAGTGTTGAAGATGTACTAGGATCTCTGACGACAGAACTGGTGGCCGGGAATGAAGAAAGCAGTTGCAGAGTTTGTCTCTTGGTGCCTCACTTGTCTGCAAGTGAAGGCAGAGCATCAGGTACCAGCAGTCTTGGTTCAACCTTTAGAGGTCCCATAGTGGAAGTGGGATGGGACATCCATGGACTTCATGACAAGAATTAAACATAAATCTAGGGGACATGACTCGATTTGGGTGATCTTTGACCGAATCACCAAGTCATCCCACTTTCTATCGATCAGAGAGTAGGGTTAAGTAGAGAGCTTGGGAGGCCTCTATGTACAGAAGATTGTGTGGCTACATGGAGTGCCCTCGACCATTGTATCTAATCGTGTTGCATGTTTTAATTCCCGGATATGGAAGTGGTTACAGGATCCTTTCTGGACGTAGCTTTGTTTGAACATCTCCTTCCATTCTCAGACAGATGGCCAGGATGAGCGGACCATTCAGACTCTCGAGGACATGCTGCGTTCTTGTGTCCTTGACTTCAGTCGCAGTTGGAGGATCAATTTCCTTTGGTGGAGTTTTCATAAAACAATATCTATCACTCCACCATTGGGATGACACCTTTTGAGGCATTGTACAGGAGACCTTTCATATCACCTTTGTACTGGACTGACCCAGGGGAGTCAGTACTAGTGGGACCAAAGATGGTACAGGCTACCACAGAGAAGGTGCAGATCATCCAGGAGTGTATGAAAACTACACAGAGCAAGCATAAGTCTTATGTGTATAGGAGACTGAGACCTCTGGAGTTTGAGGATGGATACCACGCCTTTCTATGGGTCTCACCTCGATGTGGTTTGCGGAGATTTGGCCAAGGTGGCAAGTTATCTATGAGATTCATCAGACCTTTCCAGGTCCTCAGTAGAGTTGGCGAGGTGGCTTACCGCTTAGCTCTTCCACCTCAGTTGCACCGGGTGCATGACGTCTTCCACGTATCCCAGTTGAAGAGATACATGTACGAACCTTCTCACATCATTGACCATGGCGAGTTGGACGTCGACGATGGGGTGACTTTTATGGAGTTTTTAGTTGAGATTAAGGATCGATAGGAGCAGGTCCTTTGTGGATGGTCGATACCTCTGATGCGTGTTCACTGGAATCACAGAAACCTCCAGAAGAGTACATGGGAACGAGAGGCTCTGATACGTGCTCAGTAACCCCACTTGTTTTCCTAGTTTTGAGTTGTGGATTATGGGTACGTAAATCCCTAAGGTGGGGAGAATGTAAAGACCCAGAGTTTTTATATAATTTTTGTAATTAAATGGAAATTTTACAAGTCCGCAAAAATTGACGGCACGTGATTCCAAGGCCCGGTGTGCCCGAAATGAATTTCTGAACTTTTTTTTCGGGTACATTCAGTAAACGTGTGAGTGGGTTTTTGTAAATTTTGAACCAGTGCTCGAAATTTAAATCCGAGGGCACCGTTGAACTCGCAGCACCAGTATTATCTTAAGGATACTTTCACCTCAATGGTAGTTGGTCAAGAGTGAAAGATAATTTTTGGGTTTTTTGTGAAAGAATAAAATAAAATAAAAGTTTTGTGACATTTTATTTTATTTTTCTTTAGGATCTCCAATTTGGATGTTGAGATGTGGGGACCACCTGAACTAAAACCTCTCAACATAGGTTATGGTGGTAGGGACCATCTGAGATTTAAAACTCTTGAACTCCCCTCTTAAGTGTGAGACACCTCTTGAGCTCCCCCACTTAATTGTGCCAACCCTCCCCTTAATTAATTAAGCTAATACATCAAATAATTAATTAAGATAATTTGAATTTATTCCAACAACTTAATAGATAACATAATCTATTATTTTGGTGATCTATTCATTTTGGTGGGATTGGGAGGAAGGAGCCTTGGGATAAAAGCTCTCCAATGAAGAACACCGACTTCAACTTCGGATTCAACTTATTCCTTGGGACATTCATTGATGAGGAACTTCTTCAACGTCAACGAACTGAAGATTAAGGGAAAGTTGACGTCACCTATGTCCATCTATTCCCAATGACATCGTCTCCTTCCCCATAGACAATCTTCAATGAATCAAAAGAATGAGGTAGGGGGTTATTATTGAATTCGTGAGTTCTCTAGATTAATTTCCTCATTCTTGGAAATAATGGAGAACATGGATCAACCAAAACAAGTTGATCCATGATTCGTATTAAATTGTAGAGTTTGTCGTTCTTGACTCCTATTTTTTTTGAGCCACTTGCTACCGCTCTAACGTGGAGGGTGAGGGCCAAACAAACATGGCCTGACCCCTCCTCCGTTCTGCTTCTTTAGTGTGTTCTTCACAATGGAAGAAGGCGGAGACTGGTGTCGGCGGTTGGCATCGATGGAACTCAAGAACCACAACGAAGGAGATGAAGGCGACGAAGGCAACGACGCCGCCCCACGGCCCCCGCCGCCCGTGGCTCTGCCATCCACGACCTGCACTTCCGCCCGCGGTCTCCGCACCCCACGGTGCTCCGCCACCCATGGTCTCTGCGCCCCACAGCGCTCGGCCACCCACAGCCTCCGTGCCCAGTGGTTCTCCGCCGCCCCGTGGTCTGCCGCCCCACGGTCTGCCGCACGGCACCACAGCCTCGCCGTGCCGCCCCATGGCCTAGATATGCCGCCCGCGGCCCTGCGCCGCCCGCCGCCTCCTTGGGCCACCGCAACCCCCTCGCAGTTCCACAGCCCCCGCACCACCCTCGCAGTCCCACGACCTCACGTCGCTCGCGGTCTCTGCGGCCTCCGCCGCCTTACAGGCCGTTGCCAGGCCGGGCCGCCCAGCGCGGGCCGGGCTGGACCCAGTGGGCCGGGCCAAGCCTAGTGGGCCAGGTCAGACCCAGAGAGTCCGTCCAGGTAGACCCAAACTGGGTCGGCCCAGGAAGGGTGGGTCCGACCAGGTCGGACCGGACCCAGATCCACTTCGACCCATTTACGCATTTTCAGCCATATCTTTGGTACCAGACGTCTGTTTGACAAACCGTCTGTGGTGACAGAAACCTTAGAGCGAGATGGTACCTTTGGTATACTCCACTGGAGATTTGGATAAAGTTGGAGTATGGTCAGGTTGGATCGAGCACAAATCTAACCGGGCCCTCGGGACAAAAAGGCCAATAACTTACAGACCGAGCGTCATATTGACACGCTGTCTGTTGCGTTGAGACCCCTATGACGTGGAGGTATTTTGAGATACTTCTTCGTGAGACTTTGTGGTAGCTGGAGTATCGACCAGTGGCTTGTGGAGCGGACCCTCCTGGGGACAATCGAGCATAGTGCGGGAATCTAGTAGCTGGCTGTGACGTGAAGAATGAAGAGTGATCCTGTGTGGGTCAGCACCGAGCGATCCTGTGTAGGTCAACACCGAGTGATCCTGTGTGGGTCAGCACCTAGAGATCCAATGTGGGTCAGCACTGAGTGATCCTGTGTGGGTCAGCATCGAGCGATTTTGTGTGGGTCATCACCAAGAGATCCTGTGTGGGTCAGTACCTATAGATCCTATGTGGGTCTCATGATGATTAGTGATCCTTCGTGGGTCTTCCTCTTAACAGAGTAAGATGATTTAGTAGTTATATCTAATAATCTATACTTGTACTTAAGTTATAACTAGTGTGAGCTGAGTTTGTACCTGTGTGGTACTTTTCTTCATGGTAATACCTTGGTGGTATTCTTCAGTTTGGCATGCTTATGTGGTACTTGTCTTTGTGGTATTCCTTCCTTTGTGGAATAGTTGATCTTGGGGATTTGGAGTTGGACTATGTGTTTTCCTCATGATTGAGATGGGTTTTCTTGATAACTTAGGTATATGTATGGGCATATACCTAAGTGGGGTTTATAGTTGATTTCATGCTTGTGGTTTATCCTTTGTGGATTTGTGAGACCTTGAGGGTCTCGGTGTCACTACTGAGTATCGTTATACTCACTCCTGCATGGGCTATGCCCACACCTCGTTGTGTTTGGTGCAGATGAAAGACAATGTTGATCGAGGATGTGAGTACTGAGACTGGACGGTGCTCGGAGGTGGACCATACGGCGTGTCGGTACGCAGAGGAGACAGGTGGACGTGGAGTGATAAGAAGGTGATCTATACCTACCATTTAGGTAGGAACCTCAGAGGATGACCCATTAGATTTCTTTCTCTTTCTTCAATTGTATTGTTTTTCAGTTGTACTTGTACCTTTACTGTTGGGATTTTATTCCGGCCCCTTTTTACTTTCAGTACTCTTTTTTCTATACAGTTGACTTGTGTTCATATCTTTCTGTGTGCTTAGTTGCGTGTGTTTACAAGATATAAAGGCAATGCATTCTCGATTTTAGGGAATACGCCTTTCGGTGCTAGTCTCCATACCCTGGCCTATGAAATGCGAGCTTGGGGTAGTCACAACACGGGCCATGGGGGACGGGTCGTGAAAATTATTTTCATGAATTCACAACTATCATGATCCATAAGTTACCACATGATCTCCTTGTATGAGAACACAACTGATTCCAAATATAGATGTGTAATAATAAACCACATAACCCTTCCCAGGTTCTAGAAAAATTATAATTACTACAGATATGATCCTAGCCTTAATCTCCAAAAGGATTGTTGATAGTCCTCACTCCAATATAATAGAGTGCCCTTTCTCATGACCACTATCATGGGAGACATGATTTACGAGAATTCCTAAACAAAGTGATGATAATAACCTAATAATCCCAAAAATATTCATATCTGAAAGACATTTTTTAGCAATTTCCAAGAGACAAAAACTTCCATCTTTGAAGGGTCTAATAATAAACCTTTTTAAAAAATGACATGGCTAACAAAATGAACTTGTTGTATCCAGAAATCACATTTATAGATTTTTGTGTATAACTGGTGCTCTCAAAAAATTCTTAATGTAATCTCTAATGTTCTTCATGTTCTTTTTGAGTTTGATAATAGACCATAATTTCATCCACAAATACCATAATGAAAGAGTAAAGGTACCACTGAAAGAAATGATTTATCAATGCAATGAAAAATTTTGGTGCATTTTTAAGACCAAAGGGAATGACCACATATTCATAATGACTGTAGTGACTCCTAAAATATGTCTTTGGAATATCCTCTTTCCTAACCTGAATTTGGTGATACCTAGAGTGTAGATCAATTTTGGATAAACATTGGGATCCCTTAAATTGATAAAAAAGATCACCAATCCAAGTTAATGGATATATATTCTTTATTATAACCAAATTTAGCTTTCGATAATCAACATAAAGCCATAATGAACCATCTGACTTCTTGGTAAAAAGAATTGATGTATCCCACAACAACGTACTCGGTCTTATGAACTTTTTACTTTATAATTCTTCCAATAAGATCTTCAAATCCTTAAATTATATTGATACTATTATATATTATAGAATTGAAATTATATTTGTCCCCAGAAGGAGATAAATAAAAAATAATACTTCTCTTTTAGGTAGAAAACTAGTAGAATTTTTAGGAAACACGTCTAGATATAGATCCACTATGGTAGGAAAATTTATAGTATAAATTATATCATTAGTCCCAAAAGTTACTTATTATAATTGATAATAAATAGTTTAAACCAATGGTGCTAAAGATTTCTCTCTTCTAACATTGACATCCCAATCTCCTTTTATAAGATGAACCATCCCATCAGAAGATGTAAACTTCACTTATCGCAAAAAATAATCGACATGAGCCATGAAAGAAACTAACTGATCCATTTATAAGATCAAGTAAAATAAATCCATATCCAAAATAGAAAATACACAATATAATTGGACTCTATCAATTATTATAGAACAAACTTTACATTTAAATCCCCTACACTCTTTCTGGATGAGAGGTGTTTGGATACTCATCACATATGGAATCATCTCGATATGAAACCCAATTTTATTAAAGATACATGAAGCCATAAAAGAATGGGATGCACAAGTATAAAACACAACTTGAATAAGAGTTGAATTAATTAGAATGTTACCTCATACAGTCAAAGGATCTGATTGGTCTTCCATGATCATTTCCTCAACACTATACAACTGTTTACTCACCTCCCCAACTCCTTTATCCCCCAATATGGTTGCATTGGTTGAGGAAGCAGGGTGTTCCAAGAATTACCCTAGTTTTATTAGTTTTTAGGAAAATAACTATTCTAACATGATCATACAGTTTAATAATAATATGTATGAGACACATTAGATGTATTTCTAGGAGCTAAATTTATAGTTTTATGACAATAACACTAAAGATGTCCCACTTGATTATAATTGTGACATGATTTGGGTGGTTCTATAAAATATCTCTTTATTTTATTAAATGAACCAAATTGGAAACATCCATGCTTAGTTTTGGGTTGTGGAGGAAAATTAACTAATCAAATGGTTTGATTTTGAGATGCTCCACCACCTTTAAAATAGGTGTCCCTCTTCATCTTATTCCCAACATTTGAGTTCCCAACCATTCTCATAGAGAAAAACATACTTCCTCTAGTAAAATTTAGAATGATATATATTTATACCACTATAAATATATTAAACATATCCTTATAATTAATAATATAGAGAATTACTATCTTAGAATAATTTTTTGGTTGTAGTATAGACTCAAAGATTCATGCCTCCAATGATGCAAGGACAACTACTTCTAGAGAAAAATAATCTAAGTTCACAAACTTAGATATATATTCCATCATTGATAGATTTTATTTCTTTAGGATAAAAAAATATGATTTTCTAGATATCTTAAAGGTACATTGGTATAATTTTTTGTTGAAAAATTCATCAAAATCCACCCACATACGGCCTTGGATGAATTTATCTTGGACAACTAAATCACACCATTTGCATGTAAGATCTTCCAGCATGTGGACTACTAACTTGACATTTAGATCAGTAAGTGTTATAATGAATTCTAATATTTGGTTCATTATATTAATCCATACTTTTCCCTTTTTAGGTTCATAATCCCCCATAAATATTAGTTGATTATATTTCTTAAATTGTATAGAATGATCTTCTTGACATGGTTCATCATTTTGATTTCCCTTATCAATAAATTGAAAATATTAATGATGATCTGGATAGTATGTTGGTTCACATATGTCTTAGGCGAAATAATATTTTATGGGACTTCTTATTGAGGATTTATATGATGTCTAAACAATTCCATTTATCTATAATCAGAAAAAAACACCACTTATTCATCACTTACATCAAATTAAAGGCTTAGAACATTAAAAACATTAAAGAAACAATAATTATAAAAAATTTCCAAAAAAAATCACCAAACACAATATGAACTATGAAGTCCTAGTGGGAAGTCTCTTTACTAATGCATGATATGATACACTCATCAGCTAAAACCATTATAATGAGATAAAAGAACACCTAGAAGTGTTTTAAAACACTTTTTATACCCAGACCACCCTAGTAACTTGAAGTTAAACATAAGAGGATAAATACATATTTTTATTCTATATATTTCAAGTCTATATAGTTTCTATATCTTTTCTACTATCCCTATGATGAAATACTTACCAAGACTAATACCATTTATAACATCCCAACCCAACCCATTGGATTGGGCTGATTCAAAGGTGCTACTGACCTTAGGTGACATCCCCAAGACCCCAAAGGCTGGAAATGAATGATAAGGGATTAACTAAACATAAAGGGATGAGTTTACCTTCTCAAAACAATACAACCTACCAAGAAAGACTAAAAGAAAAAAACTAAATCAAATATATGATGAATGAGATATGAAAAATACAACCCAAATGAAAAACTAATAAAATAGTAACATCAGATAAGAAACAAAAAATATAAAAAGGTGACTCAAGAGAATTAAAGGAAATCTTGACACAATAACAATAATGTGGAATCACTCCAATAAATACATAAGAGTAACTCCAAGCTCTAAATCTATTATAATTAAATGACATCATGAGGATCCACTAGAGAAATACAAGACCTTTCCTTTACCTATGTCATGAAGAATAGTGTTTTCATACACACCAAAGTGCATATATAGGGGGTGATAAGTCATACACAACAAGATTTACCCAAGAGACTTCCCAACTCATGACACTAGGAAAAGAACACATTAGCTCATTTTTTAAAATATGATTTATAACAAAATAGGAACATCAAAATAGTTTACCAAATTTAAAACAAATTAAATTAAAAGAAAAAAATTTATCTATTAATACCACTAGGTATACCCAAAATGCATAAATACACTCACACACACATACATGCTAGGTTATAGTTCTATACTCATGATCATTTACTTGTATATCTACTAATTCATCACTAGGTAACCATTCTCTAGGTGCCTCCAGTCTAGCACCGCAACCCTTTTTCAGGGACACATCCAAGGAAAGTGAAATCATACTAACCATGTATTCCAAGTTGTCATGATAATATGTTTCACATAAGACAATTATTCCCTTTAAACAATTAATAAAAAATTTTCCACATATTAAAACAAAACCATAATTTTAAAACCATAAACTAAATAGGTTTTTCTAAAAACCATTCAATTTCCAAGATTCCTAAATTATCAAGAAAAGGAGTTTACAATTAGAAATAATCACAATTTTTTTTGAAATTAAATAAATTTAATTTAATTATCCAAGACATAGAGTTTTATAATAAACTGATAAGAGAGGGAATCCACCTACCATACAATGGTAAACAAAAATGGAGAACGACACAACAAAACCTCTTAATCCAGCCTTTGAAATTATATTTCTTCAATAGAACCAATAAAGCTATCATTAAAACACATAATAGTACACAGATCTATCCATAATAGATTATATCTAACATTACATGTGATAAGAGATGATAATATCTAAATAAAAGAGAGAAAACAAAGACTTATCATTAATTCTAGAGATCCAACACACTTAGATTCTTCAAATCCAGTTTCCAAATCAAAGTGTACTGACAAGAACACTTAGGAGAGGATATGAGTTCATGATACTAATAGGAGAGGTGAAAAAAGAGGTTTTTAGGGTTTAAAACTTTGTTAAACTATAATTTTTATAACATTTAATTCACATCACACAGTTAGTCCATGCGATTTGGGAAACTATGTGCTAATTGTTCCTATGATATTTCCTCTAAAACCACTCACTAGCACGGTTGGTTCATATATTTTAAATTTTTTTTCCAAAAATGTTTTTTCCATCTTCCTAAACTTTCACAGTTTCTTCTGGTCACCTTTACAGTTTGGAAAAACTGTGCTCCAACCGTCTGTATAAGAACTCTTGCATGGTTTCTTGGAGAATTTACACAATTTCACCTAACCCTACTCAAAACATGCACCCTTAAAAACACTTTTAAAACACACCAAAACCATATAGAAACTCTCAAAAATAAACCCAATTATTATATGAATTTAAAAAACCATAATAAAAGGATAAATTACCTAAAACTGGAGGTGTTATGATACCTCTCAGGTTCCTGATAAATCCTATTAGACCATTGAGGTTCTTTTGTAACTTGAGTTAGCACTTCTTCCATATCTCTTTGTGAAACCGAATCAACCTCTATCTTAGGAAAATTTTCTATTTTTGGTCTTGAACTTCCACATATTTATCTTTCCACCCATTAAATCCTCAATTGATGAAATCATTATCAAGGAATATATAAAATTGGGCCAAAAAAACATTGTTCTTATTAGGATTATAGAAATAATATCCTCTTGTTTACTTGGGAAAACTAATAAATAAGAAATTTTATGATTTTTGGTTCAAGGTTTTCTAAATACAATCATCATATGAATTATTCACAACCCCAAATCCTTATAAAATAAAAACCAGGATGTTTCCTATACCGTATCTTATATGGTGTCTTCAAGACTACTTTAGATTGAACACTGTTTAGTATAAATGTAGCAGTCTCTAGATAATAACCCTAGAATGAAATAGAAAGGTCACATAGACCCATAATTTATCAAAACATGTCCAACAAGGTAAAATTACTCATTTTAAACAAACCACTATATTATGGTGTCCTAATAGGAGTGAGTTATGAAACAACTCTACAATTTCTCAGATCAGCTAAGAATTTATGGCTAAAGTTTTTACCACCCTGATCTAATCATAGAATCTCAATACTCTTGCCCAGTTGATTATATGATTAATTATGAAATACTTTAAACTTTTAAAAAATTTTATACTTATGTTTCATCATAAAAACATAACCATACCGACTAATGTCATCACTAAAAGTAACAAAGTACCTATAACCACCACTTTCTTAAGTACTCATTGGTTCATATACATCACTATGTATAAGATTCAACAGTCCACTTTCCCTTAAAACTTTTCTCGCAAAAGGTGATTTGGCCATTTTTACCCATAAATAATATTCACATGTGTCAAATGATTCATAATTTAATGTGTCTAATAATACATCTCTATGAAGTCTTTTAATTGTGTATCTAATTTATATGTCCAAGGTGATAATGCCAGTGGTAGGTAGGATTAAAATCAACCCTGACCTTCTTATTTTAAATGGTTAAACAAGATTATAAATATATATAATATATAAACCATTTATTATATTCCCAATACCATAAAAAATTTCATTATCATATATAGAAAAAATATTGTTCTTAATAATGAATGAAAATCCCATATTGTCCAAAAAGGATATAGAAATAAAAATCTTATTTATGGAGGGAACATAATAATAGTTTTTAAATTATAGAACTAATCCACTAGATATACTCAGATTATAAGTGATGACTGAAAATGTGGAAACTTTTTCTCCATTACCAACATAAATATATAATTCACCATTCATCAATTACATCCTATCTTTGAGTTTGTGTTTATCATCACAAATGTGCGATGCACACCCAGTATCTAATACCCATGAGCCAGAGTTGGTGGAATTGATCTCTATAACATTCACATTTTGGTACTCTGAATGTTTCTCCTTGAGAATGCTTCCCAATCCTAGATACCAATATATAACCATTTTATAGGTCATACCTATTGGTGATCTCAATATGATTGTGATTAGTATTCCATAATCTATAACAAAGACATATCAGTGGGTGAGTATCATATATTATATCTTTTCATTAAGGACTTTAAATTAAATTTATCCTATTAAAAATGATAAACCCAAAAATCATATCCATTTAGTGATACAAAATCCATATTTCACTAAACAATGAGTCCATTAGGGATTTTATCTCATCCCATAATTATTTAGATAGGGAATCATCCTATTCACAATAGTTATGACTCTTGGATAGTTGAGTCGATAACTCTTTATCTAAATCCATCATATGGATTCACTTAACTCTATTACTATAGTATCCTTCCTAAGGGTTTCCCAGCTAAGTGTAACCTAAATAAAATTCCAAGAACAGACTAACAAAATACAATACAGAGGCACCCTACTAGGGTAGAGCCTACCCAAGGATGATTTAGCGTTATCTATCACCTGATTTCCTCACACAAGATAATTTATGGGTACTCTACTAGGGAAGAACCTACCTGGTTGAATGATTGAGATCTTGGAAAGTTATTATTTGGAAAGAATATCACACTTAGTAATTAGGGGGTTTTCTAGTCTCACCCATTTAATATACATCATTTTCATATTATATTCATAACTATTTTATCTTATTCAATATTTATTTTCTCATATTTTATTCCATTTTGTGTATGAATGATTTTGACAATTTAGTTTTGGAATCCTTATTCCATTCATAAAATTAATGTGTTTACACCACATTAATGTGTAACTCTTTACACAACCCACAAGTTTGTGTAACTCACCCAAAAATATAAACTAAACATATTCACACATATTAAAATACATTATATACATAATGTACATAAACTCTTCATGTAAAGTCATACAGTTATATGATATTGAAAATCTCTATATAAGTAAGCCCAAAGTTTTAGACATCTAACCCCATTTACCTTTCTAGATAAGGCACATACTCCAGGATGGTAGGTGGTCCAATATCAATTCCATTTACCCAAGGAGACTTTACTTAAGATAGAATTTAATTCATGATATCTATAACACCTAATATGAAAAAACTGTATTCAAAAAACATTTTCATGATCATAACTCGAATTAAAAATCACGGTCAAGGTGGTTGAAAAATAAATTTTATGGAGTAATACCTAACATGCAATTCATGGATTTAAATATTCTAAGCAGTTTAACATTTAAAAATCAAGTATACAAAATATTCACATTTCTTAAAAAAATTACTAAACATGAATATAAAAGCAATTTAACAAATAAATAAACATTTTATTCATTTTAAAAAACATGGGATAAACATTCATGAATATTTATTAAATAAATTCAATTTATAAACAATTTATAAATTAGAAATAATATAAACATTTTTATATTCACATCAATATCAACTCTTTCATATTTTATATTATATGATATTTATATGATATTTTATGAATCATAAACATTTTACAATTCAATTTTTATTATATAAAAATTTTATACAATCTAAATATCATATATTTTTGTAATTTATAAACATTTTATAAATTACCCTTCATGATTTCTAAATAAAACCTTTTATTTATATATCATAAGGCATGCCATATAATTTTGGTAAAAGGTATTTTAATATTAAAATTTAATATTAGAGAGAAAATGTTTCATAAACATTTACTTAATTAATTATAAACCTTTTATAATTAATTAATTAATTTATAAATACCTTATAAATTAAATATTCCAAAAATAAATTTTATCATGATTTATAAACATTTTATAAACCCTTAAAACTATTTAAATTATCTAATGCTATAATTTTTTTTAAACATTTTTTGGTTTACCCTTACACATAATCCATATTTTAAATAAAATTATACCCTCGTTTACCTTACACATACACTCTATGTAAGGGTAATCTCTCCATGACCCTTATGTAGAAACTATATATAAGGGTAAAAGACCAGAACCCTTACATGAACCCTTCACATAAAGGTATAAAATGATCTCCATGAATTTATCTACCTAGTGTCTCTTAAACTATTTCCATTTTGAAGGACTATAAGAAATATTTTTTCATGGAGTCATCCATGGTGCCTGGAGAGTCCTAGTGAAGAACCACCACAGGCAGTTCTACACTATGGTGATAGTGATATGAGAATTTTAAAGTTTCCATGACTACACCATGGGAATTGGTATTAATTTATAATAATGATGTTTTTAAAAAACATAGATTAAACACATTTAATCCTTGTAGAAAACTTATTTAATACCATTGATGGATTTTTTTGGATCATAATAAGGCCCTTGATAGTGAAAGAAAATCCAAAAAAATATGGATCTATCTCTAAGTAATAAAATGTGTAAATCCATTTGAAAAACAAAGTATAAACCAATATACTTGAAAATCTAGAACATTAGTAAATTCCTTCATTATTCTTTGATGAAATTATCTTAATGGGGATCACATAGAGTAGTAGAAAAATTACCCTCGACTCTAAGGAGGAACACCAACCAATGGATCCACAAATACTTCATGGGGACTCCTAAATGATTGAAGGGGTGCTATTGCCTTACCTGTGCGATGGACAAGATTCAATAATGGAAGAGTGATTCATCTGGCTTGTGAAAGATTCAAAACCATCACACATGCTTCAAATTTCTCAAAAGGAGAAGATCATATCCTTTTATAGGCATAATCAATGATCTTTAATAAATTAAGAGCATCAGCCATGTCTAATGGTTTGAGTTCCATCACATGAAACTTGAGCATTACATATGTTGGAGTGTTTATTCATTGAATACTTTAATGAATGAGGTGTTCCATCCATAAACAAACCAAACCTTTTTTTTTCATAATTGATGAATTTTTTTTGTGTATAGGGGGTCACCACACATGTACATAAAAACTAAACATGGTTTTCCACCATGACATCTCATGCACCACTACAACATAGTGGTGTCCATTTTAGTACACATCAAACAATATAAACATCTTCCAAAATGTTCTTATTAAGGAATACTATTTTTACATCCATTTTATGAATCTCAAAATCATGGAATTTTGTTATGAAAACAACAATTATAATGGATTTTAGAATAAAAATCAGTGTAAATGTTTTATTATAGTTAATGCCTAAATGTTGTTCAAACCCTTCTATAACTAGTCTATCTTTATAGGTGGTTACTCTGCCTTCCACATTTAGTTTCTTCTTGAATACCCATTTATAACCAATAATATTTAAATCCACTATAGGGTCTACAAAAATCTAGACTTGATTTTTCTATATGCAATCCATCTTAAAATTCATGGCTTATTTCCATTTAGCAGTTTCTTTTTCACTTATTCATTATAGGCCACTGATTCATTATTATCAACTAATAATGATTCAACATCCTTAGTGACTAAAAAACTATATCTTTTTGGTTCTCTAACCTCTCTTGTACTCATCTGCGGTACTTGTGTCTCTATAACTTACTATCCTATGGGGATTTGTGAAATATGTTACTATACAAACTCTTGTGTATCTTAATCCATGACTTCATCAAAGTCTATCTGACTCCCACTATCTCTTTTTATGGTGTATTCCCTCTCAAGAAACATTAAATGTATTACCATCATTTCCTTTTTATCTAAGGGTTTTTATAGGTAATATCCCCTTGTTTCCTTGGAATATCCTATAAAGATATACTTTGTGCCTCAGGGTTCACGTTTGTTACCTGAAGTGGCCTTAAAAAACACATCACACCTCTATGCACATAAGTTCTAAAACATATATTTCCTTCTACATCAGATTTCATATAAAATATCATTTTTTACTTTATTTGGTACTTGGTTTAGTGTTTATTCTTGTCTATATAATGTGTATCCCCAAAAGGATGATGGAAGTCTAGAATAACTCATTATTGACCTTAAAATGTCTAATAAGGTGCAGTTTCTCCTTTCACGCACACCATTCCATTATGGTATATATAGAGGATTGAGTTGAGATAAAATTCAAAATTCCCATAGATAATCAATGAAAACTTGTTTGAGATATTATCCACCATAGTCTGAGTGCATTATTTTTTATCTTCTTTCCAAGTTTATCTAAATTTCATTCTTGAATTCCTTGAATTTATCAAAGGAATCCAACTTATACCTTATTAAGTAGACATATACATATCTACTAAAGTCATCTATAAAAATTATGAAGTATTATTTTACACCCCTTACTTTAATAGGAAACAGTCCACACATATCTATATGAACTAATTCAATAAGATCTCTCTCCCTTTCACCCTTTCTAATAAATGGGTCTTTGGTTATTTTTACTTCAAAAAAGCATGACACATGCTATGTGTTTTTAGTTCGAATGAATATAAATACCTAGATGGTGATGCCACAATTGGGATTTATATGATTCACTAAAACTATATTTTTTATCAATTTCTAAGACTTGGTTTTTGTATTCCAATATATAAATACCATTATTTAAATGTGTCATACCATAACATATACAATCTTTCTAAAATTTTAAACTTTTATTTCCAAATTTAAAAATAAAACCATCCATATCAAGAAATTATATGAAAACAATGTTTTTATTAACTAATGACTCATTATAACAGTTCTTTAAAACCAATATCAATACTTTCATCAATGTGATGTGGTAGTCTCTAATAGTTACTATAGCTATTCTAGCTCCACTATAAACTCATAAATCTATATCACCTCATGAAGATATTATGAATATACTTGTTTCCTATAATTAGATAAAAATGTGACCTCCATAATTTGTATCTAATACCTATTTTTTTTGGAAAATGATAGATTTCACTCTAAAAAATTCACCCAAAGCTTCCCGTTGTTTCATTTTGGTTTTCCAGTTCTTCCTCCAGTGACCATTATTTTTACATGAAAAAATGATGTATTCTTCCCTTTATTTCCCCTTGATATTAATCTTCTTGTAAAAGTGTTGTAAAGGTTATTTAGACTTGGAATTATTCTTGGATCTCTTCACCTTTCCTTTCCTCTTATTCACCATAAGAACATATGACTTCTCATGATTTATGTACTTGTCTACTTGGTGAAGTAGAGTAAGGAAATTTGATAGAGTATTCTCAATGTTCTTTATATTAAAATTCACAATAGAGATAGAGAATCTTTGAGGTATTGAATTAAGTATGATTTAGGTACATAATTATTTGGGTAACTTAAACCCTATAATCTATAGATGCTCAATGTAGCCAATTATTCTGACTATGTGAGGTCTAACCAATGCACCCTCTCCAAGTTTTCATGTGAAGAGTGACTTAGATATCTCAAAATGATCTTGTATCTATCTCTCCTAATATAGATCATAGATATTATTGATCACACTATAATCATTCATGTTATCATGATACTTCTAGAGTTCATCAGTCATGGATGATAACATCAAACATTGGACATATATCACATCATCTAAGTGTTTTAAGTAGATAATGAGCTCTTATTCACTCAGCTCATTTTCAGGTGAATCAATAACTAGAGACTCTAACATGCAAATCTTCGATTCCTTACATATTATAATGCAAAAGAATATATACCACTCATGAAAGTTATTTCTAAAGAGAATATTGTATTTCTCTAGTATAGATTTCAGTGACATCAATGAAATTTTTATTTTTTATAAAAAAATAAAAGAAAATTTAGTATTTTATATTTATTACTAAAATATGTGAGATGAAATAATTTAAATTATATTTTATCCACTTAATATTTTATCAAATCCCAATATCCATCACAATTGGACTCAGAATGCATTATCGCATGGAAATTATTATGGAAAAGATACATATTTTCCTTCTCATAACCCAAGAAAGGGCTTGGTTAATTACTCAAAGGTATTTAGGTTAGTAGTCTTACCAACTAATAGCTTGAAACTTCTTGATCCATTGGGGGGACTCCCCAATCCTGAAATTTAGACTTGTATTTACTCAATACTTATCTCCAAGTAACATTAAGTATATCTATGGATACTTCTCTTGATGTCTACCTGGTTAAGTCAACCCAAAACCTTCATAATAACTCCTCGATAAAAGTAATCTTCCAAATTAGGACTAAGCCAACACTTCGTTTTATAGTTCCATTATTATTCAAGTAATGGAAGAATTTTTGACTCAATATTTACTTAAGGGATTTTGTTTATTATGTGTAAATTTCATTACTTTATCCTTAACATGTATTATTAATATTATGTGGATTTTATATAACTAATTAACCATGTTATGATAAAATAATTTATGCATAATTCAATTTATTTTAATTCTATATTATATGCTTGTTTATTTATTTATTTATTTATGTGATTATGATATAATATCTATAAAAATTAACCTTTTCATAGACAAAAATAAAATAAAGTGATTGATCATGAGATTTGTAATGGTTTATTTATCGAGAATATAACAAATCAATATATGAATCTTTGGAAAACACTCCTTGAGTTATTCTTAACTCAAGTTGTAGACTTCCACTATTAACCTTAGTAACTTCTTGGTTGGTGTTGTTGGATTTGGTTCCCTAGAACTGAATTTCTTAGTACTTGATTACATATTTTCATTATTAATAAAGTTTTATTATCACATAATGATTATTACTCTGCATTAAATTTTTATGTGATAATATCAAAATAATATATGTCACACTGAAAGGTCATAGTAGTTCTCTACTATCATGAGAGCCAGGAGGTGCCATGTCAGTATTATTGAATATATTTTTTATGGCTGGATGATATCATTTGACGGGACATAGATGATACATGTTATTAGGGGTGAATACTCATAGGACTTTAAGGTACCCTCTCATGGTTTATGCCATTAGTAATTTATAGTTTAGTAGATTATGAGAAAATAATCACCAATAAGAAATCCAAATTTTCATGTGTCATTAGATGTTAATATCCCCATACATGTGTATTGATCCTTGTACTTTAATATTATCATTAATGAATATCATGAATCATGTAATTTAATGTATTGATGAAAACCATGATGATATATACTCGCTGTGTGGTAGGGTATGTTGGGTGAATCATGAGTGATATTTGATTAATGGATAATGTGAGAAAGGATTTATCTCTTTAGTCTCTTGATGGAAGTTGATATCTCAAGACCTTTTATGAGAATAGAAACACCTAGATAAATCCATGGACATGGTGTTCAGTGGGTGAGTTCATTTCCTAAAATTAAAAGAAAGAGACATCGAGCACATATATTGATGGAACCAATATGCGACCTACTTTATTTGAGATATCACGATAAAGGGATTAATCACACATCAAGCATTCATATAAGGTTGAATGTCACTATGAAATTTACTTCATTATCTATAGGTGCCTTGGTGTGTTTCTAAATGATAACTTTGGAATTTATGCAGTTATTCCTAATTCCACTAAGAAAGAGTCATAGAGGGTTACACACTAGTGAATATTCAATCTCAATTAAATTCAAGTATTGAATTTAACCAGTTATAATAAATAATATTTATTCAGGTTTGGTTAATCGTTAATATTTAATCATAAGTTATTCAAAAGAATATGAGAGTTAAATAATAATAAATATTTTTTATAAGGTTTGGTGAATATAATATTTATTATATTTATAGATGAATAATGTAGTGATATTTATTAAATAAATAATAATTATTCAAGGTTTGGTAAATATTGAGGAGGATAAGTAGACCAAGCTTAATGGTTCAGTTGGAAATGATATAAATGATATTTATTTATATATTCTTAAATGTGTTGCACATGTCAAGTGACTAATAATAATATTAATACTATTCATATTGTACATGGGGTCAAATAAGAATGATCTATTTGGGAAAGGGATCATGTGTAAGTTTCCAACCCTAAGCCTACCATAATAAATATTTGGTTATATCTATTAATATAATGAATCTAGTTGTGCACAATATATAGGTTAAGGATATCTCTCAAGACCTTGAGAGAGAAAAAGATATCCAGAGTGATCTTATCTTCTCCTATATCAAGACATCGAGAGAAAACCCATATTTCTTACTTTTTCAAGAAGAATTATTCTTTGATCAACTGTGAACAATGAAAGTGATTGGGATTGGTTGTGTTAGAACCTGATGATTATACGATAAAATTTAGAGATTGTGGTGTGTGTGTGGATCACTATTAGGGAGATTATTCACTTGGATCCTACATCACAACTATGGTTCTATGAGATACAGTCAATAAGATCATCAATTAATAGGGAATGTTAATTATATATATGTTCATAAATTAATTATAAATTACATGTGAAGATCCTCCTACTTCTGGTTATAATGTTTATTTAGTCAAGTAATCTATTATTTAAATTCATTGGTCAAGATGTTATAAATAATTTATAATAATGGTTTTTGTAAATTAGGTATAATAGATGATTTGGCCATGACATGTAAACAATTACATTATGCCCAAAACCAACAAGTGGTATTAGAGTGATCACATGTTTAAATTATAATAATTTTTTTTTATTATTTTCATGTGTTTTAAATTCCTTTTACCTCAGATCGATTCATTCTTAATATTTTATCATCGTCATCTCTTACTATTATTCATTATTTCTAACATAACTAAAAAATGGTCAATAGTAAAATAAAGAAACATCCAAAAACACCATTTGGAGATACCAAAGGTTCTTCTAGGACAACACAAGACTACATGAGGTGTACCACCCAACTACATGCCATTTAACCATGTTTACCATATGTATATTGTGATAATATAAGATAATTTTTATAAAATAATATCTAATATCTGATAAAAAGAGGATCAACATGTAGATCTGGATAGGCTGGCACATGGTTTAAAGAACTACATGTTGTGTAACCATTGTACACAATGTGTAGTCATTATTTTCTTATGGTTGAGAACACATGGGTCCCAACATGTTGTATATTAGATACATGACATGGGGGATGAAAATCCATATAAATCCAAGGCCACATTCCATGTAAGATGAAGAACACTCCATGTACCTAAAACTCACCCCTAATAGGCAACACGCCCAGTCTCTATGTGTGTGTTGCAGACATTGATAGAAGACAATACATGTTGTGTAACCAAGTACACATCATGTAGTATACTATATATAGTGTTATCAATTTTATATATAGATAATAATTAAATATATAATTAAACCTATTTACATGTGTTCTTTGTTTAATTTTTTTTGAAAGTACATGCTATGTCATAGGATTGATAATTATATATTGAATCAATTTCCATAATAAAATTCTGGATGCACACACACTGTTTCCTCCAAGTACACTTGGTTACTTCATTAATTCTAAATGATATTTTTTTTAAAATCATGGATAATGGTAATTTTATTAAGTTTGGATGAAATTAAGATAAATTAGATTATTTGTATTAATTCATGTACTTTTATCTTAATTAAAGAATGAATTGAAGTAATTGATAATTATATTGTAAATGTATGATAGTTGCATGTTGTGTGGATGATCATGAGACTATACTATCCATGTGTATATGAATAGTTTCTTTTAATTTATTATGATTAAATTAAAATTGATAACTTGTGTGTCATACCGTTATTCTTATTATGTAAGGGCCCGAGTGCCTATAGTTTCTTTTTTGTAAAACCCCTTTATCCAATCCATTGGATTCCATCAACTTCACATGAGTAAAATATTATTTAAGGATGAATCTCTTGGGAAAGAGGAGGTAGTCCAAGTCTTATAGATGAGGCAAAACCAATCAAGGTGATACAAAAGAACCAAAGTGGAATGTTGTAACATGAACTAAGCTATAGACTAAGGATTTTTTTCCTTCAAGGATGAGGGTTAGTTTATCATCCATTGGATATACTAACCATTAGATAATCTCATAATCACACTACTTATATTTTATTTATGTCAGTTTCATGGTTAATATTTATGTTTGATGATGCTACCTGGTCACTTTATAAATTAATTAATAAGCATGAAAGATGAAATAAAATAGAACCATATTATGTGTTAATGTTTTATCATACATGGTTAATCACTTAAGTAAAATAAACTTAATATTAATAAGGAATGTGATAAGATAAAAATATACTTTTCATGCATAAGTATTAAAATACCTCAACTAAAATATTAAGTCATTATAGTCTTCTATTATTTAAAGTTATAATCGACCTCATAGTTCAAATTTCTTGACTAGCCCAAGTCAGGGTGCTTTCAATTATTGTGAAACTTTTAACTTGAAGTTTTGGGTTAAATTAAATTAGTTCAAATTAAGGGTTTAATGCCTAATAAGGACTTGGTGTAACTAAGTAGAAAGGGGCTAGGAAATCTTTAACCAAGATTTAATGATTAGAGATTTCACTTAATGGATTAAGGAACTATGAGTTAATGTAGTTGTCAAGTTATGCCTACCTAAAATCTTTCAAATAACATGTCAAGCATGATCTTGGGTTATGAGAAGTTTAATATATATCCTTGAAAATATAATATCTAAGAAACAAGATATTCAAAAACTAATGGTGATTTATATTATGTTTTGAAAAAATATTGGGAGTTTAATAGAATTTAATTTAAATTTATTAATATATTTTTATAATTAAGTAAAGTACTAATTATCTTCTATTAATTTGTTGAAATGGAAAATTAAATGACTTAAAAAATATCATTATGATCCATACTATAGTAGGATAACCTTATCACCAATGTGAATTTTTAGGAATGTTATAAGAACTTATGCATTATACAATTCCATGAATGGAAATTATACATGTTGGAAACCCCACTTCCTAAGTCACTTTCCAAATAGGATAGCGAGGAAGAAGTATCTATCTACCTAAATCATGTGTATGATGTATTGGATGTAAAATATTTTATGTTATCCTCTATTTACTATGAGCTTATAAAGAAATATGAGTATATGGATGCATATAACTTCATTTATCACCTTTGATATTTCTATCAAGAGAATGAGATTTAGAGAGATATGAGATGTCTAATGCATTGTTCACATGAAATCTTGGAGAGTCTTCACTAGTTGGGCTTCATTTAGTCAAGATGTTTGGATAAATATAATACTTAAACATCTTGATTTTTAAGATCCATGATGATTTGTGCATAGATCTCATTATTTACTCACTACCTAAAAATTTATATAGTTTTATTGTGAATTATAATATGAGAAATAACAAGAAGACACTTTCAGAAATTATTACTCATATTAACTAAGTTTATAAAGACAAGGGGTGTGACAAACCTATATCCCTTATAGTGAATAATAAGAGTAGGAATAAGGAAAATATACTGAAGACTCATTCCAATTCTAAGGCTCTAGAGCATCAAACTTCTAAGAAGAATATCCAAAGGCAGGGAAAAGAACATGATGTGGTATATTTTCATTTGGAAAGAAGGGCCACTAGAAGAGGAATTACACCTATCCAAATAATAAAGAGGAATATTTAGGTGTGTTCATTATAAAATGTAATCTTTATATATCTACAAGTTTGGTATTGGATACTGCATACAGTGCTCACATTTGTATCCAAATATAAGAACCAAGTATATTTCAAAAGGTTTACATAGGTGAGATGGATCTATGGGATACCAATGGAGTGAGGATGACTGCTCTATCCATTGAAGACTACCATCTCACATTACCAAAATGATTGATTTTGGTTTTAAAGAATTTTTATTATGTACCTAGTGTTAACAATAACATATTTTTTTGTTTCTTGTTTAGACATGGATGGATTTATTTTTATCTTAGGAAATAAGTGTTTATACTTTTATAAATATAGAATATATTATGGTATGTTATAGCTAAATAAAAATATTTATGTATTAAAATACTAAAACCAAATATTATAAATTGATTACTAAAAAATACATGAGAATTATATAACACCCAATTATGGCATCACCATCTTGGTCATGTAAATGAGAAGAGTTTGAAAAATCTTGATCAATATGGTTTTTAGAATATTTTGAGCTTAATTCACTTAAAATATGTCATGATTGTTTACAAGGTAAGATGACCAAACCACCATTTTGTGGTCAAGGTGAAAGGGATATAATTATTCTAGACTTGATACACATTGATGTGTTTTCATGACCCCCTCCCTCCAAAGATACCCTTCTAGGAATGGTAATAAAGAAAAAGAGATAATGACCCTCGAATCCCACCTCCAGTAGGCCCTGAGTTGGAGACAAGCACCAGGGGTATAAAAATCTCACAAATAGAAGACATTATCCTTTATAAAAAATATTATTAGGAGATAGGATAAAAAACACCAAGAAAATATAGTATATAATATAAAATTAAGCCCAAAACCATCCCATAACACATGAAAAATGTCAACAGATCAATACAAGTCTCTAAGAAAATACCAAAATAGAAGTTCTACAGTAGAGACTCAACAAAAAATTTGAACCAAGTTAGAAATGTCCAACTTGGTCCCCAAAGTCCTTATGGAAACCTGAAAAAACATTTTATATATGTAGGGTGATCTTACAAGTATGTTGACTAAAAACTAACTTTTTTATTATCAAAACACTTTTAAGGGAAAAGTGGAAACCAAAAGGTTCAAGCATTAAAGAATATAACAAATCCATTGAAAAAAAACTTCAATCTACCAAAACCAATTTACCTACATAATTTCTAGGATATAGTGCTAACCTAAGTATCTAGATTTTCTTTTAATAATTCTTCAAATCGATACGCCAACTTGTCTTAAGTTTGTATGTACTCCTCTTGATTGATCTCCCCTTCATTGAATCCCCTTATCAAAATATGGTCTTGGTTTTCAATCTGTGTTCTTTTATCATCATTGGTAATCAATCTCAAAGGAATTCCCATCATCCTATCAGCTTCATCCTCAATAGCATTAATCACCAGAAAATATTCTACCATTTCTTCATCCAAGTGAATAGGTTGTTCCAAAGGTTGATCATGATCTGTACCTGACTCCCGCTGTAGACTAGTTTAGATAAGCCTTGGGGGAAACCCCCCATGAACCGCATCCTCATCTTAAAAAAATATAATAGGAGTATTATAATCACTTACCATCATCTTGGATTTCGATTTCTTGGCAGATCTTGTTTCCATTAGAAGCGGTAGGTAAGAGTAATAATTTATCTCTTTCTGAATTCCTTTTTGAATATTCCTCCTCCTCAAACTGAGAATCCTACTATATTGGAAATCATCAGCAGTATTGGATGAAAAATGACATGAGGACTCATCACTGGACTCATACCTAGGGACCTATTCCTAATCCTTGGAGGGCACAACCCAAGCTTCTTCATTCTCCTGAACCAGTTTCTCATTCACTAAAACTTCAAATCTATTACCAATCTCAATAAATAGAACCTCTTTACTTGGTATTATTCTGACAGAGCTTTCCTTGTGTACTCTATTAAAAATTGAACATATCCCTCTCGACCTCGACCTTCCAGTATCCATCACCCATTCTTCACTGCCTCCACTTGGACCACCTACATGAGACACCCTTATGTCCTTATGAGCTTCCATTACCTCCTCAATTAAATCTGAAGGAACTGCAATCGTTTGGGATACCAATACCACTGCATTATCCTAACACACCACTGAGCACACACCCCCAGGACACATTTTAGTCTGTCAAATACACCGACCACTCTTAGTTCTAGAGGTATATACACAAGCTTCTTTTGAGAAGCCTTTATTGCTCCACATGAACTTATGGGATCAACAACATGACCATGAATGATCTCGATAGACTCATGACCCTCCTATATTACTTTATAATTAGTATCCAGAAAACTTAATTAGTCCAATGCCATGCCAACTGAAGCCTGATTCACCTGGTTTTCACCAGAACTAGATGCTAGGTTTTCAGCACTGGTCCTCAAGCCCTCAACCATACTCTGGTTCAACTTCCCATGCCTACAAACTACTGGAAAATTCCCCATTTTCTTGCACATAGAACAAAAATCATACCAGGACTCGAAAACAATTGATTGCTTTTACAAGAAATCCTTACCAATAGCAACCCAAAAGGACTCAACAAGTTGTATTCAAACATCCACTTTAACACAAACTCTTGGTGAAATTGGGTGACATAAAACTCTAGTCCTACCATCAGAATAGAGGTAATGACCTACTAAATTTCCTATCATACGGATAATGTAAGGATTATAATAAGGAAGAAGGAGGTTTTCAAAACTAACCCATATCACTGTGGTCAAATAATAACACTTCATGTAAAAATAATATGACCACATGAAGAGGAAAAACTGAGATCTATTGCAGAATAGAGGAGCGCTCAACCACGCCAAGACTAGGTTGTATTCTGAGGCAAAACATATCATTATGTTCTTAGAGTCAAGGAGACCCACAATAGAACACTCTTATAAACCTCAAGATCTAAAAATAAATCAGTTTAAGGAGTCCATAAACAAATGATTATGGTTGAATCGAGCTGTCATATTTATAGACACTAGAGAAAAAGCATTGATAAATTAAAGGGTCGAAATCGATAGCTGTGGAGGACAATTATACAACTCTGGAACTTTTGGACTGAGTGAGATATGAGGGAATGAAGGTAGATAATCAATATTTGAGAATGGGAGGAAGGAGGAGGGTTGATTTCCTTCGAGTGGCGATGAAGCTCCCTCCCCAGCAGAGGGGGGAGGGGCCTGCACAAAATCCATCACCGTTTAGGGCATAGAGGAAATCGCTGGTAGTCACTTCTTCGTTCTCCTAGATTTCCATTTACAAGTATACTCAGTAGGGTCATACCCAAGGTCTCAAATGCACATGTGAAAAGATAATGCTAATATTCCAATGAATAAACCAACAAAACCAACAAGCACCTAAGCAAGTAAACTATCGAAACCTAGACTTACCATGGATTGCTCACCAAATAACACATCCAATATAGTAACATAGTATCATAAATACAACAAATAAAGGAACCCCATAGCTGATTCCCCATCAATTTTTTTCTCTCACACACCAACATTGAACGTCCTATGCTCCCATCCCTTCCATACATATCATACTACAATCAACCATCTATGATGTGGGACAGGACACATCCCTACCTACCTTACCTTCAAAAGGTCTAGAATTTGATGCTAGAATTAGTTATCATCATGTCACATATCCCCTGAAGACCCCTGGGCCATCACACCACATATACCACATAACTAAAGTAGCAAGGTATCATGAACATGAAGAAAATTAACCTCATTACCTCATCCTACCATGCATGAACCCCACCATACATCACGTCACTACCTCATCACATCTCATCTTTCCCGAAAACACTTAGTATAACACTACTGGGTAATCTACAACTCCAACCAGTATAATCACTAATGCTGAAGCAAGAGTGGGGGGGGGGTAGCTAGTAATCTGCATCACTACCATCCTAGATATTGTGGAAAACACCCAGAACCTAGAACCTATGAGTATTATTAAGGTTATCCAAATAAAGTGGTATGCATATAGAAATAACATAAAATGCATGATATATTGATAGCACACAATACCCAACCTATGGGTTCACAATAGCTGCACTAGCAAACACTGCACCACCACCACCACCACACATCAACTATCACAACTACTGCCACCACTATATGAAACACACCACACACCCACCAAAAAAATACACATATTTCCACTCTCAATTAAAATTTTCACTATTTTATACATTTAACAAGATTCCACTAACTCTCATTTTCTAATCCATTCCATCCAAATTTACACAACCCATTCATTTATTAAATTCATTTATGCTAATTACCACATATAAATACCATACCATTAGTATTCATTTACTAACCCATGATATTTAATTTTAGTATTGCAATTTATTACATGGATAACTAGTCAGCTAACACAACCACACCACACAACAACTCATACGTCTCACATTAAATGTTTCCACAACAGCACCTCAACCAAGCCACCTCACCACAACAACCATAATTTACAAACACCACACCAAAACCACTGTACAACAGAACCCCACTTATTTTATAGTCTAGTTGGTCACTACTACCATCACAAAGTGACCCAAATCACACAAGGAAAATAAATAAGCACAACCAAACACAAAAACACATTACAGATTCCACAATTTATATTCAGAGGCTTACATCACTTTGCTTCATTATTTAGCACATGTATTATCAAACAAACTAGGTTTTTATAGGAAACCAATTATTATCCTTATATACATTATTTATCCTTTTATATAGGGTGTGATCAAAAAACAACACAATAAGGGTCACACATACATGTCATCTATAGTAAAATAAAGGCTCCCAATAATAGTGATTTTTAGCACTGGTAAAAACACATAAAATCTCAAAAATAACACCATAAAAGTAGTAAAAACATGCAATTACTCTCCATCCCCATCAATTTTAAAATTTCCATTTAATTATATTCATTAATATAACCATTACTATACACCCAGAGTAAGAAAAAAAGAATTAAATCCCAATATTTTCCACATAAATAAGGAGATAACAAGGATCCTCTACCTCAAAGAATATTTTTGATTTGTTACACACTACATATATAAGTGGAAACAACGTAAAAACCATAACCACACTAAGAAACTCTGGATTAACCTGAAACACACCAAGGGATCATAAAAATATAACCCAAACACACCCAAACCAAAAAAAAACCACAAAAAAACCCAAAGAAGAACCAAAGGAAAATAATGGGGTAAGAAGAAAAACTCACCATAGTTCATTAAAGATGAAACACCAAAACCCAAGGATAAAATTAGGGTGAAAGGGCCTAGAAAATTCCTATGAGGGTGCCTAGGGTTCACCCAAAAAACCAAGAGCAACTAGGGATGTATAAGGGAATTTGGATAAGCCCTAAAATTATAAACAATGTAGAACTTGCCTGATTCATTTCATGAATTCCATATTCTTGACTTGAATTTCACAACATCCATGAAATATAAGTTTTGAACCACATACAAGGCACATATTCAACATATATCAAAATTATACTGAAAATCATAGTGTATCAGTCTAATTTAATTCATGTTATGAATCCCAATTTCACATCGTGAATTATTTTCACACAATACTCCTCACCTACATATAAGCCATGAACCATCGACCACACATGACATGTAAGGCAAAATCATGATGTGAATTCACCATTCACATTGTGAACCACCTGTTTCATTTCTATTGAAGATCTAACCTACTAAATATCCTCCTTGAGCCTCTTCCAAACACCTCTAACCACTAAAATAACAAAGTAATGGGCTAGGAAGGTAGATATCATTACATCACATACCTCTCAAACAATTATCATTCCTAAAAATTAAAACCAAAATAAAAATAAATAAAAGGTTCCAAATAACCATCCCATGAGATACCTATTAGGGTTATTGTTACACCTCAAAAAGTACCACCATCCAAACACACCAAGCCGAAATGCCCACAAACACCCCACACAACCGCATCACCATCCCTCACTAGGCACAACACCATATCATCCAGTACTAGCAATAATCCACCTATTTTACACATAACCATCCACACTACCATCTCAAAATACACACAAGGCAATCCAAAATCCACCAACACTAATACACAACACTATCTCAAGTAGATAAATCAAGGACTTATATCTTCCAAATAAAGATATTATCTACTTTGGGTAGAACTGACCGTAAGATCCTAGATTTTTCTTAAGGTCTGTAACCTTTTATTTTCATTTAATTATTTAATTTTATCCTTATGTGTAAATACCCTAACTCTAATAGCCCATAGTAAGTGCTTAATTTATTACATTGTCATATTATACAAGGAATCACATCCCGAAGGACCAAACAATTTAGTAGTTTTGGAAAACTAGATACATACTTTAATCATACATTACAATTGAAATTATAAAACACAACATAATGATTCCATTAAGAAAAAAATTATTCTCCTAGATTATCCCTATATGTAAATCATAATATAAATCTTGGAATCCAGTGAAAAATAAAACATAATAAAGGGGTGAGCTCATATTCTCAGTAAGGGTAAGCGTACAATGGAAAATATCATGAATAAATAAGAATAAACATTAAGGAAAGATGAATAAATAAAACACATTCCATTTAATCAATAAATTGAGAATAATATGATATAAATAAAAGATGATAAAATAATTCCATATAAATAATAACATGAAAATGAAACTTAACCATGGATATTCTAACTAATCAAATTATCACATGGAATATCAAAAACTGAATTTATAATGATGGAATCCATAATGAAAAAAACTTAAACATACTATAAAAAATTCATACCAAGAATCTAATACTATGAAGGATTCATGAAAATAAACTAACATTATCAAGGATTCATACCAAGAATCTAATAAATGGTTAAGGCCTTAGAAAAAACCTACTCTAGTTTTTCATATGAAACCTACTGATGCATCAAGGGGCTATAGAGGGACCCAAACATCACTTATTAAGTACAATTCATTCCTAATATGAATGGGTTAAAAATAATATATATATATATATATAATGTAAATAAATTTCCCCAATAAATAAATATTATCACAAACCATTCTGAGTAATATGGTGAATGGTATCAAAATAGAACATCTACAGTCATACTGATCATAAACCATCTAATAAAATATGTAATATGATATCATAATAGATCAATCCCAATGAAGCATAAGATTAAAAAATGGTGTTGACATATATGAAAATACTTTAATAAAATCATTGAAAATTCTTGATAGAGAAACCCCAGTTTTTTTTACTTTAAAATCATTTATTTTAAAATCCATACATCTATAAAAGAAAACATTTTCTTTGAAAAGAAACTCTTAAACTTTTAAATTAATCTTCAAAACATTAAGGTTTAATCATGGTGTAAAAATTCATAGATTCTTCATAAGTTAAAAAAACATTCCTTCCATATTTTTTTCTTGAAAAATTCATAAAGTACTTCATTTGGAAAAAGAAAAAAAGATTCATTTCAAAACATTTTATAAAAATTCATACATGGGTAAAAAAGACTTTAATAATTTTTAGGATAATAGTAAAAATATTTTTGAAAACATTTTTATAAAACATGGAAATGGAATAAAAATATTCCCCAGTAGAGACTTAAACATAAACAATCCTGAATAATAATGAGATTGTGAAATAAACCCTTACCTTGAACTTTACGTTATTCAAATGTCCTTTAAAATCATATATAATGGTTTAAAGTATGTTATTAATTTATACCAGGACCATATCAATATTTATGATATCATATATTATCCTCTTATATCGGTTTTTTAATAATATTTCGTTATTACCCATTGTTTCGGGTGTTAACCGCTTCATTTTCCTATATATGTTTTGTCATGTAAGTCCTATTTGTTATGAATATGATATATTAATTTAATATAAATAATGATATTAAGTTCATAAATATCGCATTTATTCATTGTATAAATTTTTATAATCATTCTTTAATGGTTAACATGAAAAATGAATCACATCACATAGTGGAGACGGTAGACCATACGTACGCACAAGCAACAATATCATTCCATCAACGGTGAAAGAGTAAGGAAGTGGATGGTATATTAATTTTTTAGAATCATTATAATGTCATGATTATCATATATATCCACTATTTACGTCATTATACCCATTCATGTAAAGTGGTTATGAAAAATAGATTACACTACAGTGTGGAGACGGTAAGCTGTACGTACACACGTACGATGTTTTCATTTTTCATAGGGTAAAAAAAGGTGGAATATGGTTGTCCCATAATAATAATAACATCTCAGTATATATATGATACTAAAGTTACTACTTCATCATGAAAAAAACACATAAAGAGTAAGTATAAGAAGAAATTAACTTGGATGAGTAGGTAAAAACCATTACCTCTTCTTCGACAGAATTATTTTAGATCTCTTCTTAAGGGATATAGGGTTGGTCTTTTTTAAAGACCATGATCTACATAAATTTTATAAGGATGTTTTTAGGATAAAAAGGTAGGGGTTTTCTAAGATAGAAGGCTCAAGGAGTTGTGAATAAGTGATGGAGGAGGTGCCCTTTTATAATTGAGGTGAGAGGCACTTTTGGAAACTCTCAAAATATTAAATTAATATAAATTAATTTTCAATTATAAATTGATAAAAAGTGATTTATTTAGAATATAAGATTATTATGGGTCTAAATAATCTCAAAAAATGATTCTCACCCTTATCTTTTGGATTTAACCCTTATTTAATCCCTTTAACTCTTACCACGACAAAATGAGTTTTTACTCCTTAAGGGTTAATATAGTTACTATAAAATGACACACGAAACATAAATGGATAATTTAGGAAATTTTAAACCTTAACCCAATAATTTGTCTAAATTTTCTATTTTTATGAATTTTATATCATTTAATAAAATATTATTTATTTTAAAATATCATTAATTTCAATTTGGATACTATTTATTACTTGACCTTTTAAAAATATCATAACGACATGATATCTTTGAACAAACTCTTTTATCATAAAACTAACATATCGAAGTCAAATATTAAATTAGTGGATGAAATAAATTATCTAAAATTATATTTATTTTAATATTTTTAATATCATTTATTTGATATTTCCATTAATTAAATAATTACTATATTATCATTGTGTAAGACTTTAAGGTAATTATTTATTTCTTAAAAATTAAAAATATATCAACATGATTAATATAAACATTTTAGATTTAAAATTAATACTTATAATCAATGATATATTTTAATAACAACATATTAAAAATTTAATACTTATTAAAAACATGAGCATGACATATTTGAGTTTTCTTAAAATAAAACACTATAAAAGGATTAAATCCATACAAGTGGATCCAAGAGGGAATAAAATTGGCCCAAGGATGATTTTGGTAGAAAATTAATCATCCAATAAAATTAAGACAAGTGTTAGGGTAATTTTTCTAATATTTATAAATTTTTTACTCTTAATTACCCAATTTACCCTTAACCATGATAACATAAATTTCTAAAGTTACTATTCATACTGTCCAAAAATAAAAGGGGCCTATTTAATAAATTTGGACATTATGATTAAAAATATGGAATAAATTTTTAGAAATTAAAAACACATAATTGGTTAAAATTAATTTAAAATTAATCCTGTTGACGGGGTGAGAAAATGGGTTATTAAAGTGAAAAAATTCAAAAGATTAAAATGCTTTTCTATCCAAATTCATTGTAAAATTGATTAAAATGACCTAAATTGGGTCAAATGATATAAAATTTATCTAATTATAATTTAAAACGAATCAAAAATATAATTTAAAAATATAAATTATTTAGATGAAAAAGATGTTTTCAATTAAAATGGAGTATTTTTTTACTATTCATCAAAAAATGAAAGTTATTAGAAAAATACAAAAAATTTAACCAAAGTAAATTTTCATATTTTTATTTCAAAAATGAATTTTATTTTTTCAAATAGAATTTATATAAGTTTTAAAATTTAGTTTTAAAACAAGTGCATCATTAAAAGGCAATAAAACCACCTTTAGAAAAATATATCCTTTTAATGTATAAAATTGGATTTATTATTATCTTATGCTTATAAAATATTTTTGATTAATTAAAAAACATTTGATTGAATATATAATATATAAATTTCATAAAGTGGATAATACTATTAATTCCCTCCATTTTAACAACTAGGTTATAATAATTTATTCTTTAAAGTTGGGTGTTGTGAGAAACATAAGCCATCAAAGAAACTGAATTTGTTTAAGAAGAGACATACCATAAATCTTGGGGTGTTACATTATCCAATAATTTAATAAATTTCCCCATAAAAATTTAAAATTTCACTTCGAAAATCAAGGGTTGACACTTCAAAATTCCTTTGTGGGAAACCCACATTGGAAATAGGGTTAATAAAACATCATCTTAACAAGAGGGAAAGGTAAAATGCAAAGGTCACTAAAAAATTAGGATTTTGAACAGGAAAAAACTAGTGGGAAGTGAAAAACTAGACATGAAAGAGAAATATAACTATCAAGTTCTGATAGAGAGTGATAGAGATCATGTTCATTTGAAAGTTAACCATTACAAAATTGTAAATTTGTGATCGGTTAAAAGGCCATTGATTTCTCAGAAAGAAAAGTAAAAAGATAACATTTTTGTTCCAAAATCCTTTTCCTAGAGTTAATGGATTATTTTACTATACAAATAAGAACTTAATTGATTCCTTTCAATGTCATAATCATAATAATATCCCTTGGTTGTGCTTAGATCTATTTTCACTTCATACCATACACCTATAAATGAATGTTCAAGTTGAAGTTTTCATGCCTGAAGCAATTTTATTGATCATAAGATCCATAATCATTACTTTGGATTTTAAATATTTACTAAAACTAAAATGGTTATCATAGGTTATCCCATATGATAAATTATACTTTAACCTAAAAAAATGATATCCAAAATTCAACTTAATCCATTCTATAAGTAGGCACCTTAAGACTCATCCAAAATAAATCTATCTAATTTCAAAGATAAAAATTTTATAAGGTCACTAAATTCCCAAAATCAACTTAACATCATATTCCCAAACCATGTAATGTATCTCTTATTTTCACATAACACATATATGATTACATTGATCACCTTAAAACCTTAATGAAAATGTGTATTCTTATAAATAATTAAAGAAGAATTTCTAAAATACAATCCTTATATATCTTATGATTCTTATAACTAGAAAAAATACTTTAATTATTCCACTTCAACTATAGTAACAACATAAGCTTGACGTTGATCCCTTTGCTTATTTTGAGATATATTTCCTTAAATATTGGAGAATTCATTTTCATAGTTCCCCATATCCTTATAGTGGAAGCATTGCACATTGGAAAATTATTTATTTTACTTGAAATCATGATCATGGTGGCATTTTACCCCACACTTGAAACAAAATCCTTTTCCTTTTAAGCATGTACCTTGGTATTTTCTTCCAACAGTATCACATGTTAGAAAATCCTTATTTCCATTCTTGTATTTATCCGAATCTTGATATTCCATTATCTTCTTCTCTTTATTCCCTTTGAATTCACAAGACTTTGATACTTCTTTCTCTATTTTGATAGCACATGAGACTATATCCTCATATGATGATAAAGTTTGGGAGACCAGTTCCCTTCAGAGTAATGTATTTAACCCATCAAAGAAATGAAAAATCTTATTCCTTGGGCTATGTATGTAGTTTGAAATATTTATTTCTAATCTTGTAAAGTTTTCTTCATACTTAGAAACATTATCTTACTTATTTTGTCTCCGAATTAAGAATTGTCTCTCTATATCTGCTCATAGTTATAAAGGGAAATATTTTTCTAAGAAAATTTCATTAAAATACTTCAATTCCATGTTTTATATTTCCTCATCCTCTTTAATGTTTTGAATTAATGACCACTATTGATTTTCATCTCTAGAGATATGATAAACAGCCATAAAAACCTTCTCCCTTTTATTACTTCCCAAATAGAGAAATACTTTTTATAAGGAACTTATCATTTCTCAGCTACAAATGGATTTGTAGTCCCTTTGAATGATGAAGGTTGTTATTGAATAATACGGTCTAACATTGTTACACCATGTTTTGGATTAGGATGCTTCATATGGGTAGAGTTATTTCTCATAACCTGATTCATCTATCCCAATATAGTAATAATTTTTCAGCTCTAGATGTAGCTCCAGCTTCATTATATTTTTTAGGAGGACAATCCCTACATGCATTGATATGGTTTCCAATCCTTATAAAAGGTGAAATTTCTAAAAAAAATTGCATACAATAGATTAAATCATAAAATTATGAAACATAATGTATAATCTCAGAACTAGTGAATCACATAATCTAAATTGAAAATTTAGGCACAACTAATCTATAAATCATAAGCTTAGTTTATTTTTATATATTTCCAAGATTATTCACATATTTTTGTTCTCTAATATATGTTTTCTTAAATATAGTTCCCTAGTTTTCTACTAAACTTCCTCTGATACCAACTATAAATACCCTGAACCTGGTATCCCAGAGTTAGTGGTTACTTTATTACATTGACATATTATATTAGGAATCATATCCCAAAGGACCAAACAGTTTAGTGGTTTTGAAAAAATAGATACATAATTAAAATATACATTACAATTGAAATTATAAAATATAACATAATGATTAATTTAAGAACACTATTATTCTCATAGATTATTCCTATATGTCAATAAAAATATATATCTTAGAATCATAGGAAAAATAAAACATAAGAAATGGGTGAGATCAGATGCTCAGTAAGGGTAAATGTACAATGAAAAATATCATGAATAAATAACTATAAACATTAAGGAAATGTGAATAAATAAAACACATACCATTTAATAAATATCTTGAGCATAAATTGATATGAATAAAATATGATCAAATAATTTCATATAAATAATCACATAAAAATGAAACTTAACCATGGATATTCTAACTAATCGAATAATCACATAGAATATAAATAACTGAATTCATAATAATGGAATGCATAATTAAAAAAAACTGAAACATACTATCTAGGTTTCATATGAATTATCTAATACTATCAAGGCTTTGTGAAAATAATCTAACATTATTAAGGATTCATACTAAGAATATAATAAATGGGTAAGGCCTTAGCTAAAACCTAGACTAGTTTGTCTCATGAGACCTACTGATGTATCGAGGGGCTATAGAGGCCCCACCCATCAATTATTAAGTAAAATTAATTTCTCATATTAATGGGGTAAAACATAAACAATAATTATATACGAAATGTAAATAACATTCCCAAATCAGTAAACATTATCAAAAACCATTATGAGTTTTATGGTGAATGGTATCAAAATAGAACATCCATAGTCAAACTGATGATAAACCATTTAATAATGTATGGTAGATGATATAATAATATATCAATCTCAATGAATCAAAATATTAAACAAAGGTTATTTACATAGATGAAAATAATCTAATAAAATCATTGAAAATTCTTAAGAGAGATACACTTTTTTTACTTTGAAATCATTTATTTTAAAAGCCGTACATTTATAAAAGAAAAAATTTTCTTTGAAAATAACCTTTTAAACTTGTAAATTAAGATTCAAAACATTAATATGTCATGATGTTGGAAAAATATTCTCATGCTGTATAAGTTAAAAAAATTCATTTCATATTTTTTTCTAAAAAGTCATAAAGTACCTCATTTGGAAAGTGACAAAAAGATTCTTTTTAGTTTGTTTTATAAAAAGTCATACATGTGTAAAAAATACTTTATTTTTTTAGGATAATAGTAAAAATATTTTTGAAAACATTTTTATAAAACATGGACATGAAATAAAAATATTTCTGAGTAGAGACATAAGCATAAACGATCCCAAATATTAATAAGTTTGTGAAATAAACCCTTACCTTGCACTTTTCTTTAGTTTAACATGTTTAAACTTCTGTATAAGGGTTTAAAGTATGATGTTAATTTATAAAATAACCATATCCATATTTATGATATCATATATGATCATATTATATCATTTTGTTAATAATATTTCATTATTACCCTTGTTTCGGGTGTTAACTGCTTCATTTTACTATACATATTTTGTCATGTAAGTTCGGTTTATTATGAATATGATATATTTATTTAATATCTAGAATGATATTTAGTTCATAGATATCATATTTATTCACTATATAAATTTTTATAATCATTATTGAATGGTTAACATAGAAAATGAATCACATCGCGTCGTGGAGATGATAGGTTGTACGTACGCATGAGCGACGATATCATTCCATTAATGGTGAAAGGGAAAGGAAGTAGATGGTATATTAATTTTTAAAAAATTATTATCATGTCATAATTATAATATATATCCATTATTTCCATCATTCTACACATCCAACTAAATTGGTGATAAAAAATAGATTACACCACGACGTGGAGGTGGTAAACCGTACGTACGCACGCGTGGTATTTTTGATTTTTTGTAGGATGGATAAAAGGTGGAATATGGTTTTACCATAATAATAATAACATAAAAAAAAAATATATACTGTATTTATTACTTTATCATGTAAAAAAGATATGAAGAGGAAGTATAAGAATAAATGAACTTGGATAAGTAGTTAAAAATGATCACCTATTTTTTGGTGGACTTCCTTTAGATATCTTTTTAAGAGATATAGGGTTGGTATTTTTGGAAGACCATAATCTCAAGAACTTGTTTAAGAATGTTGGGAGGAGAAATTTGTAGGGGTTTTTTGAGTTAAAAGTCTCAAGTTTCTATGAATAAGTGAGGTAGGAGGTTCCCTTTTATAATTGAGGTGAGGAGCACTTTTTGGAACACTAAAAATATTAAATTAATATATATTAACTTTAAATTAAAAATAGATAAAAAATTATTTATTTAAAATATAATATGATTATGGGTAAAAATTATCTCAACCAATAATTTTTAGAAAAATTTTGTGTCACATTATTACCCTTATCTTTTGGCCTTAACCCTTATTTAATTCCTTTAACTCTTTCCATGACAATATGTTGTTTTACTTCTTAAGGGTTAATATAGTTACTATAAAATGAAAAAATAACCCTAAATTTATCATTGATGACATTTTAAACCTTATACAAATAATTTGGCCTAATTTTATATTTTTATGAATTTTATATCATTTAATAAAATATTATTTATTTGAAAATATCATTAATATCAATTTCGATACAATTCATTACTTGAATTTTTAAAAATATCATAACAACATGATATCTTTGAAAAAACTATTTTAACAGATCAATAACATATAAAAGTTATCTATAAATTTTTATAACATTAATTATCTCAAATTATATTTATTTTAGTATTTTTAATATCATTTATTTGATATTTCCATTAATTAAATAATTACTACATCATCATTATGTAAGCCTTTAAAGTAATTATTTATTTCTTAAAAATTAAAAATAAATCACCATGATGAGTATAAAAATTTTATACTTCAAATTAATATTTATATTCAAAGATATATTTTTAATAACCATATATTAAAAATGTAATACTTATTAAAAACATGAGTATGATATTTTTGAATTTTCTTAAAATAAAATACTATAAAAGGATTAAAGTCATCCAATCCCAAGTAGGATTTTGGTTAACACACAATCATAAAATAAAATTAGGACATGCATTAGGGTAAATTTTCTAATATTTATAATATTATTTTTTACTCTTAATTACCCGATTTACCCTTAACCATGGTATTAAAAATTACTACAATTATTATTCATATTTTCCAAAAATAAAATGGGAATATTTACTAAAATTTCAACTTCTGATTCCAAATATGGAATCTATTTTTCAAAATTAAAAATAGAGAATTGGCTAAAATTAATTTAAAATTAATCCCGTTGATGGGGTGAAAAAAAAGGTTATTAAAGTGAAAACATTTAAAAGATTGAAATGTTTTTCTATCCAAATTCAACATTAAATTTATTAAAATGAAATAAATTGGATGAAATTATATAAAATTGATCTAATTATACTTTAAAATCCATCAAAAATATAATTTAACACTATTATTTTTTTAGATGAAAAAGCTGTTTTCAATTTAAATGAATTAGTTTTTTACTATTCATCAAAAAATGAAACTTATCATAAAAATAACAAAAATTTAAAAAAAATAAATTTTAATACTTCAATTTTAAAAAATTAAGTTTATTTTTTCAAATATAATTATCAAAGTGTCAAAATTTAGTTTTAAAACAAGTACGCCATTAAAAGGTGTTAAAATCGCCTTTAGAAAAAATATAGCCATTTAATGTGTAAAATTGGATTCATTATTATCTTATGCCTATAAAATATTTTGTATGAGTGTAAACTTTTTTTATTGAATATATAATATATAAATTTAATAATGTTGTTAATACTACTCATTATTGCCATTTTAATAGCTAGGTTATAATAATTCATTCAATAAAGTTGGGTTGTGTGAGTAATGTAAGATATCAAAGAAAATGAATTTGTTTAAGAAGATACATAATTTAAAATATTGGGGTGCTACATTATGGGAGTTCCTAGCAGGGTCACAGAGGAAACAAGGGTGTTTGGGGTTTTTATGGAGCCCGAAGCCTGAGGTTTTGGAGGTGGCAACTAGGTCGCACGGGTAGTATAAACTATGAAACCCAGGCCACACGGTTTGGGTAATCCATATGGGGTGTTTCAATGCATAACATAGGGTGCACGATTTTCCCTAACCATGTGACCCAATCTACATATAGAGACCCATGATTAACATACATGGATATTACATCATCTTAGATGAATATTCAATACATTATAAAAAAACATGCCCGAGGACCATAATATTTTAGTGTCTTTGGAAACTGGGAAACAAAATATTATATCTTAGTGAAAGATCTTCAATATATTCCATGAATATCTCCACCTTTAGTACTTCTACCTAAAAATTTTATTCATAACATGGTTAAATGAAACATAATAAAGGGGTGAGCTCAGATGCCCAATAAGGATAAATAAAGGAAATAAGTAAGAATAACATGAAAAAGAGGGTATGGAAATAAAGAATAACATTTTAAGATCTACCCTACATATTAGAGATCAAAATAAAGATTGTTAGTTCATAAGACATTAATCATAAGAGAATTAATATCATAAGTAATAAAATCATAACATAGGAATAGGATATGAAATTTATGGCATGCAAATTGGTTTATAATGTTGTGAACATGTATAAGTAGAAATAGGTTCACTCATTAAGTTAAGGACATGAAATCAATCCCTCGCATCAAATTATATACATGAAACTAGATCCATGGATAACATTGTGAATTTGTAATTAGGTTCATGCATAAGCTTATGGACATGAAACCAGGTCCATGTGTAACTTTTTGAACATTTAATTAGGTTCACACATAAAATTATGGACATGAAACCAAGTCCATGAATAACATTGTGAACATGTAATCAGGTTCAAACATAACATTATTAATAATTAATCAGGTTCACACATAAAATTATAGACATGCAACCAAGTCCATTCATAACATTGTGAACATATAATAAGTTCCATGCATAACATTGTGAACATGCAATCAGGTTCACACATAACATTTATACTCATGATTCATATATCATTACCCAATTAATTTGAGGGAGATATAGGTCCCACCCATCACATAATAAAATCATAAATACATGTTCAAAAAAACATTAATCACATCATGAACAATGAAAAGTGAGGGGTTTTATAAACATATAACCCATGAAAGTGAAATAGATTTCATAAATACCATGACATTAAGCATAAATCATTCAGATAAATAATATGAATGGAACCTTTAGGTCATTTCCTAGAAAGACATGAGTAAAATCAATGAATTTCATCTTATATGGAAAATAATTTTGAAATATCTTTCTCAAATTTTTCTTGAGGAAAATACCATTTCTTCTTTGAAAAAGGATTTTTATTGTATAAAACCATTTTATTTTAAAATACCTTGAAAACTTATAAATAATACTTGAAATAATTTTAAAACATTTTTCCTTCAAAACTTATAGAATATTCTTCAAAAAATTTTAAAAAAATTTCTTTGAAAACTATTTGAAAATTTTAAAAGAAATATTGAAAACGTTTTTAAAACCATTTCATTGAAAATAATTTGAAAAATTATAAATAAATCTTGAAAAAATTTGAAATCCTTTTAATTGAAAATAACATTGGAAAATTATAAATAAATCTTGAAAATGTTTTCAAAACCTTTTTACTTGAAAATGGGCTCCAAAGATATTTTGAAATTTTATTGATTTTTTTGAAAACATGGTTTTGGAATATAATAAATTTCTGACCGAAGAGAGAGACAATAAAATTTTAATGAAATTTTTTTTATTAATAATATTAAGTACCAAAGAGTAGAAAAATGGTACTAATACATGGATATATATTGAATAAATAGATTATAAGGAAACTCATGAGTGTTCTTAAGAGATGGATCATAATATTTCATCAAAGTATCATAATCATTAACAATCTTTCAAAAGCGATGAGACTGTTTCAATAAAATATTATCACTTAGTAACATGGGATCATACTCTCCATGTAAGAAAATGAAATTACATGAAGCTTAAAATATCATTAAAAGATTTATATTCATGATATAACATTTAAAATATAAGTATCTACACCTTGAAAAATAATTTAGGTGCATTACCAAACATGAGTCTCAAAGAAAGAAAATTGAGACAAAACAATTTTACCGATTTGGTAACTTTTGAATCATAAAACTCATGAATTAAAGAGCATAAAATGGATATGTAAATACCCATAAATTTAATTATAAAAATCATATAATACATCCATGGTCAGTATACACACCACACAAAAGTAATGAGTGGTGAATAAAGCATGTATCTCACGCAAATAAAAAGTGAGATGAAATCCCCTTACCTTGTGTCTTGAATCTCATTATAATCTTTCAAAACACCTGTATAATAAATATAATTTTATTATAAATATTTTAAATAACCATATTATTATATATAATACTATATATGGTTTGATTACAACCTTATATTACCTTCTTGTTAATCGTCTTATGTTAAGGTTTCACTTTCGATAATATTTGATTTATTCTTAACATATGTCTTAATTTGTTATATATTTGGTACTTATTCTTATATAATGATTTAAATAATGTAAAAAATTATATAAATACCATGTATATATATTATATTTTTATTATAATAATCTATATAATATATAATTATGAAACAGAATACACCGTTCATGGAGATAGTAGGTCGTACGTATGCATGAACACTATTTCATTTTAATTGTCTTGTTGAAAGAAAGAAAGTAAAATACATATATATATATATATATCATAATTATAGAAGATTTATTATATCATATATGTATTATATATTCACTAAATCTATACTTAATACAATCCATGTAGTGTAGGAATTAATCATATCACTTTGAGGGGGTGGTAGTCCACACTTCCTCAAATGAAATTATCGCATTAACACCAAATGGAAAGTAAAAAAGTATGTGTTGTAAAAATAATACATAACCTTAAATAAATAATAAATATAATATATAACATATATAAATATATTTTCCATAATAATTTCCACCATGAGAGGGGGTAATAAAAATTGAACAATCATCGTTTAGTGAGGCGGTAGTTCACCGTACACATAAACAGTATGTTCGTTACACATTATATGGAGGTGTGTGTAGGTGTAGGTAATTTTTTTTTCATAAAAACATAATATTATATTTATAATATTAGTGTTGTTATAAAATAATATAATAAAGATATTGGAGGGGTGGAGAAGGAAAATAAAAGAAATAACTTGAGAGAAGATGTTACCTCTTAATTGGGTAACCCCTTTTGGTTTGTGCCAAAAGGATTCCTTGGATTGACTTATGGAAAAGGGAAGGATTCTAGGATAAAGGGAGGATTTTTGGGAAGTGTATTTGTCAGGTATTGTCCAAACTTAATAGGTTTTATATGTATGAAGAAGTGGGAGCAGTGGTGGCCTTTTATATGGAAGGAAAAAGACTCACTTAGAATTTTTTAAAACAAGTTAGATGTACACATGTTATTACCTAAAAAAAGTCATAAAAAACCAACCTAAATAAATAATTTAAGGTTTATGGAATAATAATCGACATAATATGGGTTTTTTACAAGTTTATAGGTCATTTGGGCCCCTAATATTAAGGTTTAGTCCCTAATTAAGCTTAATTTGACCTTAATCGCTGTGATTAATTTTAATCACTTTTACTAATAATTTTAGTCAAAAATCAACATGATATAATTAGAATATAAATATTAAACTTATTAAATTAGTGTATGTTAGTTTTTCAATATTAAATTCACATAAATGACAAATTTAAGATTAATGCTAATCCCGCAGATGGGACGAAATTATGGGTTTTTAAAGTAGAAAGAAGTTTAAAATTTTATTAAGTTTTTATATTAAATTTCAAAGTGAAATTGACTATAATGACCTAAATTGTATTAATATATTTATAATTTATCTATTATTACCTTAAAACAAATTTAAAATAAAATTTAATATTAACGATTACTTAAACAAAAAGGTAGTTTTTAACTAAAAACCCATATTTTTCACTATTCATTAAAAAATGATGTTTCTCAGAAAAATACCTAAAATCACCCTAATATAATTATGACACTATAAATTAGAAAACTAAGTTTATTTTATAAAATTCTATATTTAAATTTTTCTAAAATTAATTTTATTATTTTTCACAGTAAAACTTTAAAATTAGTTTATTTGAGAAAATCGTATCTTTGAACATAAAAGGAATTTACCAAAAATCATATATTTCATTATAAACATGTTTTATTTATATAAAAAAATTATAAATAATATTTTAAAAGTATTTATTACTGTTCATATTACTCAATTTAATATCTAGGTTATAATCATCTCATTTAAATAATTATATCATTAAAATGTTGTTTTGTAGAAACTCTGTGTTGCATGTGATGTATGGTAAGTCAGTGTTTCATGTATCATATTCCAAGTCAATATTGCATGTAACATACTCCAAGTCAGTGTTGCATGTAACGTATGCCAACTCAGTGTTTCTTTTAACACACACAGATTCAGTGCCATGTGAAAGGAATGTTTGACTTAATGCATTGTAAGACACAAATAAAAATTTAATTTATTCAAAAAAAGGTCCATAAAAACTCAGGGTGTTACATTCTACCCCCATTAAAATGAATTTTTCCCTCAAAATTCATCACTCGGGTAAAAACAATGAGGATACTTCTGTTTTATTATATTCTCATGTTCCCACATAGCTTCCTCTAACTAGTGATTTCTCCACAAAACTTTCACTAGGTGAGTGGTCTTATTTCGTAGAAATTTCACTGTATGATCCATAATTTCAATAGGTTTATTCTCATAAGAAATATAATGCTCCAACGGTATGACCTCTGAGTTGAGTATATGTGAAGGGTCAGGTATGTACTTCCTCCGTAGAGACCCATGGAACAAATCATGGACTTGAGAGATATTTTGAGGAAGTTCCAAGAGATAGGCTACCGTCATAATACGATCAAAAATCTCAAAGGGACTAATATACCTAGGGATTAAATTTCACTTTCTTCCCAAATCTCATAACCATCTTCCAGGTTGAGATTCATAGAAACACCTTTTCACCAACTCCAAATTCTAGATCGCCTCGATGGTTATCAACGTAAATTTTCTGATGACTTTGAGATGCCTTGATATGTTGTTGAATTATTATAACCTTCTTGACCATTTCTTAAGAAATTTCAGGCCCCAATATCCTTCTTTTTATAACTTCATACCAATACATTGGAGGTCTACATTTTATCCAATAAAGGGATTCATAATGTTCCATATGAATTCTTGAGTGAAATCTATTGTTGTAAGAAAACCCAACTAGAGGAAGATGGTGATCCCAACCACCTTTGAAATCCCAAGAATAAGATCTCAAAATATCCTCTAGGGTTTTAATTGTTCTTTCAGACTGACCATCTGTTTGAGGATGATAAGCAGTGCTGGAACTCAATTCTGTATCAAGTGTTTTATGAAGACTTCATCAAAATTTTGAGGCAAACCTAGGATCATGATACGATACAATAAAATTTGGTACTCCATGCAACCTTACCACTTCCTTAATGTATATCTTGGGAAGCTGATCCAGAGAGAAGTCTTCTCTAATAGTGATGAAGTGTGATGACTTAGTAAGGAGATCGACTACCACCCATATAACATTAAACCCTTTAGATGTTTTGGGTAGTCCAATGAAAAAATACGTTGTGATTTTCTCCCATTTCCATTCTGGTATGGGTAATAGATGAAACAACCCCTTTTAATTTTTTCTTTCAGCCTTAACTTGTTGGAATACCAAGCACTGAGATATAAACTCTCCGATATATCTCTTTTTATTCCATCCCACCAGAAGTATTTTTTCAAGTCCCTATACATCTTTATACTTTTAATATGAATATAGAATGAAGAACTATGAACTTCCTCTAACCGCTTATTCTTCAAATCTGGAATGAAAGAAAAACATACATGGTTTTTTAACCTCATCATTCTATCCTAATAAAGGCTAAACTTAGGAAAATTTCTAACTTTCTTTTGCAGCTCTACATCTTCCTTCTGCACTCCTTAATATTCACTTGGATAGAGGGTTGACTATTCATTTGAGGAAGATGATATTTTACTCCTTCCTTTAGAATTTATATATCCATACTTTTAAAATCTATAAATATTGTATCTTTTTTGATCCTCATCATAGATAATCTAGTATGATATTTTCGACTCAAAGAATCAGCCACCTTGTTCAATTTCCCAGGGTGGTAATGTATTGAGAAATCATAATCCTTTATCAACTCTAACTATCTTATCTGGATCATTTTCAACTCATTTTGTGTGAATATATATTTAAGACTTTTATTATCTATATATATATCACACTTTTTTCCATAAAGATAATTCCTCTGTATCTTTAATGCAAAAATTACCGCTGCTAACTCCAAATCATGAGTTGGGTAATTTTTTTCACAAATCTTCAACTACCGTGAGGCATAAGTGATAACCATGTTATTATGCATAATAAAACATACCAATCCATTCTTTTATGTATCACTAAATATTACAAACCCTTATCCAATATAGGGTAATATAAGAATACGTGCACCGACTAACCTTCTCTTTAGTTCCTTGAAATTTTCCTCACATTCATCTATCTAGAGAAACTTGACATCATTTCTTAATATATGACACCTTAGGTTTATCATATGTTATTAATACCCAACTTATTTTTAAATCCTTAATTATGGTTTTTTAAGAGTTTGTGAATTTCCAAATCATATCCCCCAGGAGTGTCAAAACAGGTGCGCAACAAGACCTATTTTCATGTACTAGATTACCCCGAGTTAGGCCCAAAACATCTTATTAGAGTTGTTACCCCTAGGTAAATCTATTCTAGATCCACATCCACTTATAGTATCCAAACAAGGATGTATTTCTAGTAAACCAATAACTCTTTCCTTTACCAAAATTACAATACATTTTCCTAAATGTTGACTCATCCTTATACTTATCATTAGAGACATCCCTAGACATATCCTTATAAATATACATAGGTATCTCACTAAAGTTTTCTCATTCTAGTTTCAAAAGTTCAACTAAAATTTTTATTTGATACCCACTATAGTGACCCAGGATTATCATACTTGGATATTACATCATCTTAGATGAATATTTAGTACATTACAAAAAAAACATGTTAGAGGACTGTAATAGTTTAGTGTCTTTGGAAACATGGAAAAAATATTCTATCCTATCAAGAGATCTTTAACATCTCCCTTGAAGATCTCTACCTTTAGTAATTCTACCTAAAACCTTTATTCATAACCCAGATAAAGAAAACATAAGAAATGGGTAATCTTGGATTCTCAGTAAGGGTAAATAAAGAAAATGTGTAAGCATAATATGAAAAAAAGGGTATAGAACTTGAGCATAACATTTAAAGATCATACCCTGTATATTAGAGATCATAATAAAGATTTAAAGTTAATAAGACATGAATCATAATAGAATTAAGAGGATAAGTCATGAAATCATAACATAGGAATAATACATGGAATTTGTGGCATGCACATAAGTTTATAATGTTGTGAACTTGTATAAGTAGAAACAAGTTCACTCATTAAGAAGGACATGAAATCATGCCCCCACACCAACTTATGGACATGCAACTAGGTCCACACATAAAATTTTGAATGTGTAATCATGTTCACACATAACCTTATGAACATGAAACTAGGTCCATGCATAACTTTGTGAACATGTAATCAAGTTCACACATAAACTTATAGACATGAAACCAGGTCCATGCATAACATTGTGAACATGTAATCAGGTTCACCCATAACATTTTGAACATGTAATCAGGTTCACGTATAAACTTATGGACATGAAACCAGGTCTAATCATAACATTTTTAATACATAATAAGGTTCACTCATAACATTGTGAACATGTAATCAGGTTCACACATAAACTTATGGACATGAAACCAGGTCCATGCATAACATTGTGAACATTTAATCCGGTTCACACATAACATTTATACTCACGAGTTATCCATCATTACCCAATTCATTGGAGGTAGATATAGGTCCCACCCATCACATAATAAAATCATACATACATTTGAAACAAAACATTAATCATATCATGACCCATGAAAATAGAGGGGTTTTATAAACATATAACCCATAAAAGGGAAATAGATTTCATAAAGACTATGACATTAAGCATAAACTATTCAGAGAAAGAATATGAATGTCACCTTTAGGTCATTTAATAGAAATAAATTAGTAACATCAATGGATGTAAACTTAGATGGAAAATAATTTTGAAATATCTTTCTAAAATGTTTCTTGAGAAAAATATCCTTTCTTCTTTGAAAAAGGATTTTTATTGCATAAAACCATTTGAAAATAATTTTCTTTGAAAATACCTCGAAAAATTATAAATAAGACTTGAAATCATTTTTAAATCATTTTCCCTTGAAAACTTATAGAATAATATTTAAAACATTTTAAAAACATTTTTATTTGAAAAATATTTGAAAAATTTAAAAGAAATCATGAAAATATTTTGAAAACCATTTCATTTAAAATACTTTGAAAACTTATAAATAAATATTGAAAACACTTTAAAACTATTTCATTAAAATTAAATTTTAAAACTTATAAAGAAATTTTGAAAACATTTGAAAATAATTTAATTGAAAATAACTTTGAAAACTTATAAATAAAGCTTGATTTTTTTGAAAACCTTTTTACTTGAAAATGGGCTTCAAATATCTTTTTAAAACATTTTTGAAAACATTTTTGAAAACATTGTTTTTGAATATAATATATTTCCGACCGAAGAGAGAGACAATTAGATTTTACTTAATTTTTTTTATTAATTACATTAAGCACCAAAGTGTAGAAAAATGGTACTAATACATAGATATATCTTGAATAAATATTTAGGGGTGGATCTTTGATTCATCCCTGGGCATTTTGTTATATCTTGAATAAATATATGAGGAGTAAACTCATGTATGTTATTGATATATGGATCATAATATTTCATCAAATTAGCATAATCATTAACAATATCAAAAAAGTAATGAGATTGTTTCAATAAAATCTAATCACCTAGTAAAATGGGATCATACTCTCCATGTAAGAAAAGGAAATTACATGAAGCTTCAAATATAATGAAAATAAGTATATTCACGATATAACTTTTAAAATGGAAGTATATACCCCTTGATAAATAATTTAGGTGCATAACCAAACATGTGTCTCTAAGAAGGAAAATTGAGACAAAACAATTTTACTGATTTTGTAACTTTTGAAACATAAACCGCATGAAATAAAGAGAATAAAATGGATATGTATATACCCATAAATTTAATTATAAAAATAATATAATACATCCATGTGAAGTATACATACCATATAAAAGGAATGGGTGGTTAATAAAGCATGTATCTCACACAAATAAAATGTGAGATGAAATACTCTTACCTTGTGTCTTGAATCTCATCATACTCATTAAAAACACGTGTATAATAAATATAAATTTATTATAAATCTATTACCGAACCATACTATTATATATAATTCTATATCTTGTTTTATTATGACCTTATATTACTCACTTGTTAACCATCCTATGTTAAGGTTTCACTTTGGGTAATATTCTATTTATTCTTCACATGTGTCTTAATTTGTTATATCTTTGGTCCTTATAGTTATATCATGATTTGAGGAATGTAAACAATGATATAAATATCATTTAAATATATTATATTTTTATTATAATAATCTATAAAATATATAATTATGAAATATAATTTATCATTTATGGAGACGGTAGACCGTACGTACGCATGAATGCTATTTCCATTTAATTTTTGTGTTGAAAGAAAGAAAGAAAAATACACATATATATGTATATATCATCATTAAAAAAGATTTATGATATCATATATGTATTATATATTCACCAAAACCATCCTTAATACAATTCATGTAGTGTATGAATGAAACATATTTCTTTGAGGGGGAAATAGTCTACACTTCCTCAAACGAAATTATCATATTAACACCAAATGGAAAGTAAAAAAGATATATGTTTTAAAAGAAATAAATAAGATTAAATAAATAATAAATATAATATATAAAATATATAAATAGAGTGTCCATCATAATTTACACCATGAGAGGTGGTAAGGAATATTGAACAATCATCATTTAGTGAGGCAGTAGTTTTTTTTGTGGAAAATGGGAAAAATATATTTAAAAAATAAAAGAAAAAAGAATTTGATTCAAGGATTCTTCAACTTGATCCTAAGATTTCAGGCCAACTGCGCGGACCGGGGGCAGACCCGTCCCCTGTCGCCGTCACACCGCTCCACCTGCACCCAGTTCATAACTTTCAACATCATCGACTGTGAAGCACACCCATCGCTCCCCTTCTCCAGGGACCTCTCCAAGAACTCTATGAACCACTTATCCACCTCCGATCCCATCATCTTCCCTAGTCTGATGCAAATTCCCAGCCCCCTGCCTCCCAGATTCCTCTTCTCATCGTTCTCCTCCACCCCGTCCACCATGCCCACCGCCTGGCTGCCAATGGAGCACAACACCTTTCCCGTCTTCGCCCGTCTGTCAGGAGTGATTGACATAGATTTGTACATAGAAAATTTCCTCTTGTATGATGAATACTTGTTTTCTTCATCCTCCCACTTGTGACAATCAAGGCTGGACTCTTCTGTTGCAGCTTGAATGGATGTCATGTCCGTGATTGCCTACATGATATGGGTGTAAAATTATAATAACTTCTCGAAATAGGGCATAGGACACTCCGGTCTGGCCGATCCACTCAAATTTGAAAACATCGTGAGACATCAAACTAGGTTTTATAGGTGTGAATAAGTGGTAGATGTGGTGGCCTTTTATAGGGACGAAAAAGGACTCACTTTGAATTTTTGAAAACAAGTTATGTGTACACATATTATTACAAAAAACAATTCATAAAAAACCAAAATAAATAAATAATGGAAGGTTTATGGCCGAATAATGTCCATAAAATGTGTTTTTTACAAGTTTATAGGTCATTCCCCCCCTAAGATTAAGGTTTAGTAATGAATTAAGCTTAATTTGACCTTAATCACTGTGATTAATTTTAATCACTTTTACTAATCATTTTTGTCAAAAATAAACATGATATAATTAGAATATAAATATTATAATGATTATAATTGTGTATTTTGGTTTTTAAAAATTCAATTCATAGAATCAAAAATTTAATATTAATGTTAATCCTGCAGACGAGACAAAATTACAGGTTTTTAAAGTAGAAAGATGTTCAAAATTTTATTAAGTTTTTATATTAAATTTCAAAGTTAAATTGATTATAATGACCTAAATTTTATTAATATATGTATAATTTATCTAATATGACCTTAAAACAATTTAAAATATAATTTAATATTAATAATTAGTTAAACAAAAAAGGTAGTTTTAATTAAAAAGCAATATTTTTCACTATTCATCAAAAAATGAAGTTTCTAAGAAAAATCCCTAAAATTTACCCTAAGATAATTTAAAAATTCTAAATTAAAAAATAAACTTTATTTTATCAAATTCAATTTCTAAATGCGTCTAAAATTAATTTTATTATTTTTCATCGGATGACATTAAAAGAAATTTATTTGAGAAAACAATATCTTTGAACATAAAAGGACTTTACCAAAAATCAAATATTTCATTATCAAAATGTTGTACTTATATAAAAAAATTATAAAAATTATTTGAAAATTATTTATTACTATTCATATTACTTAGTTTAATGGCTAGGTTATAATTATCTCATTTAAATAATTATATCATTAAAATGATGTTTTGTCGAAACTATGTGTTATATGTGATGTACACTAAGTCGGTGTTGCATGTGTCATATTACAAGTAAGTATTTCATGTAATTTATGCCAAGTAAATGTTGCATGTAACATATGCCAACTCGGTGTTGCATGTAACATACACCGATTTAGTGCCATGTGAAAGGAATGTTTGGCATAATGAATTGAAAGACACAAATTAAAATTTAATTTATTAGAAATAAAAGGTCTATAAAAACTTAGGGTGTTATACTACACACCCATGTGAATGATGTAAGATTTTTAATAGAGGATAAATGCATAATCAGTGCATGATTTTTCTAACCATGCACCATGACCATGCAAGAGGGGTATCGAGGCAATGAATGGTGCCCGATTGGCACACGGTTTGGACAACTGTGTAACTAAATTACGTGAACCATTTTTTGAGGAAAAATGACCATTTTACCCCAATACCTTAAATGTTTAAACCTAATCCTCATCTACTTTTTTTCTTCTCCAGTGGGCAACTTCTTCTTCCATTTTAATCTCCTATAGAATAATAGCCTAGGATTTTTCATATCTTCCTAATCTGGACTCCAAATCACTCACCATGAGTCTAATTTAATGCATGCTAGTTAGTTATCTATTTATATTACAAATTTATCTATTTTTATTCCACTTGAAATAGTTATTTTGGTACAGGATCTTATGCCATATTTTCAGGTTGTTCATCCATTATTCCATTTCTTATGATCTGGATCAAATCAAATACTGAGATTGGACAAGTGTTCTTCTACCATGTTAAGGTATGTGATTTCACGCTTTTCCCTTAAATTCATGGTGTTTATATATTATTTCATTGTGTCATGTTCCAGTTATTCTAGGTGATGCTTATAAATTGAATTTTTATTCAATTAAATGAATGGGCTTGATCTAGATGACCCATGATACCCATTTAGGTGTAATTAAAGGTTAAGGACCTCGATTTCGAATAACCACCTTAGGCGTGTTATTAAATTAGATTAAAAAACCATGGGTGGACTTTATATTTGATTAAAATTTAATGTGTGACCTTTTACTCCTTTCCTAAGGGATGTCGAATGAATTTATTTAAGTGTAAATTGAATTGAATAAAGGAAAGAGGGAATATAAGCCCATACCCCTAGGCCCTTGGACATTATTCTTGTCTTCTTATTCTTGAGACATATTTTATAATTGAAATGGATAATTAAAATGAATTAAAGGATTTGTGTGATTCTAGGATTCTAATCCCATGATATTATTTACACCACCTTTTTAGGTGAGTTAATTGATTCTAATTTTGATGACCAATTGGATTAAAACATGTGTTTATATGGTATTGTCAGATTACAAGACCATAACCATTCTTAGTGACATGTCAAGAGTGAGGTGGGTTCCAATTTAGTATCTCCATATATGAACTCTCCTAGATTAAATAATTGAAGGTTCTAATGAATGATTATTATGCGCCTTGGGTAAAACATGGGTTCCTTTATGGATGCCATGGATAAGCTCATTTGACAGCTAACTTATATATGCCCGAGTGATACTTGGACTACTTTATGGACTGCCAAGGACAGACGGAGAGGGAAGACTATTATTACACCTGAGTGATACTTGGAATCCTTTTTGGGTAACTAAGGACAGCCTCCGAGGGATGATTATATTATACTCCTTGAGTGACACTTGGTATCCCTTTATGGGCCACCAAGGATAGACTCAGTGAGTGGTGACTTTATACCACACATAGAGTGATACCAGGATTCCTTTGGGGAATTCTTAGGATGGGATTTTAGGGTGTTTGGTTCATGCCATACCTAGAGTGATACCTAGGTTATAACTTATGGAATCCAAGGATGAGATCAGGTTACATTGAATTAAATAATGAAATAATTATACGATGTTTCTTCCATGCCAAAGCACAATATTGGATTTAGTCAGAGACTTACACTTTATAGATATCCTTATTATACAATCCTTTTGGATATATTACATTGGGGATGCTTGGGCTATGATATTGGTCCTGAGACTTATTTGTAAGTAAAACATTATTTGATTGATTAATTAGAGATAATCCAAATTAGGATGAAGAAGGTAGAAGAGAATGGGTGTTCCATGGGAACCCAGACCAATGTGGGTTATTTATATACTATAATTAATTTATAATTTATTTATTACCTTCAAATTATTTATTATATACTCATAGAATTGATGGAATTAGACACTATTGGTGGTATCCTACCAAGTTTATCTCACACCCTACTCAGGCCGCCCTTATGGTACCCGAATAGACTTCATGGATGTAGGTAGGGATAGGTGAAAGCGCCTTCTTGCTGATGTTTGATTAATTCTTTCATAGGATCTAGGGAGAATATGACCGGGATATGGATCATTATTCTCTCTATGTATAGTTACTTTTTTTCCCTTTTCACTTTTGATACATGTATTGTATTGGGTGCATATTTCCATGTATTACCTGTATTCCTTTTTGTATATAATTCCATGATTATCATCTTGTATATGAAATTTATAAATTTTTTTACTTGGTTATTTATATGATGGATATTTATTCTTCCGTTTTTTAGTATTCTTTCATGATTATACTATTTTTTGATATTTATTATATTACTCTGCTACAATTTTATCACGAGGGTATAGTCTCCCCACTGTTCCACCATGGATCCTCATTGCTAGTCGGTAGCCTATAGTATATGGGGGGGGGGCTTTATCCCATGTGGATAACTGAGTTGGGTTACTCTTGAGTGAACTAAGTCCACGTCATCACAAAGTTGTATTAGAGCTTATTTTTCCCTTTTCTTTACTATTTGGGTATTAGTCAAGAGACTAGGATGTAATGGAATTTGGTTATGATCCTGTTCCTGGGAGTAGCTAACCCACATATAATGAACATACAAATTACCTACTATGGGACATGTTGTTATTGATTTTGCTTATTATAATTTCCATGATTTCACCATTGGGTTATGCACTTGATGTTTTACGTTCCTTATGATTATGGATTTTTACCCTTATGCTATAATAGAAAGGAATTATTGCATCATGCATCATCATAGGAACTTCAGAATTTATATTCCATACATTATTCCATGCCATGTTTATATTACTGCATTCATTTCTTCCAGTATATTTTGGTTCATTTATTATTATTTCCAAGAAATTATTCTAACCTTTCATTTAGGGACTTGATAAATCACTGTTTGGAATTAAATGGATGCCACACTTAAAATTTATAAGGTGTATGGGACCTTATAAATTATAATTGGTGATCCATATAATTCAACCATTTATGATAATTGTTATATAAAATAAAATGAATTCAAATGAAATTGAATTCTGGAATAAGTGGTCACCATTAAATAGGGATTCCAATTGGAATTTAAAGGGTGTTTTTCTATATAAATTTCAATCAACACTTTGTATACTAGGAACTATGACTTATAACAAAGAATTTGACCCTGACCTAACCTTAGTTGTGTATAGTTGGTAGTGTATCTTTCTTATTTTATGATTATTATATTGCCTATACTTGGATCTAGGAGTAAGTAGAAATGTGTGACCTTTATATAGGAAGGCCTTTACCTATATTATTCTTATATCTTCACTTTTAGTGGTTGTTAAATTTTTTGCTAAGGTGTGTGCTTGGAATTTGTAGAGACATGCTGCCATGAAATACAAGAGTCATTCACCCAGAGGGTGGAAACAATCATTCTTCATAGGTAGTGGGCCCTGGGTCACTAATAGAACCTCCAATAGTGCCTCTTGTGGCACTTCCAGTTATGCCCTATATGGGCACTGATGCATAGTTTTGAGATGGGTTCCTACACTTTATGTAGACTATTCAGGGAGCATCGTGACCTTCCCTAACTATGGAAGAGTTAACGCATGAGCTCTAGGAGTACCATTCACCCATATTTTTAGGGGATAGAGGACCACAGGCTACGAAGTCATGGATAGAGTCCATGTTGTCATTTTTTTAGCATCTCAAGTCACATTAGAAGAGGAGAGTAAATATCACTACATATATGCTACAAGATTCTTCCAAGAGATGGTGGGATGTTATTACTCATAAGGATCATCATCAGGATATGGTTTTAAGGGATTTTCATATGTACTTTTATGATTATTTCTATCCTGAGACATTGAGGGCTAATAAAACCCAAGAGTTTATCTATTTGGAGTAGGGTACACTATCATTAATGAACTATTCTGCCCGTTTAATGGAGATCCATCATTTTTCACCTATTTTATCAGGTGACAAGTTATCTAAAGATAGGTGATTCAAGGATAGTCTTAGGTATGAAATCTGGTCTTAGGTGAATTTCATTCGACTTACTATCATATTTTGAATAGTGAATTAGGAACTTATCATAGAGAATAACCTGAGATAGGATGGAGGTGAGAGACAGGGAGGTTTAACACCTATATTTGTAACTTCCAATATTAGGAAGCATCATCTCGAGATTCCCTATAGTGATATTAGTAGTTAGGGTACATACTCAAGTATCTAGGTGAGGTTCCATCATTGTGATAGACTAGGACATATAATACCTCAATGTATGAGGGACATAGTTGAGTATCGATCTTGTAGAAAGATGGTTCATCTATAGTGATTTTATAGAGATTTTTTTTAGTATATAGTAAGAGAGGGTATACCCTAACTCCATGTCTAGGAGTGGGGTTAGCAGCTTCTCATTAGGGAGGGATCCAGAGTACAACCAACTAATTAGGATGAGGAGGTGGTTGTGGCCATGGTAGATAGGCACCAGAATTTCAATTCCATCATATTGGACTAACTCAAGGTAGCTAGGATATATCATAGGGCCTTAGAATAGGCCAAATATATATAGTGAAACCGATACCAGAGGATCAGAGTTCTTAACCTTCTATGGGGAGAGGTACTATTCTAGTAGCCTCTACATTAGTATCTTCTCTTTTTGATATAGGTGCATATCATTATTTTATATCTATTTCTAGTATGGAGAGCCTTGGGACCGATGTTATGTTCTCCTATGGTGTGATGACACCCGATACTCCATTTGGGATATGATTAGAGAGTATAATCCAGTGCAAGGAGTGTCTTCTTGAGATAGGTGGGTGTCACTTCATATGAGACCATTTTTTCCTCATGATGACAGGGATTGACATAATTCTAAGGATGTAATTGTTGGTTCCCTATCATTCTTTCATTGACTTTTATCACTAATGGGTGAATTTCACATCACCAGAGGGTGGAATTTTTATTTACAAGGGTGAATGGGATGTCCTGGTGATTCGAGCTGTACCTAAGCATCGTGGGCTAGGCAGGATGATAACCCAGATTTCTAGATTATATTTGGATGATCGTAGAACACATCGAGTTGATTTCCATATATTTTTTGATCATTTTAGGGATATTTTATTAAATTAATTTTCAATTTTACCTCCCAAGTAAGAGATAGAGTTTTCCATCAAGCTAGTTATTGGAGCTACACTGGTATTCATTCCTCCTTATAGGATGGATACTACTAAGTTGTAGTATCTCAAGAGGTACCTAAAAAATTTAGATGATAAGGGGTTTATATAACCTAGTAATTATCTATGGTATTATTTGGTCCTTTTTTTAAAGAATTCGGACGAAACCCTCAGGCCTTATGTGGGTTACTGGTAATTGAACCAGTTGATTATTAATAACTATTATCCCTTGCCATGGATAGATGATCTCTTCAACCAAATCCAATGAGCTTAAGTTTTCTTAAAGATTGATCTGAGATCATGTTATCATAAGGTGTGTGTTATACCATTAAATATACCATGTACAACATTATATAGTATATATGTATTGTATGAGTATTTGTTTATACTATTTGGTCTCACAAATGCGCCAACAGTTTTCATAGAACTGACGAACTGGGATTTCCATCCTTATCTGGATTTGTTTGTGGTGGTATTCATGGATGAAATCTTGGTGTATTATCACACTCAACATTACCATGAAAAAAATATTGAGATTTTATTGGATACACTAATATATCATCAGTTATATACTAATCTCACAAAGTGACACTTTTTATAGATAAAATTCAGTTCCTGGGTTATATTATCTCAGAGAAAGGAGTATCAGTTAACATAGAGAAGTTGATATCTATAGTTTTCTAGGAGAATCATAAGAATGTATTTGATGTATGGAGTTTCTTGGGGATATCTGGTTATTACATTATTTTCATACAGGACTTATCACACTTATCAAAACCTTTTATGAGATTGAATAAAAAGGGTATGAAGTTTATATGGTCAAACACCTATGAGATATCCTTTTAGATATGAAAAGGAAACTGACTTCAGTGTCAATCCTGATTCTTCTAGAGTCAAGAAGAATATATACAATATTATATTATGCATTAGGTATTAGGTTATTAGTAGTTTTGATGTAGGAGGAGTGATTAATGGTATATGAGTATTTTTAGTTGAGGAAACATGAGAGGAACTACTCGATATATGATATCGAGTTAGTCACTATTGCACATGCCTTACAACATTGGAGGCATTATTTATTGGAAGAGAATTTTTTAATTCACAAATACCACAAAAGTCTTAAGTATATATTTTTACATTGTGAATTAAATATTAAGAACTAAAGGTGGGTTGAATAAATTCATTCCTTTGAATTTGATCTTGCCTATATGACCATAAAGGGCAATGAAGTTGCCGATGCTCTGAGTAGGAGGACTCAAACATAGACAATTCAAGAGGCTAGTAAAGAGTGGTAGCTTATGGGCCTATTTTTTGAGATGCATATAGAGGTTAAGGATTTTCCTGGATAGACTATACTTGCATAGTTATCAATAACCTCTTCACTTTGGGAGATATTGAAGATGAGAAAGCTATCATATTCCAAGGCCTTAGTTCTTCAGAAGAGACTTGTAGGAGATAAACCACCTCATGGTTGGGTCATTGATTAGGATGAGATATTAAATATTCACAGATGCATATGGGTTCCAACATATGTCCTATAGGATTTGATGAAAGAGTCCCATGCCTTGATATGTGCTGTGCATCCTGGTCTTACCATGATGTATCATAACTTACATAATCAATACTAGTGGTTGGGGATGAAGTAGGAGATAACTGGGTTTGTTACTAGGTGTTCCACATGTCAATAGGTGAAGTTGTAATACCAGTGACCAACTAGGATTTTATAGCTATTGATTATTCCTAAGTGAAAATTGGATAATGTCACTATGGATTTCATGATAGGATTTCCTAGATCACCTTGAGGTAGTGATGACATTTGGGTGATAAAAGACAAGTTGAAAAAGGTCACCCACTTTATACCTATTTGGGAGACCCTTTTAGTAGATGATATCAGGAGGCTCTATATTTATGAGATCATAACACTCTATAGGGTTCCATGTCCTATCGTATTGGAGAGATATGCTTGTTTCATGTCACATTTCTAGAAGGGGTTATAGAGGGCATTGGGTTCATAGGTACTACTGAGTAGATCTTGTCACCCATACATTGAATATAAGTTTGAGAATATAATACAGGTTTTAGAGGACATGTTTTGAGTATAAATCGTTGATTTTATAGGTTCTTGGAAGAAAAACTTACCACTCACTGAGTTTTCTTATAATTGTAGTTTCCAGGCGACCATATAGATGGATCCTTATGAGGACCTATATAGTAGGCCATACTATTCACCCCTATGATAGTTAGAGATAGGAGAGGTAGTGCTACTGGTGATCATCTCATCTAGGAGACTTTAGAGAAGGTTTATCTTATCAGGAAGCACATGTCTATAGTTCAGTATAGGTAAAAGTCATACACCAATCGTCTCCATTGACCAATAGAGTTTGAGGTAGGGAGTCAGTTTTTCTTGTGATTTTATTTTAGACTAGGGCCTAAATGGATTAAAAAACAAGGGAAGTTATCAACTCATTATGTTGAGACCTTTAAGATGATGAAGAGAGTAAATCTTGTAACTTATCAGTTATAGTTACCACAGAGGTACTGGGTCATGCATGATGTCTTCCACATATCTTAGCTTCACTGATATAATTATGATCTATCACACTTTCTTTATCCCAATGAGGTTAATTTAGTGGTAGATGACTCCTTTAAGGAGAATCCTATCTATTTTTTTGATAAAGGCACAAAGGTTCTTCAAGGCTAGTTAGTTCCTCTAGTATAGGTGCTATGGTAGCACAATCATGTATAGGATGAGACTTGGGAGTGGGAGGATGACGTATGTTTCCAATGGCTAGAGTTATTATCATATGATACTTTACCACCCTTGGAAGAAAAATTTGAGAATAAATTGATTTAAGGTGGAATATTTTAAGATATCTTTGAGTTATATAACTTTTTTATTTCCATTTAATTATTTAATTTTATCCTTATGGGAGTGCCTAGTAGGGTTACAGAGGAAACATGGGTGTTCGAGTCTTGTACAGAAACAAAATCCTGAGATTTTGGAGGAGGCATCTAGGACACACAGTTAGCAGAATCCGTGCCACCCAAGCTACACGGTTTTAGTAAACCATGTGGGGTGTTTTAGCTCAAAGAAGAGGGCACACCATTTTCTCTAACTATGCAATCTAGAAAATATGCCCATGAGAATGATATATACTTTTTAATAGAGGATAAACACATAGTTGGTGTATAATTTTTCTAACCATGCACCATGAACACATGATAGGGGTATTGAGGTAGTGAAGGGGGAATGATTAGCGCATGATTTGGCCAATCATGTACCCCAATTTTTAGAGTGAAAATGACCATTTTATCAATAATGACTTAAATGTTTAAACCTCTGCCTCATTTTATTATTTCTTCTCCATTAGAAAATGTTTTCTTCTATTTGAATCTCCCATGGAATCCTAGCCTAGTATTTTTAATATCTTCCCGATCTGGACTCCAAATCACTCGTCGTCAGTCTCGTTGGATGCATTCTAGTGAGTTATATATTCATATTGTACCTTTCTATATTTGTATTCATCTTGATGGAGTTATTTTGGTGTAGGATCTTATGCCCTATTTTCAGTTAATTTTTTCAATTCTTCTATTTTTTTCTAATCTGGATCAAATCAGAGTTTGAGACTGGATGAATTTTATTCTACCAATCCAAGGTAGGTGATCTCATTCTTTTCCATTAAAGTCGGGGTGTTTATATATTATGCTATTGTGCTGGTCACTGGTTATTCTAGGCGATGCTTATAAACTGAATTTTTATTCAATTAAATTAATGGGATTGATCTAGATGATCCATGATACCCATTTAGGTGTAATTAAAGGTCAAGGAACTCGAATTCAAACCATCCCTTGGGTGTGTTGTTAAATTAGATTAAAACAAAAAGGGTAGACTTTGTATTTAATTCAACTTTGAGGTGTAGTCTTTACCCCCTTACCTAAGGGATGTAAAATGAATTGATTAAACTATAAATTGAATTTAATAAAGGAAATAGGGAATGGAATTACATGACCCTAGGTCCTTGACCATTATTCTTGCTCGCTTATGCTTGAGACATCTTTCATAAATTGAAATGGAAAATTAAAACTAAAGGAAGGATTCATGTGATGCTAGGATTCTAAGACTATGATATTATTTACAAAAACTTTTGAGGAAATTTAATTGATTATAATTATGATTAAAAATTGGATTAATATGTGTGATTATATGGTATAGTTAGACTACAGACCCATAACCATTCTTATTGAAATGATAAGAGTGATAGGTGGGTTCCAATTTAGGATCACCATAGAAGGACTCTTTTGAATTGAATAATTGAATGTTATAATAAATGATTATTATATGCCTTGGGTGAAACATGGGTTATTTTATGAATGACATGGATAGGCTCATTTGGAACCTAGATTATATATGCCCGAGTGATACTTGGACTCCTTTATGGACCGCTATGGACAGACTCAGAGGGAAGACTGTTATTACACCTAAGTGATACTTTTACTCCTTTTTGGATAGCCAAGGAAGGATTATGAGGGATGATTATATTATATGCCATGAGTGAAACTTGGGCTCCCTTTATAGACCTCCAAGGACAAACTTAGTGAGCAGTGACTTTATACCACACCTGGAGCAATACCTGGGTTCCAACTTAGGAATTCCAATGATGGGATTAGGTTACAATGAATTAAATAATGAAATGATTATATGAGGTGTTTACCAAGAAAAAGAAAAACATTGGATTTAGACTGAGATTTAAACTTTACATATGGACTTATTATACATATCCTTTTGGATATATTAAATGGGGGATGCTTGTGCTATGATCCAAGTCATGAGAGTTATTTATAATTAATTTTTTTGATTGATTACTCAGAGATGGTTTGTGTTAGGCCGAAGCAGGTAGCAGAGGACAGGTGTTCCCTGGTAAACCAGACCCATGTGGGTTATTTATACACTGCACTTTATTTATAGTTTATCTATTACATGAACACTATTTATTATATACTCATGGACTAAATGTAATTAGACACCATTGGTGGTGGCCAATTGAGTTTATATCACACCCTATTAATGATGCCTTTATGGTACCTATACACACTTCATGAATGTAGGTAGAGATAGGGGAAAGTACCTGATTATTGATTCTTGACTTATTCTTACATAGAAGTTGGGGAGCATAGGATTGGACTATGGATCGTAATTCTATACGATGATAGTTCCTTTTTGGTCCTTTTACACTTTTGATACATGTATTATATAGGATGCATATTTCCATGTATTACCTATATTCCTTTTTGAATAGTATTCCATGATCATCATCTTTTATATGAAATTTATGGATATTTTTACTTTGTTATTCATATGATGGATGTTTAATCTTGTATTGTTCTGTATTATTTCATGCCTATGCTATTGTTTGATATTTATTATTCCATTGTGATGAAATTTGATCATGTGGGTATAGTATCCCCCCAGTTCCACTATGGACCCTCACTTCTAGTTAGCAGCCTCTGGCATACGGGGGGCGTGCTTGAGCCCATGTGGCCAACTAGGTTTGGTTATTTTTGAGTGAATTGGGTTCGGGGCATCACACTGGCTCTCCTACATGGTTTTATACGTGTCATAGTATAATTCATCTTGATTAGGATCCAGGTTTCCCCATTTTTCATATACTAGAATATTTATCACACATCAAAACATCAAGGAAACATCACATGTCATAAAAATGATCTAAAAATCACACCATCAAGAAAAATAGAACAAATAAAATCTCAAAAAAACTCTGAATACTGGGAATGAATCTATGAATTTTTATCCCAAGTACTCTACTATAGGAAACCATGAATCCAAAACACATGAATAAAGGGGATGGTTCATCTGTGAAACACATTCTCTTGATGATCTAGAATATATACTAGTCACTCCACAAATATCGCGTCATCCTCTATATTAAACTATACCCATTAAATGATGTGGGAGTCATTGTGAAGATACCGATGAAGTTGAGACATATGGAATACATCATGGATTCTTTCCAGCTGCGGTGGAAGTTCCAATTAAAATTCAACCATGCCAACATGATCCAATAAATCAAAAGGACCAATGAATCAGGGATAAAGCTTACTCTCCCCACCAAACCTACGCTACCCTAATTGAGGAGAAAATCTCAAGAACACATGGTATCTAACATTAAACTCCAAGAGTCATTTCCTATGATCATAATAGGCCTTATGATGGTCATACGCTACCCTAATATGATCTCAAAACAACTAGATATTATTAATTGTTCTCTACACTACATTAAGACCAAGAACTGCTGACTCCCCAAAATTCATCTAGTACAATGGAGAATGACATGAATACCCATACAATGCCTTAAATGGATCCATTCCAATAGATGAGTGATATATTTTTTTATATACAAACTCAACTAGATACATGTGTCTTACTCATGATCTGCTAAAGTTTAGGTAGTAAGCTTGAAATATATCCTCCAACATTTGGATGGTCGACTCTATCTACCCATCTATTTGAGGGTAGAAAGCAGTGCTAAGGTGTAGCTGGAATACAAAATAATACTGCCACCCCCTCTAAATTAGAGAGGAAAAATTAGGACCCCAATCAGAGATGATGGTCCTTGGTACCCCGTGAATCCTAAACAAATCATCCACATACCGACTTGCCAATAAATCCACGATACTCAACTCATGAATCATCAGAGAACGGCCTGAATTATCAGTCAGTCCACTATCACCCAAACTAAATCACAACCTACCTAAGACCTAGGTAACCAAGTGATACAATTCATTGATATGTACTCCCAATTTTACTCCAAAACAACTAATAATTATAAAAAACCTCTAGGAACATGGTGCCCCACTTTCACCTACCAGAAAACTATATAATTTTCCATGAACTTTTCCACTGACTGCTTCATCCAAGGACACTAAAACTATCTCCTCAAGCCATAATACATCTTGGTTACACTGATATAAACTAATAAATTGTATCTATGAAACTCATTAAAAAATACCTCATGCATCTCCAATGGAACAAACAATATCCCATGGAATAATATACAGTTCTGATCATCCTAATACTATCCCTATAGAGTATCACCATGACCAACCCAATCATGCATCACCTCTACCTCCAAGTCTCCCCATTGATAATTCTAAACCCTATTCATAAAAGATGAATCCATATTTATTTGGTGAAGAAAACCTTGAACATTTCTCTCCTCCACATCAAGATGCATTGATGAAATATCCTCCATACCTTTCCAAACATTGGTAGACTCTCGAACCACATATTCATGGAACTTAAAACTCAATGCATTGACAATAAAATTTATATTACTTGGTGTATTAAAGATATAAAAATTGTAACCGTATATAAAATAAATCCATCACCACTGGAATAGATTCAAATATTTCTAAGAGAAGATATCTTTTAGGCTCTTATGGTCCGTGAAAACCATAAAGTGATCACCGATGAGGTAATGTCGCCACAACTTCAGCATAAAAAAAACTTCTACTGGATCAATATCACGGGTGAAATAGTTATTATTGTTGGTATTTAAATTCATAGACCCATAAGAGATCACCACTCTATTATACATCAACATTCATCCCAATCCCAAATGGGATGTGTCACAGTAAAACTCAAATACCACACCCTCCTTTGGAATTTGAAGCACTAGGGCACTAATAAAATTCTCTTTCAGATAATCAAACATTACTTGGAACTACACACAATACTTGGTCCTTCCTATCCAAATAATTTAGAAGGGATGCTACCTAAGAGAAATCAAACACAAAAATCTAATAGTAACTGATAAGACTAAGAAAACTACAAACCTAGGCCATATTATTATGTGATGGAAAAGATAAACTACATCAATCTTAAATGTGTCTATATCCACAACCTTATGAGACACCACATGTTTAAGTAAATTCACCTCTTGTGTCCATATTTTACACTTGGATAAATTTACATAGAGATGGTAGCATCAAAGGACCTGCAATAAAACATTGAGATGCTTGACATGATCCTCCTCTAACTTTAAGTAGATCAATATATCATCAATGAGCATGATGATGAACTAGTGCAAGAACTCATGGAAGATGGAGTTCATTATCCCCTTGAACATATCTGGTGCATTTGTGACACTGAACGACATGACCATGAACTCAAAGTGACTATACCTACACTTTAAGGAAATATTTCAGATATCCTCATCTCTCACCCCCATCTAGTGATATCCAGATTTCAATTCAACCTTCGAAAAAAAAACTAGCTCCCTTAAGCTGGTTGAATAGATAATCGATCATCAGAAGGGGGTAATGATTCTTGAATATTACCTAATTCAATATCTAGTAATCTATGAAATAACTTATACTCCTCTCCACATTCTTGGAGAACAACATTGGAACACCCCAACGATATACACTAGGTTAGATGAAACCCCTATGTATCATATCATCCACCTATTACCACACCTCTCATAGCTCTGTAGGCACCATTCGATAGAGATCCACAAAAATTAGATATTTTCCCAATTGAAACTCTATCCCAAACTCGAAAACACATAATAGGGATAGCGTCACAACCTCATCTAGAAAAACATCCAAGAAATCCTCAATAACCTTGGGAATATCCTCTACCCGAGCTTCCACTGACAACTCCACCAACTATGAAAAAAGAGGCTCCACTTGCCTGCCACCCATCTGAAAACCTATCTCAACAACCAATTCCATTAAATAGCCTTCCACATTGGAAAACAAAACTCTCCTCTAGAAACATTAAATGACTAAATGCTCAAAATACAAAAAATCCATGCCAAGGATAATATATTATGGATGTATCTATGGAAAGAAGAAGTCTCCCACTGATTGGTGCTTCCCCATAACCAGTCTACATCCCTAGAACACATTATATAAAACATCATAACCTCAAACAAGTATAGAAAAAATCAAGGGAATAGAATCATTTCCACATCCAGTCCCAAGGCATAAATAATTAGAAGTATCAAAGGATTGAAAGTCTCCTGAATCAAATAAATCGCAAACAAGAGTGGATGATAAACTAATCGTACCTATGAAAACCTATGTACCTACTAATATCTCTGCCTCTAACATGTTCATATGAATATTCCCAGATCCCCTACCTCTCTAATGTCAGCCTCCATGACTGTGATATGGCATAGTTCCCTATGGATGAGGACTATAATGAGGATATCCCTTTCCAACACCATCCACCCTTAGCTACTGAACAAGTACCAATGATCCTTGCCACTGAAACTATCTCAGAGGAAACTTTTGTTGCTAGAAAAAAGGGTCCTGAATCCCCATTTTAAACCAGCCTCCGCAAGTGGTCAGACACTTATCTCGGTGGTGAACATGTCCCCCACAAAAATTTCCTGAAAAAAGAGACCCCTGATAGGTGCTTAGAATCTAACTATCCCCAAAGTATGAGAAAAGATCGACTGCGGTTGACTCCCCACTGGTTGGAACCTTGATTTCCTGAACACCCATGGCCCACTACCTAAATCTATGATCCTTAAGACACCCTTCTAGACACTATCTCAAGGAAAACCTCCCAAGAAAATAATTTTATCAATTATCTTTTCTCTCTTTTACACTTCTAGGTATGTAGAAAGTGTAAATGGGGTGAGTACGTACCTGATCACTGGGTGAAAATCCTCCTCCAAGAACTGTGCTCTAGACTCCTCATTTGAAAAAATATTTGGGAAAAAGTGAAGGAGGTACCTGAACTTGATCTTAATCTCCTGCACACTTAGGCACCCTTTCTTAAGGGAGATAATCTCCCACCCCTTCACTACCTTATTCATTAATGACAATAATTATGAATGAAAATCCTTCTAAAATTCTATACACAACACATATGCCTCTTTACGATCACCTAAATATAGAATCTACCACTGACATGAATCTCAACAAAACTTAATAACTACCAATGACACCCAAAACTTAGATCAACCTCAAATCGGACCAAAAATGGTCTCAAACTCCTCCAACAAGAACTCTATCTCTAGATTTGATACACACCACTCATACTTTCCCAAACTCTACCACTAAAAGGCATAAAAATCCCTCTATCATGCCTTATCCTCCTCTATTAGGCCGATCCTCTAATGATCAACTAGATCAACCTACTAAACATCAACTACCCCATCCCCTTATAGATAAAGACCAGGATCCATTCCTGAAAATCAAGGAAGAAACCTAATCCGGATAACATTAAATTTTATCATAGGTTTATTTAATTAATTAATTTTAATTTCACATAATAACCCAATTCAGACATGTATAAAATAAATATTGATACATGAACCTACCCTAGGTCTCTACCATGTAAATGGTTCTACCTCAATTAGTCATTCAATAATATTAGAGTCCATGAACTAGATCATGACCTCCCCTAAAATCTCATGTCTTAGCTGGTATCCCTAGATCATGTCATGCACCAAGGTGAACTAGAACTATTTCCCTACCAACCCATGAAATCCTCATAATGCCTGAATCTAAAATTCATCATATATCTCAACCAAAAACTATTTTAATACACTATCATAACAAATCCATCCAAAGATAACATTCTAAGGATAGAAATTAAGGAAGAGAGATAATGTCCCCCAATTCCCATCTCCAGTAGGCCCCGGGTTGGTGATTAACACTGAGGGTATAAAAATCTCAAAAAATAGGAGGCATCATACTCTATAAAAAATAGGATCGGGGAGATAAGATAAAAATAAACAAGAAAATATAACATGTAATATAAATTTAAGACCAAAACCACCCCGTAATGCATGAATAATGGAAAAAGATACAATAAAATTCTCCAAGAAAATACCAAAAGGCAAGTCCTATAGCAACGAATCGACAATAGTTCCGACCCAAGGTCTCAAGTGAACATGTGAAAAGAGAATGCTAATGTACTAGTGAATAAAATAGCAGAAAAAAAGAACCTAAATAGGTCAATTATCCAAACCTAGCCTCAACATGGATCACTTACTAAACCACACATCCAATATAGTAACATAGTATTATGAATATAAAAAATCAAGGAGCCCCTTAGCTACTTCCCTACTGATTTTCCACTCTCATACCCCAAAGTCAAACATACTGTGCTACCATACCTTCCATAAATATCACACCACAATAAAATATCTCTGATGTGGGTCAAGAAACATCCCTACCTACCCTACCCTCACATGGTCTAGCATCCAATGCTAACATGAGTCATCATCATGTAACATCTTTCTCGAAGACACTTAGTCAATCACACAACATATTTCCACATAACCAGAGTATTAGGGTATCATGAACATGAAATACATAAACCTTGTTCCCTCCACCTACCACGTATAACCCCCATCATATATCACATCACTACCTCATCACATATAATCTCTCCCAAAAACACCTGGGTCAACACTGATGGGTAATCTCCCACACAAACCTGTATCATCATTACTGCTAAAGGAAGAGGATGGAAGAGGGGGAGGGGTAGCCATCCATTCACATCACCACCATCCTAGATGTTGGGAAAACACCTAAAACCTAATACCATTGAGAATTGGAAAGTTAATCCAACCCAGGTGTATAATTTATATAAATAATATAAAATACATGATATATATATAACACAAAATACCCAACCTTTGGGTTCATAACAGTTTCACTAGTATACAACACACCACCACCACAACCACACATAAAACATCACAAATGCTTCTACAACTATATTAAACACACCACATAACCACCACACAAAGCCACACATTTCCACTCCCAATTATAGGTTCCACCATTTTATAGATTTAACAATCTTCTACCAACTCCTTGTTTATAATCCATTTCATCCACATTTACACAACCCATTAATTTATTCAATTCATTTATGGAAATTACCACATATCAATACCATCCCATTACTATTAATTTACCAAACCATGATATTTCATTTCAGAATTACAATTTATTCCAAGGATAATAGGTATCTAACAAAGCCACACCACAAAAAGCTCATCCATCTCATATAAAACATTTCCACAACATCGCCTTAGACAATCCACCTCACCATTGAAACCACACATCACAACCATCACACAAAAAACACCACATAACACAACCCCATTTATCTCTATATCCCAGTTAGTCACCACTACCATTGTACCATGACCCACATCACACAAGGCAACACAACAAGTACAACCACACTCAACAATACATTCCAACTTCCATAATTTATATTCATGTAATTACATCACATTGCTTCATTATTCATCATGGGTATTATCACAAAAACTAGGTTTCCATGAGAAAGAAATTATTGGCCATATGTATATATATATATATATTATTAATCTTTTTATTCATGTTACAATCAAACAACACAACAAGGGTCTCACATACATATCATCTATAATATAAGAAATTATCCCAACAATTTTGATTTTTTTCATTGTCAATACCACATAAAATCTAAAAAACAACACCATCAAAGTAGTAAAAACATTCGATTACTCCCCATACCCATCAATTTTAAATTTTTTAATTAATTATATTCATTAATCCCACCCTCAATATCCAGAAAATGGAATGAAAAAGCATGAAACCCCCACACATTTTACATAAATAGGGAGATAATGAAGATACCCTAACTCAATAAAGCTTTCTGATTCTTTGTGAACCACAAAGAAAATAGGAAACAACCCAAAAAAAATCACACTCAAAAACTCTAGATTAATAGTTATATTACAAGGATAAAATCATGGAGAAAGGGGCTGGAAAATTAATCCAAGGGCACCTTGGGTTCACCCACAAATATAGAGTAACAAGGGTTGTATGAGGGAATTCATCCAAGCCCCCCATTATAAACAACATACAATTTTACTGATTCAATTTTTGAATTCCATATTCACAACTTGAATTCTATGGGTTCTATGAAATATAAGCTGTGAACCACATACAAGGTGTGAATTTCCCATATCTTTAACTTCTATTAAAAATAACGGCACGTCAACTTAATTTAATTCACACCGTAAATACCACTTTCACATTGTGAATTATTTTCATGTAGTACTCCTCACCTACATATAATACATGAATCATTGGAAAAACATGTCGCTAAAGACAAAATAATGTTGTGAATTCCATATTCACATCATGAACCACATACAACAATTCTGTTGCAGCTCCAACATCCTCAGGACCCTCATTGATCCTCCTATGAACGCTTCTAACCACTAAAATAGAAAAGGGGATAATATTTTACACTTTATTTGGTACTCATAATAGTAAGTATGCTACTATGTGTAATGCATATCACTAAAAGGATAATGTAAGGCTTATGTTAGTTATCATTTTAGTGATATGCATTACACATAGTAGAATACATACTATTCTGAGTACCAAATAAAGTGGAAAATAGTATCCCCTTTGTGTTATGGAGTGGAAAGAAACATTTTTTTTCACTTTTTTATGCATGGGGTTATGGGGAATTTGTTATGGATAGCTCAAGAAACAAGCTAGAACCTTAAGGTATGAAGTGTATCTTTGTAGGGTATACCAAGGAAAAAAGGGATATTATTTATAAAACCCTTCAGATAAGAAAGTAAAAATTAAAAGACAATCTATCTTTCATGAGAGGGAGCACATGATGAAGAAGGAGAGTGGGAGAAATATTGAATTTGATATAGTTGATTCTTAAGATACAAAATAGTTGGTACTGGAATAGATTTCACAAGTCCCCATGGAAGAAGTTTTTCCTAAAACACAAGTACTATACAGGAGTGATAGAGTGGTAAGGGAACCAAAAAGATATGGTTTTCTAGACAATAATGATGGTGACTCATTATTGGTTGACAATGATGAACCTATGTCATACAAAGAGGAATTAGAGAGCTTGGAATCTACAAGATGGAAAAAATAAATGAATTATGATATGGATTCCATGTATCAAAACCAAGTTTGGGTTTTAATTGATCTTCTAGTTTATGTAAAACCCATTGGGTCTAAATGGGTATTCAAGAGAAAACTAGACACTGAAGGAAAAGTAAATACCTATAAAGCATGGTTGGTGGATAAAGGGTTTAGATAACTTCAAGGAATTAGGTAAGATTTTTTTTCTATATTTTCCATGTTTAAATACATTAGATTTTTTCTTTCCATAATAGCTTAATATGGACATAAGATTTGTAAAATAGATGTCAAAACTGCTTTCCTTAATTTGAGACTTCAGGAGGATGTGTATATAACACAACTAGAAGGTTTTGTGACTCCAAGAAATTCCCAAAAATCATGTAAGTTGTAGAGATAAATTTATGGATTAAATAAAGCATCCATATTGTGGAAAATTTATTTTTGTGAAGACATAAAAGAATTTGGTTTCATTAATAAGGAATAAGAACCATGTGTTAAAAAACAGTTTAGCAGGAGTTTAGTTGTTTTCATAGTAGTATATGCTGATGAAATATTACTAATTGGATATGATATACCAACCTTACAAGGGGTTAATACATGGTTGAGAAAATGCTTCTACATAAAGTGATTAGGTGAAACAAACTACATTCTATGGATCAATATCATGTGTAACAGATCCAAGAGGCCACTTGGACTAAGTCATAGTATATACATTAAACAAATACTTAATAATTTCAGTATATAACAATCTAAGAGAGGATTTGTTTCTATTCCATATGGTATACATATTTTCAATAAAAAGTGTCCCTAGACACAATAGGAAATAGAGATAATGAGTAAGATCACATGTGCTTCTATGATGTGATCTATCATGTATACCATGTAATATATGAAGTTTTATGTCTCCTATACTTTGATCATGGCATGAAGATATCAAGAAGATCTATGTGAACAATATTGGACTACTATTCAGGATATCCTTAAGTATCTGAGGTAAACTAAGGACATGTTCCTGGTGTATGGAGGAGATAAAGATCTATTCATCAGGGGTTATACATATTATAGATTTCATATAGATTATAATGATATGAAGCCACATTCAAGATATGTTTTTTTATCTCAATGGAGAAGCTATGAGTTGAAAGAGTTTAAAGAATCCAGTTATCACTGATTATACAGTAGAGTCCAAGTATATTATGTATTTTTATGCATCCAAGGAATCATTTTTTATCGAATTTTTTTTCCAAGAGATTGATGTGGTGATTAATAGTAAAGAAAATATCATAGTTTACTATGACAACATTGCATAAGTGGCCCTTTTTAAAGATCCAATGTAACATCAAAGGACAAATCACATACTATGGAAGTTTCATATCTTTAGGTTTTTTTATCAATGAGGTGAATTTATAGAGAGAAGATTATCCATAGAAGAAAATGTGGATAACCCCTTGACAAAGTCTCTATCTCACCAAAGGTATGAGTATCATATGAGATCTAGTGGACTAAAATTTGTTGTTAGTTAGCTCAAATGAAAGTGAGAATCTATTAAATTTGGTGCCCTAGAATTAAATTTATTAGCACTTGATTAAATATTTTCATTATTAATGAATTTATTTTATCATATCATGATTATTTATCTGTATGAAATTTATATATGATAATGTTATAAGAATATATGTCACACTGAAATGTTATAGCAGTTCCCCACTATGATGAGAACCAGGAGATGCCATGATAATATTCTTTAATATATTTTATATGGTTGGATGATATCATTTAATGGGACATATATAATACATAATACTAGGGGTGTAGACTTATAGGACCTTGATACAACCTATCCTAGTGTACGAACATGATAATTTCTAGTACAAGAGATTAGGAAATATAACTATTAATAGGAAATATATGTTTTCATATGTCATTGGATGTTCCTATATAATTTTTTTTATTGATCCTTGAAGATTAATATTATTATTAATGGATATAATGAATCATGTAATTTGATGTATTGAATAAAACAATGATGACATATACTCATAGCGAGGTAGGGTACATTGGGTGCATCATGAGTGATATTGCATTAATGGACAATTTGAAAAAATATTTATCTCTTATTCCCCTTGATGGAAGTTGATATATTTTGATATTTTAAGGGAATGAGATTGTATGGATAAATAAATGGACATGGTGTTCATTGGGTGAGTTCATTTCTAGAAAGTCAAAGAAAGAGACATCAGCCACATAGGTTGATGACACCGATATGTGACTTACTTGATTTGAGATATCATGATAACATGATTATATTACATGGTAAACATTCATATGAGGTTGAATATTTTTGTGACATTAACTTCTTTCTCTATGGGTGATTTATCATTTTGTTAGATTCTAACCTTTTACTTTAGGCAGTTATGTCTAATTCCACTAAGAAAGAGGAATAGAGGGTCGTACACTAAGTGTATTCACAATTTCAGTTAAATTAAAGTATTGAATTTAACAGATTAGAATAAATAATATTTATTTGGGTTTGGTTAATCACCAAGATTTAATAACAACTTATTCAAAATAATAGGTTAGTTAAATAATAATAAATATTTTTTATAAGGTTTTGTGAATATAATATTTATTATATTTATCAATGAATAATTTAGTGATATTTATTAAATAAATATTCATTATTCAAGGTTCGGTAAATACTAAGGAGGATAAGTGGACCGAGCTTAATGGTCTGATTGGAAATGGTATAAATGATATTTATTTATACATTATTAAATGTGATGGACATGTAAAGTGATTAATAATAATATTTATATTATTATTATTGGACATGAGGTCAATTAAGAATTATATATTTAGGAAAGGGCTTGTGTGAAAGTTTCCAACCCGAAACCCACCATAATAAATATATATTTATACCACTTTCTATAATGGATTTTTTTGTTCACAATAAGTAGATCAATGATCTCTCTCGATACCTAAAGATATATCAATAGATATATATTTATCTTATATTATCCTCTCTCAATCCATCAAGATAACATTAAGAGTTCCATATTCTTTAAGAATAATTCTTTTGTGATAAATGATGAATAACAAAAATGATCCAGATCGACCGTGCTAGCACCCGATGATTTTGTGGTGACATTCAAAGACTGTGGTGTAGATGTGGATCAACACTATATCTATTCTACACTTTTATACTACAGTATAATAATGGTTTGATGAGATCTAGTCAACTATATTATCAATGAACAGGGAATTAAAAGTTAAGGTAATTATATATCTACTCATAAATTAATTATAAATTACATGTGAATATCCTACTTCTTATGGGTCTTTTATTTATCTAGTCAAGTAATATATGATTTAAATCCATTTTTCATGACATTATACGTTATGTATAATAATTTTTTTCATAAATCAAGACTAAAAACTGAGTTGATCATGCCATATAAGCGCTTCCAATGTGCCTAGAACCTATAGGTTTCACCTTGGACCAGGTTTTAAACTACCTCCACTCATTATAGATCCATCCTTTACATATTTTACTCACACATCAGTGAGGGGAACCAAGGGTATGGGCTACATAAAATAAACCATGGGCACACATTTCCTATATAATAAATGTCTATGTGTGTGTGTGTGTGGGGGGGGGGTGAATCAAAAGCCATAAAATTTAATTTAATAAAACTTTATCACATATAAAAACCCATGAAATAATATTAAATTAAATATAAATACAATGAATAAATTGTTTGGTCAAAATAATGATCAATCACATACATGAAACAAATATGAATTTTAAACAATTTACTAATATTCATTTCAATTAATCTTTATTAAGATAAATTACCCAAATTAATAAATTAGTCATATTATTAATTAATTAATTTATATTAATATCCTTCTAATGAGTCTTGGATATTCCCACCCATATTAATTTTAAAGAAATTAAAAAATTTATTTTTTATTGAAAATTAATTAGGTACATGACATGACCTTGGAGGGAACATGGAATGTATCCATCTGAACTACCTGATATAGTCATCATCGTGTACTATACTCACACAACATGTAGTAAACATGATGTGTCATGTAATTACATGGTGTGTACTATCAATTAATGAAATATGTGTTGGGTTCATAACCATCTTATGGTAAACCCATAATAACTTCACGTATGGAAGAAAAAGATTTAGAAATAACCCCGTGCTATGATATTTAGAAATTGTAAGACAAAAACATTGAAACCACCACATTACAATGTAAAACCACAATATATTATAGAAAAGAACTAACAGATGAAAAAAATGAAAGAAAATAATGGCATAAAAGAAACAAGGATTATATGGTTTAGACTTATGACCTAACCCATGGGGGAATAATGATTTATTATTTTAAAGGAAGTAAAAATGATTAAAATTATTAAGTGTCTCACTAAAACTCTCTCTCTATATATATATGAACAATATCTGATAGTGTGATTATAATTTTTCTTAAATAGAGTACCCAAGATGGTGATTCCCATCTCCACCACCAACTGATCTTCCTATGTAACTGTCCACCTTATTCGATCTTCATGAATGATCCTCCATATAGTCAAAGACTCCCACTTCCTCAACTGGTTATACTAGTGCACTGTTCTCCTTTAGATGATTTTATAGATTTAGAGTTTATCATATCTACTAGTGATCTGAATTTATAATGAACTGATGCCATAAATTTTCACTCAATCTCCCATACAGTCAACTTAATTAAGTCCCTCATTTTTTTCTCCCTCCAGTTATCTTAATTTACTCTATTTAAAAATGAATATCACACTCCCAAAAATATACAACTTGAGATTCATTTGAAGGTTTCACTATATTTAAGTACCCACCATCTCCCATAGAATTCCACCCTAAAATTTTTAAGTGTGTAACATGGCTCCCCAAGCATAGATACTAGTCACCCAAGTCTAACCGAGGTGCGTCACCATCCCAAAACTTCTTTGGAAACCACATTCTTCAACATGTCCATAATATTTTAAACACCTTTGATCTTCCATAGGTATTACACTCTGTCTTACAAAAACTTTTATATGAATTGGTACTTTATCTAAATATTATTTTCACAAGAATAAAACCTCAGATTTACAACCAAGTAAATCATTCTCTATGAATCATAAAATAACATCCCAAATTTTGTTTCTTTTATGATATCCTCCAATATAATTTTTAGCCACATCAAATACTTCCCTAATTTTATCAAAGTGATGTAATATATATTTTTTAGAGTGAAACCACTAAATGAAGATTTTATATCTAACTCATTGCTATTCTGCTAAAAGTTAACACACAACTAGAGGTGATCTTCCTTGCATCTAAATCTATTCCAATGTATGAGTACGAAAAACCCTACAAGGAATAATATATTTTAAAGTAGTGTAAAGCATCTATAACCATTAAAATATCATATAATCCACTTAACAAACTTATGGTTCTCCCTTCCAGGGTTTAAAATAAACTTATTGACAACTCCCACTACTTGCACATTGTCTAGATGAGTACTCACCATGGAGCACATCATAATTCTAAAAACTGATGCATATAGAAATTTTTCTATGAACTCAACCTCATATCCCATTTTCATTGAATTATACTTTATAATATTAAAGTGTCCCTATAGGGGTTTAGACATTGGAGTTTCCTATATCATCTCAAATATCACCAAAATACTCTAAATGAAATCTATTTGAGTCAGGTACAGTGTGCCAAAACTTAGGTCTCACATGATCCTCATCCTAAAAATTTGATTCGTTGAACCAAGGTCCTTCATCTCAAAACTTTTGGACAAATAAGCCTTCATCTCATTGATTCTTTCCTTTTATGGAATTAAAATCAGCATATCATCAATGTAGAGAAGACAAATCACAAAAATCCCATCCAATAGTAGTAATGATCAAAATTGATCAAGATGAACTTCCAATCTTTCATGAAGAAATTTAACTTCTTATTAAAACACCTTCATGCTTGATTTAAACCATAAAGACTTCATTTATTCTTATAAAAAAAAACATAGTTCTGGTGAACTTTGAAACCAATTAGCTACTCCATGGAAATTTATTTATCTAATTCCATATGAATAAATGTTGTCTTCACATACAAATACTCTAGATAAAGTAATTCTGATACAAAAAAACTCAATATCATTCTAATAGTCATGTGATAAAATATAAGTGAAAAAATTTATGAGATATCCACACCTTATGTTCATTCAAATCCATTTACAACTATCTAGCCTCTTCCTTCAACTAATAAACCCATTTATTTTGAAGAACCTTCTTATCAACATGTATTTTTGTTAGCTCTCATGTTCTAGACACATGGAGGAAATCAATTTCATCCCTCGTGAACAACTCCCAGTATTTTATGTCCTTTAAATTTATTAACCCTTTTAGGATCTAGAGCTCTCTATTGTCTATTAAAATTAAGAAATAAAAAGTATTACCATACCTTTGAACTTAGCATGTCTCCCTAATAGATCTCAACATCCATAATTATAGTCAAGTTCCCTATGGTATTACAACTTTGGGAGTATGAAACTTAGGTTATTGAGATTAATCAATCCTTGAACTCTCTAGTACATCTACATTGGGAAACACCATCAGAATTTGACCCCTTTCTTCTGATAACTCCACCAGTTGGTCTGATGCTTCTGATCCCAACATGATTTATGAAATCTTTAGGACTTTCAGCAACTTCTAGTGGCCTCTCTAGATGAACCTTGACTTACAATTCTATTTTAATCCCATAAAAATATTCTTCCAAGTTTCAATCATTCCATATAATCACTTATTTGAAGATCACATTTCAACTTCTAATGACTTTTAAAGAGTCACTATCCCAGATTCTAAAACCAAAAATCTTCATTTCCATATCCCTTAAAGTAACATACTCATGAATTAACCTCTATCTTATATCATTCTTTGGAATCAACATGGACATAGGAGAGAACTCTAAAGACTTTTAAGTGGCTAAATTCAATATTCCTCTCATACCAACAGATCCCCATAAGTTGTTGTATGATAGGAGATGATTTACTACCATTGATTAAGTATGTAATAAAATTCAAATCTTTATCCCAAAACACCTTGGTAAACCCCACGTGAAATTAAATACTTCTTACCTTCTCCACCAAATTCATGTTTATTCTCTTTGAAACTTCATTGTGTTTGTTTCGATAGAAAAGATATGGATAGTGAAACCTCACTAATATGGTTTCGGTAGGGATTGATGGTTGATTGTGGGGGATTTTACCTCTTAAATTATCACTAATATCAGATCATTTCCATTATTAATAAAAAATACCAATGGTTACCTCATCCACAACTAGGTACAAACCTAATTTCTAAAGTTAGGTGGTTAGTTGGGGTTTCAGACCCAATGCCACTTAGGGACCCACATTAGTTGAGAGGATGGGAGTCTGGGCTTATTTCAACCTTACAGGGGAATTTTTTTCCTACTTCAGGACTCTCTTATGGATTTATGATATTTTTTTTAATCTCTTCCTAATCTCGATACAGGACCGGTTATCCTAAAAAATCATTATAGGTTAATTCTCCTTATATTCAAAAGAAAGGGAATGTAATTGATGAAAAAAGGAAAGGGGGAGCTCATTAGTGAATAAATTTGTATGTATCCAAGGTTCTCCATACATTTCCAATTAATGGGTAGCTAATTTATATGTTGAAGTCATATAACCAACTACTTTTTAATTTTCTACCATGTAGGGAGGCATTTTAATATTTCAAGGAGGGGATTGAGCTATTATGAGAAATCCTATGTATCCTGGTTATTTCAAGAATAAAAACCCACATAGTTTGTTAAATCCTTGCAATTAAATGTGATGTGGAGAGTACATATGTTTTGGTGCTAAGGAACCAAATATTTGAGATAGAGTATTGAGGATATGTCCTACATATCTTGGTTATATAAAGAATCAGAGTTACCATAGTTCGATCATTAACTTGGGACTGGACCCAAGGTAGACACCCTTATATGAGTAGGGGTGCTCATATCGTGCCACTCATCAGGGATTACATACTGGTATTTCCCTAGCTAGTGGAGATTCATGATGCCAATGAGGTGTTCATTACACCCCCTAAGCCCACATGATCTATGATTAGTTCAAGAAACAAGGGATGATAAGTGATCAAATTCATGATGTATGGGTGTGGAGAATTATGTACTAGGAATTCTCTCAGGATGTTTTAACATGGAGATCAGGCCTTAAAGAGGCGTACTATGTATCCAGATTATGGAAGGAATCAGATTCATCATAGTTCAGTTGATTTCTCAATCCACTGAGGGATGAGGTAGAGTGTTCATCCCATGGAAATGATTGGGTATTTATGGTTGAAATGTCTAAGACACATGGATTACATCAAAATGGATGTTTATTTGAGATCAGGTCTTAAGGAAGGTTTCCTATGTATCTTTATTATTATAGTAATCAAAGTTATCATAGTTCAAGAGGTTTTCAGTCCACTAGTGGATGAGGAAAGATAATCAGACCATGAGAATGGTTTTATCATCATGGTTCAAATGTTAAAGACATGGAGGGAATTTGCTGATGTGAATACCCATTTTTGTTTGGACTCAGGTCTTACAAAGGCATCCTACATATCCTGGTTATGAATGGAATTAGAGTTCTCATAGTTCCTTTGATTGGGGTTTACACTTTGAGGTCACCCTATATTCAAAGATGTTTATGGTGAAGATGATATGACCATTGAAACTTCTTAAGACCACATGAGATATGATATTTTTAAGAAACAAGGGAATATAAATAATCAATTTCATTGCTCATAGATATGGTATTTACTTTATGGGATTGTCCTTTGAATGGTTGATATGGACCTCAGGACTCAGGGAGGCATCCTACATATCCTGGTTATTATAGGAATCATAGTTCTCATAGTTCATTGGTCATGGATTACACTTTGACATTGAACTTGTATTTAGGTCTTACACACTGAGGTTTACATTATATTTTGGGATTACACACTGATTTTTCCCTTATATTTGAGGTTTACACATTGAGGTCTCCATTATATTTAGGGCTTACATGCTGAGGATGGACAAGGTTATCAAATCCTAGGATTCCATTATATTCGAATCTTACACACCAAGTATGGATAAGGTTATCAAATCTTGGGATGACCTATTGATCTAACCTTCTTTCTTGCCTATCATGCATTGATTGTCTGCTTGAAATGCTTTGGTTGTTTGCCTGATATGTCAGATAATTTATGCCTAACATGTTAAAAGGCAATCATGTGATCTAGTTGACTAGTCTAAGGTACATCATATATCCTCGATGTAATGCCTAAAGGGTTTTTTCATGATCAATGTTGGATTTTATGGAGGATATCACAAGACCCAGATGGTTTATCCTAGAATCCATCCCATGACCTGGTTGGCTTGTCCACAGGGTGTCACATGATCTAGTTAACTTTCCCTAGTGTCATCGTAAGAGATGACTGATACACATGGAGGGTGTCATGAGAGTTAATGTGAAATATCTTGGAGTGTGTCTCATGTCCTAAATCACATGTCTATAGGGAATTGCGAGACCTGGATAGCTTTCCTAGAGGGTGTCATGAGAGCCAGTTGACATGCCCGGGTGCTATCATGAGACTTAGTTGGCATGATGCTGATGCCATTGTGTGAGTCAAAAAATATGTCTGAAGGAAATAGTAAGGCTTGGATAGTTATCTTTGAGGGATTTTTGAGACTCATGTGGCATTCATGGGGGGATCCATGTGACTTTTCTTGATATGCCCAGAGGAATTCACATGATCGAAGTGGTACGCCCAAGGGGTGTCATGAGACTAGGGTAACATACCTTGATGTTGTCACATGACCTGGGTGGTTCATGTGAGGCACATTAGGATCAATATATATGTATTTTTTTGATCCTCCCCATTTATTATTCTTAGTCCCAACCTTTATATTTCAAATTTATTATACTTGTTTAATATTATCTTGATTTAAGTTTCGAGTGATCTAGTAGGTGTGCGGTATGTCCTTCATGTGTCCTACCAGAGATCCTTTTCATGATCTATGATGATCACACAAATTGTTTGTGAATGTCACATGATTAGTCTAGTGGTTATTCAGACCTTTAATTGATTATTAACTTTCTTTTCATGAGATCCACCACTCCGAGAAGTCCGTTCTCATACTGGTGCAAGGTTATGAGGGTTCGTACATTTTACAAGAGTGGAATCTGTCATCCTCATGGTCGATAGTGGTAGTGGTTCATTTTTCATATGGGGGTGGGGGATTTATAGGATTCAATACCCTGGTTGTTCTTTGGTTTATGTGACATATCTTTCATGAATCTAGGATGGAGTCGATGAAGGTTTCTAGAGCCACGCGTCTTCACGAGCCTCTACCGTGGATCACTCTAAGGGAGTCTCCTGATTTTCAGTGACCGCGAGCCCCTGCTGTCAATGTTTACTTTATTGGATTATTTTCAATTAATGGGGACTTTTTGAATAATGTGGTATATACTAAATGACTTCTTTTTTTGGGATATTGATATGTCCAATGGCCTTCATGAGATCAGGGAACCTGTTGGAAGGCCTTCACATGATCTCATGTGATTTTTCTAGGAATTACAAAAGACAAGGATGGTTTTTCAAGGGACCTTCATGGGATCAGACCAAATTTTCTGGGAGTCTCGTGAGACCATGTTGTGGACTTCCTTAGTGCATCGTAAGGGTTTTAAGACTATAAGAGGATTCATCCTCCTCCATATTTTATTTCCTTTGTTTTATTTTACAAAGGTTGAGGGTCATGTGAGATTACATGAGTAATTTCAAAGATAATTAATCTACCTCTTGGAGATACATCACATGACCAATAAAGGTTGTGTAGATATGTGTGAGCTTTTCATGGACAAATCCATTCATTTTCCTCATAGAGACAAATGAGATCACGAGGTTTCTTGGACATACCTGAGGCTCTTCATATGATGATGATGGAATATTGATGTGCTTTCGTGAGATGAGGTGGTCATGTGGTTGAGGTCTCATGGTGTCTTGTGAACTGCTAAGGGTGATTCACATGAATTTCATGACTGCTATAGGCTTCCTCCTCCCACCTTTCATTTCCTTTGTTTTATTTTACAAAGTCTCGGGGGTCTCATGAGTTTACTTGGATGTTTTAAAGGATAATCATCCTTACCATCAGTGATTCATCGCATGATATTTAATAATTCAAGAGGCATCCAACTTTTGGACATTTTATTCCTATTTTTAAAGGATTTTCTGATGGGTTGTCAGGGGCTCACCAATAACAAACCGCATGGCCTAGGGGAGCTTATTCGGCTGCCACTGTGAAACCAATGGTTGTCTGTATAACCTTAACAATAGAAGGAGGGATTATTGAAAGGTTTTAAGTGGGATATACTCTAGGTTATTCACTACACATGGTTATTTCAAGTGATCTTATGATGGTCACATGATCACAAGTCTCTTATAGGATTTCATGATCTGTGAGCTTCAACCACCTTCTTCCCTTCACAAGAGAAGGAGGGATTATTAAAAGGGGTTCAATGGGATATACTCTAGGTTATTCACTACACATGGTTCTTATGCAACACCCGAATCTGATTCACCGGATTCTCAAGGTGGGGATGATGAGGCACAACATGCAGAAAAGATGCCTCGTTCCAGATATAATCCCCCTATCAGAATCAAGATACCAACTCCATCAACTCCTAGTGAGTTACTTCATTAGGGAAATTTAATCACCATTACTTTATAGAGAAAAAAGTCTTATTTTCTTATTCTCTATTTGTAGTTGCAGGAGCTGGGAAGAAGTTGAAGTCCAAGATTATAGGACCTTCCTCACAGCCTTTTGGCACACATACTGAATATCTATGACCAGAGGCTGTCCAAACATGGCTGAGTTTATACTGCCGTGCTGAAACTACCTAGCTGGATCTGTGTGAGGGGCTAAAAATCCATGGAATAGGGAATCTTTGGGCTTATACAGATATCTGTTATAAGGATAACTGCGATGAAGTGCAGTCTTACATTAGAGATATGTAAATGCTTATATATGCCACCGATGATTCCATTCCAGTCACCAAGTGGGTGAAGGAAATGATAAATCGTAGCGCCACTGAGGGTGGTTCCGAAGGTGAGGAGTGGCATGATTACATGGATCCTGAAGATGTAAGTCTCTTTCCTTTTTTTCTTTGCAACTTTATTTCAGTCAAAGCTTTGTTACTCAAGGAAATTATTTTCTTTATCCTGTAGCTTGCAAAGAAAGGAACTGCTAAGGTTCCTTCACCACAGTATAGACCTGGTGGTACTTCCATCGGGGCTAATGAATCTCCTCGTGAGCAGGGTGAAATATCTCCAGGCCCTCAAGCTATGGAGGAAAAGTTGGACATGGCTTTCCATTATCCAATTCATGTATCTGTAAAGGAGATTGTCGATACTCCCAAAAAAACAAAGAGACAAAGGCATCAAAGGAAGAAGTCCACAACTAAATGCTTCATTAGTAGTGGTAAGTCCTTCGGATAATCATGAGTTTTAACCCATGAAAAGGTTGCTCATACTTTTTGTGATTACAGGGGATTCTTCAATTTCCCCTCTGAGGGAGAGGACTGACCCTCCTTTGAGGGCCACAGAGGGTATTGGTGAATAATCACAAGTTCAGGATTACTTGGCTTCTCCTGGAGAAGATCCAATTTATGTTCCCAGTATCCCTCCTGCTACTGTTGCAAGAAGAGAAGAGCTTGCTTCTGGTAAGTTAACAATGCTTCATAAAATGTTGAATGAAAAATCAACTGACTTCCATTCCGTGGTACATTAGGTTCAACCCCTTCACTAGAGATTTTGGAATCCATTGAAACTGATGCTGCTATTTTATCTGAAGAAGATGTCCAGGGTCGGAGGAAACAGAATGAAGGTCTCCAAGAAGACATGTCGAATTCTCCCACTGGTGAGATTAACCAGGATTATGAGAATACATTAGATGAAATGATGGAGCTTGGCGCATCTTTTGAAGATTTTTTAGATCATTTTAAATTACCATGTAATTTAGAAGATTATGGACGTGAGTGTTATCCTTCATCCTATTAAAAATAACTTCTTATTATATCTCTAATCATGATCGGTTAAAAATGTGAAGTTCTATCTGAGAAAGCTGGTTAACTGCCAATGCCTGAAGGGGGTACAAAAAACCATACTATTTCAGATACATTAGCTCAAGTGGATCTTAACCTGGCAGAGCTTCATGAAACTTGTCTTGAAAATCCTGTTGAAGCTAGGAAATATGGGTAGGAGCCTTCTCAAGTTACCGATCTACCGTTGGGTAAGAGACAACAATTTTTGTGACTGCACTTAATTTACAAGATAACCAATAAACTTTTGTTATCCGTTGAAACTAACTAAAACTTTAGATTGATCATGCAGGGACATCAATTTCAGTGGCTAGATCTGGAGGTGAAGCCTCAGCTTCCACCCCAATGGGAATAGAAAGTAAAGATACATGGGTCAGGGGGGAAGGATCCGAACTGGGCACTTCCCTAAGTGCATTAATACCGGATTATATTCCCCCATGTGACAGTGAAACTGAGTCAGAACCAGAGATACAAAAGGCGCTCTAATTTTCACGATGCAAGGCATGGAAAAACATATGGAAGATCATATCCGAAATGCCTTTAGAAGAGATTTCATCGAAGATTCCCTGATTTTCATCCCTATTCGTCATGTTGGGACTTGGCAGTTTTGGATATCAAAAGATCCTTGCCGCGGTAAAACAAGTCATCTTAAGAAGGGAGTAGAAGCAGAAGTACCATCAATATTTGACCAGAGTAAGGCTGTTAGCCAATATTGGTGAATTTGAGGCTGCGGTATCCCGAGATGAGGTTGATCATGGTGCCAAGTTGAAGGAAATGAAGCATAAGATCAAGGAGAAGGTTGTCCAGCAGATGAACCTTCAACAACAGTTGGATGCTGTTACTGGGTAACTTGACCAACTGAAAAATTCACTGGAATGAGTTTAAAAAAATGGTATGAAAGCCATCGCAGATGCTAAGAAATCACTCCATTAAGATGAAAATAGTGAAGTTGGTCGAGTGCATGAGCTTCAAGTGGCTGCTGATGCAGCTCGGGATGCTATAAATCAAATTAAGATTTACGTTGAAAACCATTTGTAATTCTTGGAAAAGAGAAGAGACTCCAGTCTGTGGATGTCCTTCTAACTTTTGTGCATCAAATGAAAAAAACTTTCATCTTCAATCATTTGTGCATGCCCCCTTTTTTTTACTGCTTTAAATTTTTACCTAAGCCAATGGGCCTAGTAAGCATAGTTTTATTTTTTCTAGGATTATTACAAATAACCCTACAAACTTTGAAACTTTTAATTTCTCGATATTACCTAAAATCATACAAAATGTATGTTTAGCGAGCTGATACTTGACTTCTATTTAGAGTTCCCTTGTCTTTTGTGGGAATTTTAAAGTCATGCACGTCGGACATAAAAAGGATAATGTTTAAGGTCAAAATAGCTTTGACCGAATGGATTAACATTGACTTAATTCTATGATAATTTATCTGAAAACATATTACCATGTTCAAGTATGTGGGAAAATGTGTAAACGACGACTTAAGAAATTTTGAATCTGAGGAATTATATGAAAATAATGGATAAAAGTCATTAGAAGAAGTAGTTCCCAAGAATGAAGTTACCACTATTTAACAAACCCATTAGGGGGTTGAATTATGTAGGGCCACCTAATGGAATTGGCTGCATAGTCAAATAATATCATCTTTTGGATGACAAGTTTGTTATGTAGACTATTTATGCAAGGCCACCTAAGGGCACGTGCTGCATAGTTAGGAAAAAGAACTCTCAGAAATTTACTTTTCTATTGCTAAAAAGCCAGTGGAAGTTTATGGGGATTCAAATTTTCCAAAGCATAGAGTTTGCTGTATGGAGAGAGGTACTTGAATATGTAGAAGATATTTCCAAACAAAATTGTCTAAGAACCGGATGAATGTCAGTCCTATGAAAGTCTGACCCAAACGTAGGGAAAGTAAATATAAACCATAGAATTGAATACTTTTAGATCATTAAAAAGAACATGGGACAAATATGTTAAGGATGGCTATTTTTTGCGGATCCTTACATATTGTCAATAAGAACAATAAGGACAAAATAGGTTTTCTTCCCAAGAATGAAGTTACCACTATTTGAAAAACCCGTTAGGGGGTTGAATTATGCATGGAAGCCTAAGGGAATTGGCTTCATAGTCAAATAATAATATCTTTTGGCTAAAGAGTATGTTATGTATACTGTTTATGCAAGGCCTCCTAAGGGCACTTGCTGCATAGTCAGGCAAAAGAACTCTCAGAAATTGGATATTTTGTGACCAGAAGTCAAGAAAATGGTTATGGAGATCTGGAATTATTTAAGGTTAGGAGTATGACACATGAAAATGGGTATTTTCCAATGCATGACAGAGATACATAGATCAATGTTAACCATAATCATGTTGTGGATGGGTCCTAAATTTAAATGTTGGACTTCACCACGTATCCCATAATGATGATAATCAAGATATACATAGTTCTTGAAATATAGTTTAATGTCATGTGGGATGAAAGTATGGAAAATACCAGTTTAGGGTCATAGAACTCGGACCATTATAATGAATACACAATGTGTGTTTTCATAGGGACTTTTCATCCAGGGGACTGAAAGTAAAACTTGGGGTTAGGCCCAAATACTTGGGGTTGGATTCAAGGGGTAATCGAATGTTTCTACGTATCCCATGAGGATGGGAATCAAGCCACACACAGTTCTTGAAATACCCTCTGTCCAGATTTGATTCATACATATGAAGGGTGAAAAGGGGACTTTAGTGCAATGATGGTTTGACCCAAGATAAAAGGTTCAAGAATTTCCATGTATGCACGTAGTTTTTTAGAATATAACTTGATCAGAGATCAATGTAAATAATGATTCCCTCTCAAGTGAGGGTGTCAAAGAATGTTGTAGTTTATTGTCATATAGGACAAAAGTACGAATAGTTTAAGGTCATATGCATGGACCGGTGGTGAACCAATGTAAAAAGTATTGGTTCTAGGGCTGCTTTACAGATCAACATCGTATGAGATGGAGGTTAACCGATGTAAAGAGATTGGTTTTGGGATTGAACCTCAGGAGGTTTCCTACGTACCTAGCCTAGAAGGCAAGGATCAAAGTCCTCGTAGTTCAATTAAGGAATGAATTGGTGATCAAGTTGTGCTTGAGTACAATGACCTAAAAAAGGTTTCGGGACTTACACATGGTTAGTGGCCTAGAGAGGGTGTTATGTTTGAAGTTTACTCTAAGATCACGTGAGTCATACTTGGTGTTAGAAACAAGAGATAGAAACAACCTTAACGATGCACAGTTTAACGTCATGTAGGACGTATTAAGGGACTATGCAGTTTAAAGTCCTACAGTGAGGACTATTGGTGCTGCACAGTTTAGTGTCATGTAGTAGGGAAAAAATATAGTTTAATGTCATGTAGGATGAATTAAGGGACTTTATTTAGTTTTACGTCATGTAGGACGAATGAGCAGTACAATTTTATGTCATGTAGGACAAATATAGGGACACATTTTAATGTCATGTTGGACGTGAACACAGTTTTGTATCATGTTGAACAATAAGGGTGCTATATAGTTTAACGTCCTATAGCTAAGATGATGGGGACAATATAGTTTAACGTCATGTTGGACGAAAGGGGGACTGTGCAGTTTAATGTCATGCATTAAGGACAAAAGAGACATAGTTTAACATCATTTTGGATGTATTAGGGACTTTTTTCACAGTTTAACGTCATGTTGGACGATGGTACGAGTAGTTTAAGGTCATATGCATGGACCAGAGATTATGCAGTTTAACATCTTGCTGGAAGGACAACACAGTTTAACGTCATGTTGGACGATATGGATGAAAATAGTTTAAGGTCATATGCATGGACCATGGATGTATTTTATGTTTATACAAAATACTTCTTTAGAAATATCGCATTGGTTGGAGTAGTGATGAGTTCTCCATCCATTGAGATTAAAGAATAAGCTCCATTGGAGTAGACCTTATGTATTGAATAAGGTCCTTCCCATTTTGGTTCTAGCTTGGGAGGTTTCTTTCCTGGTATCATTGGATTTATAAGAAACAATACCAATTCTCCTTGAGCGAATGAACGAAGATGAAATGTTTTTGTTGAAAGCTCGTGCTATTCGATTTTCTTAGACTTCCAAGTGGTGTAGGGTGCAAAATCGTTTCTCATATAACCATTCCAATTCATCCAATCGCTTTTGATATTGTTCATCTATAGATGACTGATCACAAATGGATACTCTGAGCGAGGGTAATTGAACCTCAATGGGAAATAATGCTTCTGTTCCATATACCAATGAATATGGAGTTGACCGCGTTGCAGTGCGGGTGGTGGTCCGATAAGCCCATAAATCATGAAAGAGTTTATCAGGCCATGATTTCTTATCTTTATCCACCATCTTTTGTAGTATATTTGAATGAGTCTTGTTGAAATATTCTATCTGGCCATTGGCCGCTGCATGATACCGAGATGAATGATTGGATTTGATGTTGTATTATTGACACAACTTCCTCACCTCGGATGAACAGAAGTTGGTGCCATTGTCCGTCAATATGGTATAAGGGACACCAAATATAGTAATGATGTTAGGCTTGATGAAGCTAAAAATTCATTTAGAACTGAATTATTTGAGAGGTATTACCTCTTCCCATTTGGAAAAGAAGTCGGTAGCAGTAAGAATGTACTTAAACTACTTAGATGTAGCTGAAGGATAAGGTCCTACTATATCTATTCCCCATGTGGAAAATGGCCATGAGTATTTAGCTGTATGAAGAAAATCTGGGGGTTGATGAATGAAGTTGTCATGTATTTGGAAAGAATGACACTTATTTGTAAAATCAACATAATTTTGTATCATTGAAGGCCAAAAGTATCCAAGCCTTCGAATTTGATCAGATAGTCTGTGTCCAGACTAGTGGACACCACAAAATCCTACATGCACTTCTTTCATGACAACCATTGTCTCTTCACCATCAATGAATATGAAGAGAACTCCATAAAAACCTATTTTTTAGAGAATTTTCTCTAGGTGATCCGGGATATCATAAAGAGTAAAATTGACCACATGTCACCGAATTTGTTCTTTCCCAGCTCTATCAGGTAGAAGTGTTCCATTTTGAAGGTATTCCCTGATAGGTGTCATCCATCCCATAGTATGACCATATGGTTCAGGAATGAGACTAATTTCATTGATTTATTCTATTCTGATTTGAACATAAGGTGAAATTATACGACGATGGGAGATACTGATGCTTGTCTCGTCCCGATTTGGATCTGCCAGAGCTATGACTATATTAGCCAGTGCACCAGCTTGAGCATTTTGTGATCTCGGGACATAAGAAAATGTCATTTCTGAAGAAAATTCCACCATTAACTCTCTTATGTAATCATACAAAGGGATTAGTTATTCTTTTTTGATTGCATAATCCCCATTGACTTGTTTGATTACCAGTTCTGAATCACCTTTCGCCTTTAAGTGATTCACTTGTGTTTGAAGAACCAACTCCAATCCTACGATAAGAGCTTGGTATTCTGCTTCATTATTTGTAATACCTCCCAACAATGAGAAGGAATAAGGTAGCACTTCCTTTTCCGGGGAAATGAGTACAATTCCTAACCCAACTTTGTTGAATTTAGGATCTTCCATTTTCTTCCCTGTTGGACTTCTGAAAGCACCATCAAAGTACATTTCCCATGTTTGAATATTATCTTGAATAGAAAAGAATTATTCATCAGGAAGTTAAATATCTGAAGATATATCTTCTACTGAAGGATCTTCAGTAAGGAAATCATCCAGATCTTGGACCTTTATTGCCTTTTGAGACTCATATTGATTATCAAATTGCTGCAAAATAATTGGCCACCTTTCTAGACACCCTGTAAGCATTGGAATACTAAGGATGAATTTGAGCAGGTTATTTTGAGATACCAATTAGACCTCATGATGTTGCAGGTAGTGTCTCAACTTCTAAACTGCAAATATTAATGCTAGGAAGCACTTCTCAATATTTGAATATCGGGTTTTTGTTTCAAGCATAGTCCGACTGAGATAGTTGAGGCTGTTTTCATTCCAAGCATCATTCTTATGAGCAAGAAAGGCACCCAATGATCTCTCTAAATCTGTCACATAGAGGATAAGTGGTCTTCCTTCAAAAGGTGGCATTAATACTGGTGGACTCAAGAGATATTTCTTGAGAATATTGAATGATTTTTGACATTCTTCAGTCCATTGGTAAGTAACTCCCTTCTTCATAAATTTGGTGAAGGGTAAACTTTTGCCTTCTAAATTGGAGATGAAATGCCGAATATAGGCTAAGTGTCCTTGAAGTCCTCTCAATTATTTCAAATTATGAGGAGGTGAAATATCAAGTATTGACTTTGTCTTCTCAGGATCGACTTCGATACCACGATGGCGTACAACAAAGCCGAGAAATTTTCCTGAGGTTACCCCAAAAGCACATTTTAATGGGTTTATCTTAAAATTATATTGTCAAAGTTTGTGTAATATGATTTCCAAATCAGCCAAGTGATTTGAATGTTGCCTGGATTTAACCATCAAATCATCCACATAACATTCAACAAAATTCCCTAAAAAGGGTTTGAATATACGATGCATGACACTCTGATATGTTGTGCCAGCATTATTTAGGCCAAAGGGCATTACCCGATAGCAAAACACACCCTGAGGGGATTTGAAGGCTATAGATTCCTCATCTTCTGGAGCCATTTGAATTTGATTATATCATGAATATCCATCCATGAAGAAAAGTGCTTCATAGCCAGCTGGTGCATCAATCAAGAGTTCTGTTATCGGAACTGGAAAATCATTCTTAGGACAATGCCGATTAAGATCTCTAAAATCAACGCAAACTCTAATTTGTCCATTCTTATTTTTCACAGGGACAATATTAGCCAATCACTTGGGATATTGAACTTCTCTGATGAATTTATCTTTGATAATCTTATCCAATTCAGCTTAAATTTTGGAAGCATAGGTTGGGTGTGTTCTTCTTGTGGCTTGCTTAAATACTTGATGTTCTTTTGGAAAACCCAAACAATGAGTAGAAACCTCAGGATCAAGCCCTGGCATCTCTGTATAGTTCAAAGAAAATATATCTCGATTTTTCTTTAAAAATGAAATATACATCTCTTTTTCTTCAAGAGTCATGGCTGCACTAATTAAAGTGGGGCGTGTATCTTCTTTTGTACCCAGATTTATTTCTCTGAGTTCATCCACGGTGGTAGAGATACCCTCTTAAAATTCTGGAGGAGAATCACTAAGATCTTCCCCTTCTTCTTCTTCAACATGTGTTATTTCTTCTGTTTCTACTTGCATAGTAGATGGTGAAGTATAATTTCTATGATCAGAAGAGATGTTAAAATTTGAACATCTTGAAGAAGAAGCTTACATTTTTGAACTGATTGATGATGAAGGGTCTTGCTTGGGTAATAAAGAGGAGATGATGGATTGAGAATCGAAATCATCGTTCACCTATGACATTGCTATAAATTCTTCTGGACTGGTTGGCAAAGTATAGACTTGATGGATTTTAGCGGATTAAATGAAGACATCTCCATTTGAGATTTCATCATTGCTTGGTGAATCACCAATTTCTCCCATGCTGTCTGGCTTGATTTCTGTAATTGACATTATGGAGGTTTCTATAAGAGTATTTTGATTTGGGTCTATCCTATCAATTTGAATGATAGGAAATACATAATCTACACTCACATGTGTAAATGGATTTACTGGAATCTTTTCCAAACCAAATGGATCATTAACCTTGGTAACCTCCCTTGCTGTGGATTTCTCCTTACCCTTCATGTGATAGAATTCCGCCTCAATGTATTGAGGCAAACTTATTTTGATGGGGGATTTATCACCATACAACATCCCAATTTGACCATCAAAACAATATTTGAGGCATTGATGGTATGACGAAGGGATAACCGCATGTTGATGTAGACAAGGTATTACAAGAAAAACATTAAAGGATGTATCATGATCAACAACCATGAAATCTGAATTGGATACAAGGTCTCCAAACTGAGTTATGAGTGTAATATCGCCTAGTGGTTCTTGTTCATTTTTATCATATCCTTGCAACATTAGAGTAGAAGGAGATAAATCAGATTCCATGAGGCCTAATCGACAAAGTGTACAAATGGGGATGAGGTTGTCTCCTGAACCATTACCAATGAAATCTCTTCATATTTCTACACCATTGACCTTTCCAGATAAGTACAAAGGTCTGATATGTCCATGCACGAAATCATCTTCATCTTCATCTGTGAAAGATATCATGACATGTCATTCTACAGGATTATTCTCTACATGGTAGACTTCATCCCCAACAATTTTGGTTTCAAATTCATGGGGACTTTACAAAGCCTCAATGAGTGCCTCCCAAAGATCCTTGGATAGATTTAAGGCATACAGAATTGATAACTTGGCCAGTACTTGGGCCAAGTGTTTCAATACATCATATTTTTGATCCAATGGTCTACGTTTTCCAATAGGAACATGTGGTTTCGCAGGTACCTTAGAAGTTGATGCTCTAGAAGTAGATGCATCTTGTATCGGGGTAGGAATTAGAAATACTCCTGAATTTGGAAGATTAGACCGAATAGGTCTATTTACTTGCTGAGAGGAAGAAGGTGGAATATCTAACCGATCCTCTAGGATAATTGTGTTAGGACTAAGTCTGCTATTGGTGGAAGAATTTTCTTGTTCTTGTTGAGCCTGTTGAAGGTCTCTGCCACGAGTTTCTACTGCATACACAGTTATAGCAGGGGTATAATTGGAATAGTGGCTTCTGGGATATCCACGTCTTCCTCTATATCCTTGACATATGGAACTCCCTCTAATTCCTCTGTTTGATACAAGGAATTCAGGCTTATCAAAATCGAAACTGCGACTGGAATAAGGATCTATTAAATGAATCATATTAACAGAACCAAAGATCAACTCTTCATCTGATGAAGACTCTGCCTGATTAGCCAATTTAGGTTGTGCCGTTTGGTGGGGCGGTTCCTGTGGCTTCGAAGTAGATGGCATAAAATCTTCTAGAGTCAAAGATAATTTGATCTTTTACATGATCTCATCTTCTTCTTATTGATCTTCTTTCTTTGAATTATGTCATTTATTTGAGTATTTTTCCTCGGATGAAGAGGGTTTTGCTGTGGAATTTGGCAGAAGACACAATTGGTTTCTTTAATTGTTTTCACAAAATGGCATAAGTTCGGTTGATCATTTTTCTGACCATCCAATCATCATATTTTTGCGAATTTTTGATCATGACTTCTTGCCACTCACCTTCTTCCTCTGGATTTGTAGTAGTAACACATGATACCTGAGCTGAAGAAACTTTCAATTTGACTTGTCCTGAGTCCACCATTTTTTGCAGGAGGTCTTTGAAGACAAAACACTCCTGAATGGGATGCCCCAACATCTGATGAAATGGGAAATAATTGGGACGGTCTTCATATCCTTCCTTGTTCGGCCTCTTGGGACTTGGAAATTGAAACAAATTATTTTCCAGAGCGAAAATGAAGTAACCAGGAACTTGTTCATTTTGGAAAGAGTAAACTTACTCTTTAAATCCTCAAATTGTTTCAGTATTTGATCTCTTTGATCATCTTGATGAAACAGACTCTGTTGTTGACGCTCAGGTGGTGGATCTCTTTGAGAAGATGAAGGCCTTGAAGTAGAAGCAGGTACAAGTGCTTGTTTAATCATAACTATAGCAGTCTCTACTTTACCCATTCTTCTTCCCGAAGCTGATGGAATTACACAAGATTTATCCTTAGTCTTTATAAGATAGTCTTAAATCTTTTGAGCGATTGAAGTAAGGTCTCGAAAACCTCCTGTGTATTTCACAGGGATCAACAACGTGTGTAATTCATCACGCAGATTTGCCACACAGTTTGGAAAAAAATTTTCTTGAGGGAGTGCTAAGCTCAGGGAATATGTTAATCCATTTCAGTGAGAAATGAAATCTGAAACTCTTTAATTATACCTTTGATTACAATTTTTAAGATCAAAAACTATTGTCTTTGGCAAAGTTGAGCTGAATTGAAGAAGGAATTATTGATGAAGATCCTCCCACCCGATAATTGACCGGGATTGCAAGATTGTATACCAGACAAAAGCAGGCCCTTGTAATGAATGTACAAAACACCTAGTCTTAACTGCTTCTTGTTTCTAAGGGGTTCCCATCATAGGATCGCAGTGAGAAAAAAAATATGTTAAGTGTTGCTCTGGGTCTCTTGAACCATTAAAGATTGGGAATGTGGTACTTGACAAATTTTATGGGGGAGGAATTGTGTCTACCCATTTAGGGTAAGCTCTCTTCTTCAGTTGAACTGTTGCATGCTTTCCTTCTACAGATTCCAACCGAGTTGTTAATGACTCAATGGTAGTCATTAACTTTTGAGAAACATCCGTTTGAGCTTGGACCTGTGCAGGTGCAATAACTGGATCTTGGATAGGTGTGGTGACCAGGACTTCCACTGATGGTAGTATTGACGGTTGTTGGTGCGTATAACCCATAGGATTATACCTCTGAGGGTTTTATGATAAAGGAGGATACTCTTGATCCATCTCAGTAGCTGTAATAAATTCCCTTGGCTGACTGACTCCAACACGCTTAGGAGGAAGACTACTTTGAAGTAGTTCTGTATTCAACCTCCTTAATTCCTTCATCTCTTCCTCTTGTTGTGCGAATATTTTCTCTAGTGAGAGTGATTGGCCTTCTCCATAGGAAGGTTATGTAATCTGATTCTTCCCTTTTCCCTTATTGGACACCTTTTGGAGAGGGGGAAGTGGGTTACTTGAAGGATTACCAAGATTCTGGGTAATCCTTTGATTTCATGTACACACACCTTCTTCATTTGTATCTATGCATATAACCTATTGAGCAGGAGCTTCCTCATTTGATCCCTCTAAGCGAGCCTCATCTGGGGGATCAGAAACAAAGGAATTGATGACAATAATTGATTCATAATGCATTGCATCTCTTTTATTGGAATTTCTACGATATTGTATTCTTCCATGTCCTTGTTGAGACACTGCCTTTTGCTGATTTGATCCCTCAGGAACTTCTTGACGAACTGTAATTTGGAGTAAATATCCTAATAATTTGGATCTTCATTCCTCTTGGGGATTCTTCCCTAATCTATAGAAGACTGAATTTCTCTGAGGAAAAGATTGAGGATTTGAAAAAGTCCCCAGTCCGGTGGACTGGGGCTGTTACTACTGTTCCTGCTCAACTCCTCAAATCCTATTTGTTGATTCTGAGTGTTGGGTTAAAAGATTCCCCAGTCTAGAAAGCTGGGATGGTTATTGAGTTGCTATATCCGAGACCTTCTTAAAATCTCTCCTGATCTTACAGACTTTAGTCCATAAATTGGCTGGATACATTAACCTGCATCCACTCTTATCACCCGGCTCAAAATACTGTTGGATGATTTCTGACACTTCTGTCACTTGATGATGTGCACGCTCTAAACGAGAAGCCTGTTCAATGTTCTTGTTTGCCTAATGAAAAAGTAATTCAACAACTTGTTCTCTGTATTCCTGATTTTGAGAAGAACTAGTTGAGGCCTGTTCTTGAGCAAGCCTTTGATTACAAAAAAAACCAATTGTCTATGGCCGGCCGTGGGAAATAACATTGCATGAGACCAATTTCGGAGGGCTTTGTTGACTGGAGAGTACAGTGAGATGCAGTTCTACATGAACAACCCATCCCCTGATATGAATACCAGATGGGGTATTGGAAATTAACTGGCGTAATCTTCTTAGTGCGCCAAGGCATGAACGCTGAAGGGCTCTCTACTGCTTTTTAGCCTTCGTATATCGAGAAAATGAGAGAGATTCCAAGTCAATTTGGCATTGTAACCCTTATATTATCTTGACATGATTTTCATATTCATAATAAGATAATATTTTCTTTTTCAACTGACAAATAGTTTTCCATATGTTGAGATGAATATCATGAATTCGATCTTCCGTCAACATCTCTGGAATGTCATAATGAGAGTCATCCAAAGGCCAAAACATAACTGGCACTTCACTTTTTGCCAATTGTTTTCTCATATTCAGTACTTCCTCCTTATCATTTGATGAAGATTCTTCTACCTGTTTAGACCAAAGCTGATTATTCTTTGTTACTTCATCAGATTCAACAAGATCGGTAGAGAATTCACTTATCAAACAAGAAGATGCATGACTCATGGGTGGTTCGGAGAATGACCTACAGCCCGAGCTATCTTCTAATTGAGAAAATATTTCATCTGCTACTGGTAAAGCATCAGACATGACTGGCTTCATATTTTCAAGTGCCTCAAGATAAGAGGGATTTATCGTCACCACATTGTCAATTTGAGCACTTTCTAGGAAATGTGAATTACTACTACGGAGAGTACATTCGCAGCTAAATTCATTATCATGGGGAGGACCACCATGGTGGGTTATAGAAAAAGATGAAACATTTTTCTTCTTGGTCTTCTGGCCACACAGAGGTTTCTTGTGTCTCTCATCTTAAGATGATACTTCAAGATCGACTGAACTGTCATGAAGTAAGCCTTCATGAGGAAGTGTCTAATACAGACCTTTAGAATTAATGTTCCCACTATTGGGAACTGAGAGAGTAGAATCTTGAGTTGCAAAAAATAATTGTCTGAGTGCATCAAGAACTCCAACATCAAGCAAAGACATGTTAAAAATTGGCCCTTGATTTATTGACTGTGCTGGTTGGGTCTTCTTCTTAGACGCCTTCTTACTCACTTTAGGAACCACTTGTTGAAGAAAGTGGTCATTATGGGAAGGTGTATGTGGCTGCTCAGGAGAAATGATCAAGTTAGGCTGATTATCTCTACTCAAATCAGGTGTATGTGCCTGACTTGGTTGTCTGTATGATATGGGGGAGTACGCCCCACAACCCTCTTGGACTGGAATAGAGGTGTGTGTCTGTTCTGGAGTGAACTGTTGATGTTTCACTCCACTAGTAGGGATAGATTTTCATTTCTTTACCTATGATGCTACTGAAGCTGTTATAATATCCTGGCAAGCATCCAGAATATGAGCAGAGATTTGCTTCTGCTCTTTCACCATTGATAGAATATGCTTGGTGACTTCAGCTTCCAGAACGGGGATATACATCCATTCCGTGCTTGGAGTAGGTCTGTGTTCCTGCTCCTATCCTCCTTTTCCTGTCAGTGAATTCTGACAGTACTTAAGGTGGGGGCAGAGAGTTGAGTTTGCCTCCTGTTTGTCATTGGGTATTTCCAATTGACTTCTTCGGGAGCTACCAAATGAGACTGTTGGTAGACTTGATCAATACTAGCAGGTGTATGTGCCTACTGATTGCAATCCGCTGAATATGGTTGACGATTTTCCTTCAATACTGACAGACGAGGCTACTGGCAGGATTGATGAGTGTAAGCAGGTGCATGTGCTTGTTTACCAGTTGTCAACACATTGGGTTGGCGGGCTTCATCATATGTAGTCAGACGAGCCTGCTGACTAGATGATGACTTATAAACAAGTGTATGTTTCTGTCTATAATACTCTGCTGGAATTGCCTGGCATGATTGGCGTGTTACTGCCAGATGAGTCTGCTGTACAGTGGAATTAAAACGGATGGGTGTGTGTGCCTGATCGTTGCTTGACACCAAGTTAGGTTGGTGGACTTCTCTGAAGATGGAAGAGATAAGAACATTCTCACTGTTGACCTGTCATCGCCTCTGGTGGTTCGTCCTGCCTACTCGAGTTTGAGGAACCTGAGCCGAATGCCTGAAGACGACACCCTCATCATGTTTAGGGTGCACTACCGCACGAGTCTGGCGGCGATTGTTGGTGGGAGCCCTTAGGAAGGACTCCTATATCTTTGAATTAAGGCCCTGAGGGACTTTCTCATTCACCTCCCCAGAATATGGGAGGTAATGGTTGTTGCATTCTGAGGATAACGACCCGAAATGGTTGGAAACGGTGGTTGGAACCACCTACTTCTTGATCGCTGGTCATCACTGTCTGGACGACCAGGGCGAATTATTTACTTGGAGGGCTTGTCTAGCGGCCTACAGAGTCAGAATAGTACCATTTTGATGGTATTCCTTAACTAGCGCATTTGATACCCAACATTAAATACACTGAGTAGGTGATGCCGTCCTCATAGCGGACGACGATCCAGTAGGAGTAGCAGCAGATGCATTCACAACAGAGGTTTTCACAGCAGAGGTATTCACAGGGGTGAACTTTAGATAATCCATTTCTGTAATGCATAAGATCTTGGAAAAGAGGGCATTTTTGATATAACAGACATAATCAAGATAATTTCAGCCACTACATCTTTTGGATGAGCACATATGTTATTGATTGTTCTGTTGGCCCTCTCATTGAGTTTAAATAGGGGTCTAACAAAATAAGTAAAACATCATTTTAACTTGGTTAAGGATTCCCGTTGGGTTCACCATTTTTTGTTTCCTATGGAATTGGGGATGACCTTGTTTATTTAAGGTTCAAACATTCCAAGCGGTTTCTAACGGTTTTGTTCGTAGAACTGGAAACATCCAATGATTCCATATCCATTTGGACCTACTTTCCAAAGGTAGGTGCTCATTAGTTATGGAATGATGAGGCTTAAGAATTTGCATTGGTCGAGAGGATGGGAGGTCGGACTCATCACACCATTTTGAGGGGAATTATTGTCTACACCGGGACTCTCTTTATATATTTAAGTTATGTTCATGAATCCTTATTACACTACCAAGTATGAAAATGAGCTTTCCTTAAGATCTGACAATCAATGATTAATATGTATGAGATTTAGAGAATCTTTTATATGTATTCGAGGTTCTTCATTGATAGAGAATCATCTGTATTTGTAAGAGATTCTTGGTAAATGGTATCCTTTGAAACATTATATAGAAATCTCTTGGTCATTATGATAACCATACTAGTTTTAAAGACACTTAGCGGGGAACTTGAAGTTTATTGTCATTCAGAAGGACATAGATTATTTCAGAGTTGGGATCGTACCTACAGATGGGCTACCTACATATCCTTTATTTTGGAAAAGGAATCATAACCCACGTAGTTTGAGTAAAGAAGTATGAGGTTTATACATGATTGATGGCTCAAAGAAATATGTCATAATTACTTTTACACTCTAAGCTCATGTGAGTCATCCTCGGTGTGAGAAACAAGATGTATTGGTAAAACTAGACAATTGTGTCATGAAAGATGCAATTATAAGAAATGATTTTTGGCTTATGTATGTATGACTACCCAGATAGATGAATATTAGGATTTACTTCATGGAAGAAACCCGGGAACAAGGTCCATAAAGGTATATGTGCCTTATGGAGATTTGGATACTTAACATAGGAATTAATCCTAAGGATTCCCAAATTAGAGAGGACCTATGATTGAGTTTTACTCCTGAGAAGGAAGCCCAAATCAAAAGTAAATTAAGATTGGTTAAGTAAAATTATGACTGGGTCTTACTCTTAAAGAAGAGGCCCATGTTAAAGGGAATTATGACTGGGGATTAATCTTGAAAAGGAGGCCCAAGTTAAGGGATTTTGGATTTTGGGAACTTGGGGATTACTCCTAAGGAGGATGCCTATATTAAAAGAATTATGGTTGGGGCTTACTCCTGAGGAGGAGGCCCAGATTAGGGGATTTGAATACTGGGGCTTACTTCTGAAAAGGAGGCCCAGGTTAGGTGACTTGGGGCTTACTCCAAAGGAGGATGCCCATATTTGGGATTTTGAGATTGGGACTTACTCCTGAAAAGGAGGCCCATATTAACATCCTCTCATCTTTAAAGGATGAGGTTGAATGAATGAAATCTCTAACCTTAGTGACATAAAGATATGTAAATCACTAGGTTTTGAGAAATGTTCCACAGAATTTCTTTCAGATAAGGAAGCCGAAAAAGGAATAATGCCATAAATGGCTTTGAAGAGGGTTCTAAAGGCTAAATTTTGAAGAGGAGAGGTGGATTTGAGGAAATCATGTGAATAGGCAGGAGGGGCACCCAAAAAGAGAGTGGCGCGCAAGTCCTGAGTGGGCGCGCAAGTCTTGGTTGCGCAAGTATACTTGCGCGACACATGGGTACTTGCACGACGATCAACACTTAGGGTTATACTTGGGAGAGACTTGGATCAAGCCCTTAGTATTATCCCTAAAGTCTTCCAAAAGAGTGGTGCGCAAATTTTGTTGAAGGGATATGGCGGCGCGCAAGTGTGGCCATTTCCCTTAAGGGATGGCCACTTAGGCACGCAAGTGTTGATGAGTTTCAACACTTAGGCCTTGTTTCCCCTGTTTAGAGCTTCCATTCTAGGTAAGAAATTACCTTAGAAGTGTTCGGAAGACTTCCAGAAGAGACTAGGGTGCCGGGAGCTCGAATATGAGTTTTGGAATTTTTCCGTCCTGAAATGGGGGCCCACAAGGGGTATTTATAGGCCAAGGAAGACCCTGGGCGAAAATCAAAGAGGGCGCACAAGTGACCTATGCGACCATTATGTGGTGCACAAGTATACTTGCGCGACCATGATGAAACTTGCGTGACCCAAGTGGGAAGAAATCCTTCTTCATGCCTTTGTTGATTTTTGATGTTTCTTCAAAGGATGAATCACTTTGGACTAAGGTATTTACCTTTTTCAGTTGTTAGACTTTGTGACAGAAAGGAGCGTCAACACACATCCAAGGGATATCACAGGATCAAAGCTGACATTTCTAGAGTCTATCACATGAACCAGCTGACATACCCAAAGGTCATCGCATGATCTCACAAACATACCAAGAGGAATTCATGCGATATGAATGATATATATTGGGAACTTCACTTAAAATGGTTGATATATATAGGGTTATTCCAACGATCTATGTACATATCATGAAGCGCATGAACCGATCACATGAAAACCAGCATATCCATCTTCATATGAAGCTTCTATCATTTTCATCTTTTATTGCATAAATTCCTCAATTTTTGTGAGGAGATAGCCTATTAAGGCATCACCTGATCAAGTAGATAAGTATAAAATTATTCACATGATCCATATGATATACTATAAGGCCTTCAAATGATTAATGGGGTGATCATGAAAAGTGCATAAACATACCATGTAATCCCTTAAGTCATTCCTCAGGCTTACCTGGTGGAAGGCTCTTACAATTGTGTGGTTCACCACTCTGAGATATCCTATCTAGCATTTTCATATTTTTTGTTTTTTTCAATGTTGGGGGGGGGGGTATTTAAAAGAATCACCACCCTAAATCTACAAAAAATCACATGATTCTCAAATCACATATATGTGATTGATTTTATAGGATCAAAATAAGAATGTAGTTGCTCAATTACAAGAGGGGGGGGGGTGAATTGTAAGTTTAAATACTTTCATTTTTAACATTAAGGAAAACTATGTTTAACAAATTTAAACAGGGTAAATTCACAAGACCTCTTCTAGTTATACAAACTTTTTAGGTTCTGGAAATGTGGTTTTGAAAATGAAACTTAAGGAAATTTTAAAAGGAAAAGATTCTACCTTAAAGTGTATAGAATCTTACTTATCAGAGTATAAAAAATAACAAGAAATTATAAGACGATTATAATTTATTCCTTTATCACAATACAGAATAAATAAACTTGAAACAAAATAAGTAACAAGTATGAAATCTTTTAACCCAAAGAGTAGGGTATCCAACAACCTTGGATAAAGGTACCTTGATTTATACCTTTAAGAAAGTCTATCTTACCCACACAAGAGTGAGACCTCAATAGGAATATTAAAATTTGTCTTGCTATCCCCGCAAGCCCTCTAACATCAAGGTAGCCAGAACCTCTATCTTCCTATAAATAGAAGTCCTTGAATTTTAAGGTTTTCATCACCTCTATCTTCCTATCCCCGGAAGTCCTCTAACTTTAAGGTTGTTGGTACCTCTGTCTTCCTATCCCTATAAGTCCTTGATTGTACACAACAACAATCAGAGTCGCATTGAGCAAGCTGAACAAGATGTTCAGTACACACAAGGCATGAGAGTCTCTCTATTTATAAATCACCTCATCAGCATGAAATGTCTAGATTGATCAACAATGTTCTTAGTCATATTTTGAGCTCATTCAAATGAGATCTTAGTTATAGGAACTTCTCCAATAGTCGAATCCCTCCTACAACGATCATATTTTTCCTTGAATTTCAGAGGGACCTATACACGTGTCACTCAAACAATGGTTAGTTAGAAATAGAATGTATGACATTGTTTCATAACTATAAAAAGTGTTAGTAAAATATGGTTTCTTAACTAAATCTATTTTTTCAGAGTTTAAGCAAAAATAAAAGTTCAAATTGTAAGAAAATAATAATTTGGAGACTATAAATCATGGATATTCGGATTCTGTTTTCCAAAGAATTTGGAACCTGAATTCTATAGATTTAGGAATATGAATTATAATGAATTCGGAGTCTGAATTCGGAGGAATTTTGAATCTTAATTCCGAGGAATTCAGAGTCAAAATTCAGAGGAATTAAGAGTCCGAATTTTTAGGAATTTAGAGTCGGAATTTTGAGGAATTTGGAGTCTGAATTTTAGATAATTTGGAGTCTGATTTTCAGAGAATTTGGAGTTAGAATTTTAGAGAATTCAGAGTCTGAAAACATAATACTCTATAACCATGGATTTATATGATTCCAAGGTTTTTGATATGAAACCAAATTTTAACCTTTAGGAATAAAAAGAGTTATATTTTTAGAAACTTTAAAATTAACAATGAAAACATAGGTAAGGATAAAATTTCTTTGATGAAGGAAAATTTTCCTTATTAAGATAATTATTAGGGAAAAATAATTTGTCTTAAGATAGAGTATTTGTGATTTTCAAAACATAGAGGAATGTAAAATTCATAAGGAGGCCTTATTGAATCAACAATATCCCCCTTTTAAAAATCACAAACATCCTTATGAAAAATAATATAAAGACTTAGAGTTTTTATTTATGAACATAAAATAAAACTTATCTCCCTTTACATTTGAATCATAGTTAATATGACTAACTCCCCCTTAGGTTTTGAAATCTGTAAGGATCATATTATTAATTTTTTTAAAAATATTTATCCATTTTATGTATAAAAAAATATTCTTTAATGAAACTCCCCCTTAGATAGACCCACTTACTTAGGAAATTCACTTCTTTACTTAGTATTATTTTTATCATTCCTTTCTCTCCCTTTGTGATTTTCAAAAATAAATAAAGAGAATGGAAAAAATATGGTACCTGAAAAAATTAGTACTAAACAACCAAATATATATGAAGAACAACCAAAATTCCATTATGATTGAAAGAATTTGTACAAAGAAGAAAATACAATAAAATATCATAATGGGTAAGAATTATCCATCTTTCTCCTTCAACATTAACTTCTGGACAATTATTTTTAGCTTCTTTATCTCCTTGTGATCTTCTTCTACATGCTTGAGCAGATGATCCTGATCTTCATTTTTCTTCTCTAAGGATTTTTTCTTTTTTTCCTGATCCTTAAGAATATCTACATGAGCCTTCAATACTTCTTCTTTCTTAAAAATATTCTCTTCAAACATAATTTCGAGATCCCTTTCTCTCTTCCAATTCATAGCTACTGAATTAAGATTACCATTCAAGTCCTTGACTTCTTGATTCCAAGTTGTCTATTTGAGGGTCAACTTTTCCTCAAAACTCATAGTAAGATCATTAAGATTCCCATATAAGGTGTCAAAATCATCCTTCAAATTATCTTGAAATTCATCAAAGGCTCTCAGATCTTATATTGTCTTCCTTGACCAACTTGTAATATTCTTGCAAGATCTTTTATGATCTTCATATTCAATGAATAAAGTTTTGAAATTTGTCTTAAGATTTACAAACTTATCCATAATAATGGTGAATGAATGTGCTTTCTAATTAAATGAGTGATGAAGAATTTGGAACCTCAAGTATATACTCGGGAATACTAGAATTGTATCAACCAACTTCTTAAAATATTGTACCACAAAACCATTTCTAGGAGAGGATGACTCCGAATCAGAGTGTTTGGTTGGTGAGGATTCTTTTTATATCTCTTCAGCTTTCCTCTTCGTTGAAGCACCAAAATCTTTCTTTTTCACCAAAGATTTACTTGGTGTATCGACCAAAACTTGTTTTCCCTTATCATCCCTCAAAATTATCTCTTCTGTTTTGTGCGATTCATTATCACTATCAGATAACTGAACAATCTTATCTTCTTCAAGATTTTATTTCTCAGCACCTTCCACAATATCCTCTAGCTGAATGAGGTCATGGTTGCTACTTCATTCTTCAGATATCATATTCAATTCTTCCTGACCTTTTTCTTCTTTTCTTGGTGTAGCAAATTTTTAAGATTCAGCTTCAGAATTTCGGATTGATAGTTTTTCAGAAGGAATATCCTTATCATGATAATCCTCTACTTGCCTTATCATGCCTTCAATATCACTACTTCCCTTCTTATTCTTCTTATTCTTATTCTTCTTCTTCTTCTTCTTCTTCTTCTACTTCTTCCTCTTGTTTTGGTTCCGGAATCACCATCTTCTTTCCTGTAGTCATAGGAAGTGATTCTTGAAAAAACGATTCTGGCACCTGGATTTGTTCAGAGGATTTCTCAGCAGTTTTAAGAAGAGATTGACCTATCTCAGCTTCAGACAACTTCTTCATCTGCTTGTTTTCTTTCTATTTCTTCTCAAGATCTTCAGTAACCTTTATCTTTAAATTTTTTTCCTCACTAGGGTCTAATCCAAAATTAGGCTCCCATTCCTTCCTATTTTTCTTGTCGTATCTCCACTTAGACACTACTTCATCAGGGTAAGTCTTTTTCTTCTTTGGTTTTGGGGGTGCTGATTGAGTTTCTTTATCCGTAGGGATTTTATCTTTTTCTTCAGGTTCCTTTGCCTTCCTATTTCTTCCACACTTCTTGGAAGTTTCATCCACTTCTGGTTTCTTTGATTTAGTTTCTACTTCTTCTTCAGTTATCTCATAAAATTATCTGGATTCATTAGAGAAGCTAGACTTTATCCTTCTCAAGGTATCATCACTCAGAATCATAACCTTATAATTTCTAGGCTTAGAACTTCAAGGAATTTTGAATGATTCTAAACAAATAACTATAATTTTGGAGGAATTTCTGGATACATGATAATTTCATACTTCAAATTTCCTTTCTTGATATTCTTAATTATAATCAAGATATACTTGAGCAAGTTTATCTTCCTGAGGTTTACCATAAAATCCAGAATATAGATGACTCTTTTCTACAAGGAATCCTTATCCCCTTTTCTCAGAATAATAAAACCTTGAACCCATAATTATATAATCCAAAAGTTTGTAGATATATGGATAATCTTCAGAGTATTTACTTTTTTCAGAACAAGGCACTCTAAATCCTTTTACTTTTCAAACGAACCTGATACATCCAGTAATTTATGGGTGAAAAATCCAGAATCACCTTCATATGGAATTCCAATTAGACTTGCAGCCTTAGTGTAAGAAAGGGAGTAAGTATTTCTATAGATCTTTAAGAAAACTTATCTCTCCCTCCTTCATTGAAGAAACTTACTAATTTGTAAAATTCAACCAACAACTACGGAAAAACCGGATCATGTTCCTTCGGTTTTGATATACGTAGAATTTCCCAGCCATTCAACTTGATGTTCTTTGAAATAATAGAATCATACTTAGAAATAAATTTCAGATCAAATAACCTTTCTCTTTATATCTTCCATTCACATATTTACTTTACAGTCGATATTTCTTTCTTGGGAGAGGCTTCAATAGACATTCAGAACTGAGGAAAACCTGAAGATCCGAAACGACCTTAAGTAGGTAGGGCAGAACTTCAGTACACGAAGGATTTGAAGATAGATGTGGGAAAACCAACAGGGGTCCTTATATAGGTTTTTGAGATGACGATTCAAATTCTTTGATTGATCCAACGGTTGAATGGACCTAGGATTTGAGATCTAATAATCACTATATATCCTATAGAAATAGGAATCAAGAAACACATAGTTATTTAATGTAAAATTCCCTATACAAGTCTGACCCATATGCAGGGAGTGAATATATTTTTCTATTTACATTATGGCTAGAACCAGGACTTGAGATATGGGTGTCACTACATATCCTATATAAATATGAATCAAGTCACATATAGATCTTGAATGGAAAATTTCTTACATAGGTCTAACCCATATATAAGGAGGGGGAATATTTTTCTATTCATATTGTGGCTAGACCCAAGATTTGAGATCTAAGCATTACTACACATACTGTAGAAATATGAATCAAGACACACGTAGTTCTTTAATGAAAAATTTCAGGTATAGGTCTGACCTAGATGTAGTGAGGGGGTATATTTTTTCTTTCATATTTTTGATGGACCCAATATTTGAGATATGGTGTAACTTAGTATGCTATAAAAATAGGAATCAATCTTCACGTAGTTCTTGGAAAATCCCCTAATGTAGATCTGACTCGCACCAAGGGATGAGGGTACTAATTTTTTTTTCCTTCTCATAGATCTAGATCATGTGAAGCGAATCATTCATGGACTAACATCCTCTGTGCAGTTTAAAATAACGCATTAGGATTTATTTTGTGTAGTTTGACATCACATGGTAAGGACATAAGTTGTGACATAGTCTAAAGACTTACCTATATGACTTGGAATGCTGTGTAGTATAAAGTCTTGTTGCTGTGAGTTAAAAAATGTTCTCTAGTTTAAATTCTTTCCACTAAGACTTGGAATGTTGCGAAGTTTAAATTATTTATTCCAATACTTCTATTTATTATGGTATCTATGTAATTTTTTTTATTAACCTGTCATTAGTGTGGGTGTGTGTGTGTGGGAGGGGGTGGGGTGGGGTGGGGTGTAACACATTCCCCATCCATCATGGTCAACGAGTAAGCTATATTGGAATAAAACTTATATATGATGTAAGGAACTCCCCACATGGGGTGTAGTTTGGAGGTTTCTTTCTTGGTATCATTAGGGTTTTGAGAACCAATAACAGTTCTCCTTGAAGGAATGAGTAGAGGAGAACCTTTTTATTGATGGATCATGCAATCTGATTCTGATGAACTTTGAGGTTGTGTAGTTTAAGAAACCTTTTCTCATCAAGTCATTAAAACATCCAACCACTTTTGTGATTGATATTTTTCTCATATTTATCCATATATATCAATTTCCAGTGAGAAAAACTATACTTTTACAGGAAACACTACCTCTATCCCGTAAACTAAGGAATACAAGGTTGTCTGTGTGGTAGTACATGTGGTTGTATAGTAGGACCATAAAGCTTGAAGGATCTTGTCTGACTAAGTCTTATTGTACTTTCCCACAATTTTATAGAGTATATTTGAAAAATTATTGTTAATGGCCTCTATCTTTCCATATTCCACTATATAATAGCAGGATAAATGGTTGGAATCGATGTTGTACTCTTGGTACAGTCTCTTCAACTTGGAAGAATAAAAATTGGTTCCATTATCCATAAGTATCATATGAGGTACACCAAATGTAATGATAATATTTGATTTTATGATGTTTATGATATTTTTCATCCTAAATTTCTTGAGTGGTATAGGTTCATCCTATCTAGTAAAGAAGTCGGTAGTAGTAAAGATTTACTTAAAATACTTAGCTATAGATGAGAGATATATCCCCATATGAAAAAATGGCCAAGAATACTTAGCTTCATGTAGAAAGTTTGGGGGTTGATGGATGAAGTTTTCATGAATATAACATGAATAAAATTTCCCAGTAAATTCCACACAATCCTATATAATTGTTTTCCAATAGTAACTAAGCCTCTTAATTTGGTGGGAGATTCTGGTTCTAGATTGGTGAACACTACAAGATCCTATATGGACTTCTTTGGTGATGGTGGAAATATCTCCTTCTATAGTAAATATGAGGAGGATTCTATTTAATCCCCATTTGTAGAGGCCTTTCTTCTCATTTGGACCATCCTGAAGGGTAAAGTTCACTGATCAACATCAAATTTTTTCCCTTTTGACTTGAACTAATGGGAGGGTCCCATTTTAGAGGTAATATATTATGGGATCCATCCATCCAAGGTTGGATGTCGGTTCATTATGATCTGTGGTAGCATTGACTTGATTGATTTTCTCTACATCATAGATGATGATTGGTGTGGAAACCCTTTGGTTAATGATTTATAAAACCACTTAATCCTGATCGAGATCATCTAGGACTGTGGCTGTATTATCTAGTACATCAACAAGATCATTTTTTGATCGAGGGATGTGATTCAATGTTGGTTCAAAATTTAATTCTAACATCAATCCTATGACACAACCGATGAGGGGGGATAATTCTTCCTTATTAATGGAATGATATCAATTTATCTATTTGATTACTAACTCCAATCCCCATTTGATATTTAGGTAGGATATTTTCGTCCATATGGATAGCTCTAGGAAAATGATAAGGGCTTGGTATTCTACCTCATTATTAGCGAGACCTTAAAATAGTGAGAAGGAATAGGGAAAACTACTTTGTATAGAGAAAAAAACATAATCAATAGACCAAATGGGTTTAGATTTGGGTTTTTTATTCTCTTTAAAACATGACTTTAGGAGGCACTATCAAAATAAATCTCCCACATTCAAGAAGCATCATGGTCATAAAAAACTTCTTTTTCTAGAAGTTTAGTGTCTATTGGAATGCTTTTTGGGTTAGGATGTCCCTTAAAGAAATCAGCTAGGATATTCCCTTTAAATAACTTATGTAACACAAATTGGATTTCATACTATTGAAATATAACCAACCATTAGGAAAATAACCCCATTAACATAGGTAATATAATAATATACCTGAGTAGGTCAATATGAGATACCGGGTGGACTTTGTGATGCTGCAAGTAACACATCAATATTTTCACTACAAACATGAGTGAGAGATAGTTATTTTCAATATCATAATTTTCAGTCTCAATATCTATAATTGTTTGACTGATATAGTAGAGGATTTTTTCATTACTTGTGTTATTTTTCTATGAGATGAGGCCACCAAGAGATTGTTCCATGTTGTTCACATATAAGAGAAGTGGATTTCCTTCCACTGGTGGAATCAAGACCAGTGGATATAGCAGGTACTTCTTGAGATTATCTAAAGATTATTAAAAATACTATTCCCATCATTAGGTAACTCCATTCTTCATTAACTTAGTTAAGGAGAGATATTTTCCAACTAGGTTTGCTATGAAATTCCATCTTAATTAAGGATCCCTTAAAGACTCCTTAGTTCTTTAAGATTATGAAGAGGTGGCCTTTCAAGTATTGAACTTGAATTTTTTGGATCAACATTGATGATGTTTTGGTATACCAAAAAGCCAAGTAATTTCCCAAATGTTACTCTAAAATTACAATTCAAAGGATTCATCTTCAAATTATGCTACTATAATATGAGGAATATTGTATAAATATCAGTGAATTGATCACATCATTGCTGAGATTTAACCACCAGATTATTGACATACCATTCCTTGATTCATCATGAAAAAGGTTTAAAGATATTATTCATAGATATTTGGTAATTATATCCAATATTCATTAATCTAAAGAGTATGAACTAGTAGAAAAATATCCCCCCATGTGATCTGAAGGTAGTGAATTCCTCATCTTCAGGGGACATTTTTATCTAATTATTCTATGAATACCCATCTATAAATGAAACTACTTAGAATCCAATTGTTGCATCAATAAAAATTTCTATGATTAGAAATAGGAAATAGTATTTAGAGAAGTTTTAATGAAGGTATATGAAATTAATGTAGACTATGATCTGCCTTTTATTTTTCTTGATGGGGAAGATACTGGCAAGCCATTTTGGGTACTTTACCTTTCAAACAAAGTTGGTTTTGATCAATTTTTCAGATTCCAATTATATGTTAGCAACATAAGAGGGGTGAATTCTTCTAGATGTCTTCTTAAAACCTTGATGATAATAATATAATCCTAGGTGATGAGTATCCACATCGGGGTTCAACCCGTGCATCTCTATATAATTATAAGCAAACAAATATCGATGCTTCTTTATAAATGCAATGTATATATCCTATTTCTTGAGAGGCATGGAACCATTAATCAACATAGGTTATGGTCTTATTATATTCCTAAACTTACTTACCTAATCTCATTAATGGTGGTAGATATACTTTCCTAAAATGCAGGATGAGAATTACTGAGGTCATCATCTTCTTCTTTCATTTTTATGTCTGTAGGGTCATCTTCATACATGGTGTATAATTAGGGGGAATATCTATCACTGTTGAGATAAGATAATTTATGAGAAGAGACATTGACATACTAAATTGATAGAGTCATCATATAGAGATTTTGGGTATGTTTGTCTTTATTTACACTATTAATGGGGGTAGGAGAGATATAGAAATCCTGAGTTACAGAGAATGTCTTGGGAGAATTTTTATTTTTTTCTAATTGTGAAAGGATATTACCAAATCCCGATAGAGCATTAGTCTGACTTCCCTTTAATAAATACACTTTATCTGATTTTATTTCTATCACATGGACATGATCCCGTGAATTTTTTTTGTTTATGGTAGCTTGATGTTATTGAATATTCTACCTTAATTAGGTTTATAGGAATAACATAATTGATGTCAAGCATTCTCTAGGGATTCACAGGCAGTCTCCCCAAACCATTGGGAGTGGAAACCTTCATATCATTATCCACCATTTGTTATTGTACTTACCTCTTGTAGAAACTTTCCTTAGTTTATACAACTTCTTAAGACTCAAAGGGGGAATTGTCACTATATAGTATGCTGAAATTTCCATTGATGGGGTATTTTAAGCATTTATGAAATGTTGAAGGTACCACTATGTGGATATAAAGCCAAGGTATTCTATAAAATACATTATATTCTATATATTTCTAGATATTAGTGATCTTAAAATTATATATGTGACCCCCCAAATTGATATTTGAGCTTTATCTTTCTAAGAGGCATTTTGTAACAACCCGAAATTTTGAATAAATTTTGTTTCCTAACTTTGTGTTTTATTTTATTTTATACTAAACAAAACTATTTCATTTAATAAAATGATTATAATTAAAATAAGACCATTGGGTTTCGAATGTTATATAACCGTTGGTCAATAAGACCTTGGGAAACTAAATGTTACGATTATTGTATATAAATATAAGTGATCTTGATTAATTAATATAGAAAGAAGATTCGATGGCCCCATCCAGTAGTCTTGGGCCGATCAAAGCCCATCTGACAGAACTTGGAAAGGAGGTAGCACCTTTGGGCTTTTCTCTGGACCAAACCCAATCCAAACTTCATCGTGTAAAGCTGGAACAGAATCGCCTTCGTGAGAAGTTCAAGCTGATAGAAATCACTACTCAGGTAATGTTGGCTGATCCGCCCCAAGATTCTATCACCCTAGCACACATTACTCTTAGGTCCTATGTTGGTGTTATAAGGTGTTATGTAATAAGACCGTAACTGCCTTGGGTAATCCTTTGATTTAAATAAAAATTGTGATGTCTTCTTGTGGTGAAGTTTGTGAATTTACAAATGTACGAATAAATATAGTATGCATATTATTTATGAATTATAAAAAAAGGATATTTTAAAATATTTATGTAAACCTTAAATAATTAATAATGTGTAATGATTTTCAAAAAATGGTCTTCTACAGCTGTGTTCAGTATGAAATTTAGAGTCTAATAATATCAACATATTTTTTGGTGAATAGTAAATTATGAATAGTGTTTTTATGCTTATGATTAGTAATTTGACCAAATGGATTAAGTAACTTCCCTTAAGAAGGCATTAATATAATTTAGGTACCTTGATTAAGTAATGTGATTCAATAAAATAGGTAAATAACGGTTTCAGAAATTATAGGTTAAGTATTATTTTTTTCAGGTGAATAGTGTTTTTTATTTAAAAATTAAATTAAAAATATTTAGAAAATTATTTTCATAAAATGGAGTTCATTTTTGAAATCAGAGCATCGATATTTGGTTAAGGTGATTTTTTGGGATTTTTCTGAAACAATTGAATTTTTAGTGAATAGTGTTTTTATTTAAAAATTAAATTACAAATATTTAGAAAATTATTTTCATAAAATGGAGTTCATTTTTGAAATCATAGTATCTATATTTGGTTAAGGTGAATTTTTGGGATTTTTATGAGAAAGTTGAATTTTCGGTGAATAGTGAAAATACAGTTTTTGAGTTTCGGGTGTTTAATGACATCATTAAGGATGTTATAATTATGCAATAATTCTGGTAGACTTATGAATAGTAATATAAGGTATGAGGTGTCCCAAGTGGCCAATATCATGGGAAAATACCATGGGCAAGCCCATGGTTTTTCCAATATCACTGATGAGGTGTCCCTTGGCAATTAATGCTTTGTCCCCTCACTTCTCCTATAAATACCAAGCCTTTACCTCATTCATTTAATTTAAAAATCCTCCTCAACAAAGTTCTGGTCTCTTTACCTCCCAATGAGTTCTCCCAAGGTTCCCTCAAGCCTCCCAATGTCCCGACCTTCAAGCTTTCGAAGTTACTCTTCAAGGTAAGGGATCCTTTCACCCTCCTCTTTTAAGTCATGACTTCCTTTATGTTGTGTCTTATATTTTCCATCTCATTATGTTGAGCGTATGTTCTTATATGTTCTTATTAAAAAGGCATGATGCTATACCTTTTACCTCTCTTATCGTACCCTTAAATGGTTAAATTCATTAGAGGTAAGTCCCCATCGCTATATACCAAGTATAAAAGGGAACATATTGAGATGAGGTTGATCCCAAAACTATTTTCAACCACATTGATTTAGATATTGACATTATCAAGATTGCCTAAAACATATAGGGTCTTGATATGTCCAAGGAGGAATTCTTCTTGATATTGTTCTGTGAACGAGATGGTGCTATGAAATTCCATTGGTGTAATATCTACTTAGTAAAACTCAGATGCAAAAAATCTTGTCTCAAAATACCATGGGATCTAGAGTGATTCAATGAGTGCCTCTCTAATTTTTTTTAAATATTGAGAGCTTCTAGAATTGAGATTTTGGATGGGACTACCATAAAATATTTTAGAACGTCATATTTCTGCATCGAAGGTCTAAAATTACTAAGGTGGGGTTTCTCATTACCATTTAGTATAGGAGATGAGGTGCTTGAGGTAGACAAGTCTAGTACTTGGTAAGAAGTCTAGGGAGCCTCTATTTCAAGTGGAATAAGTCACACTGGCTTACCCCTTTGTCTGGGTTGATCAAACAATCACAACCCACCTGTCAATCATTTATAATAATGGGTCTTAAAAGACCATTGGATGGTTATGAGGTTTCCCTATGTTTCTATTGGGCTTAATGAATTGATCAACCATGAGTCTCAACTACATATACAGATTCTATAGGGATGTGACTAAAATATTGGGTTTAACCATGCTTGTGTCATCCTTTGTACCCATTACTTCTACATCCTCGACCTCTGGCTCCCTAGTCAAGTATGGGGAACTCGTGCTCAGGGGAATATTCATCATTAGAGAAGGGATATTCTAAGTAAACTCTCTGAACATAAAAATGATATCTTTATCTGATAAGGGTTACTTTTGTTGGGGTAGTTACTATTCACCAAATGTTGAAGAAAATAAATATGTAAGAGTCCATGTATGCTTGGGAGTTGGATATAACTCTTTCTATTATATATTATTTTTCTATGTTTGATGATTATGTTTTCCTCCATGAGTAATATTAAATGATTCCTCCATAGGTTCTAGAATCTATACTAGTTTTTGAATCTTTTCTCTTAGGGTGGCATGATCTCGGTAAAATATCTTTTAAGTTATCTAGTTATCGAACTTCCATCCACATATTTTCGAAACTTCTTTCTAGTTATCCTCTTCTTCCATTTGGGTGATTCTTACATAGCTAACCTATAATAAGGTCTTTCCTAGTATCACCTGTTCAGAATCAACCATGATTTGTAGGATGTATTTACAGACAAAGTAGTCTTGGATAGTGTGATTCGGTCTCCTATGAAAAGGGTATTAGTCAGGGCTGTGAGGGAGGTTGACCTCATTGGGTTTTCTAGGCTCCGATAGCTTAAGTATATTTTTTTCATTGGATTCAAGGAAATAAATAGGAACCTATTCACTTTATAAGGAACACAATTTTTTCAAATGTTCCTCAAATCATGGGTGACCCAGATCTTTTCTTGCTTCTGACCAAGGGAGATTCTATTACTACTGCCACTCGAAAGGATGTGTTAGGTGATTCAAGACCTTCATAGGTACTTGTATGGGAATAGTTAATAGTTTGAGGGAATTAGAAGTAGTCTCTACCTTACTAGGCCCACTGTGTCGTAGAGATGGTCCAAAATTTTACATGAGTTCACCAGATGACACCTTCTAGTAGTTGTGCCATTTCTGTGAACTCATGGAATCCTCCTAGATATTATATTAAGATAAATTGTGTTTGCAGCTCATCTTAAATATTCTCAACATAAAGTTCCAGTAATTTCTATTACAAGAGTGGGATACTGAGTGAATGGATTAAACCTTTCCATATGGAAATAAACTCATAAACCCTATCATTTTTTCATTTTTTTCAATTAATGAGATAAAAAATTTTCACATTACTTAATGTGGAGATGAACTAATAAAGTAATTGATGATGAAGGTATTTACAACCCATGATGGATCCTGTTGGAAGGATTCTATACCTAATGAAGGCTGGACCTACCAGAGTATTTATAAAGTATCTCAATTTGGTTTCCTCCTACTGGTCTTGAGGTCCCATAATCAGGACACATTGGGAAATGAAGTGCATGATATTGTTTTATAGATATCCCATTCTATTGAAGTTTGAGAGTATAAGATTGCTGAAATTTGGTAGGGTTAAAGTTTCATCCACCCATTCGGGATACAACTTCTTTTCAGGCTATACAGGGGTAAAATGACCTTCCATAGATTCCATTAGAGAAGTTAGGTATTTAATGGTGTTAAGGATTTTTGGATTCATGGCTATCTAGATCACCTTTCATATATAGGGAGAAGGTTAGGCTTGATGAGGTGGACACTCTTTCATATCCCACTTATTTTTGATCTATTCCAAGACCAAATGATCACCCTGATGAGGGAGAGGTTGTCTCCACAATGGAGAAAAGTCATGATCATCCTCAACTTACTTATTTATGTATACCAGTTTCATGGATCTAGATCATATTAATGCCCAAATACCATCCTTTTAGGTGGATTAGCACTTTCCTGGTATGTGTTCAGAGGGATATGCACTTTTTTTGAAGATGATAACCAATGGTAATGTTACCCCTAAGTAGTTACTCGTTGAGTTGTCTTAGATTATATATCTCATTCTCATATTGTTCTAGTCATTCATCCATGGTGGAAATTTTGAATCCTTTGTGGGTGGTGAGTAGAATGTAGCCAAAACTTTCCCTTTATCTTTGTAAGAGTTCCACTGGGGTGGTAGAAAATCATCATTTAGAGGTGCCAAGTTCTATCTCTTTATTTGATTATATATACGTTCAGACTCGGTTTTCATATCTAGATCACTTAACTCTCAAGGAATGGTTTCCATATTACAACCCTATGTATTTATGTATTGTTTTACATCATTTTATGGATTTATGATGACGACGTTCACTGAGGTGTATTAGGAAATGGTTTTTATCCCATTACTCTCCACACAATAAGGTGGTTATATACTAATTACTCCTCATTAGAGGGTTACATCAATGTAATATCTCTGAAACATGGTTATATTAAACCATCTTAGATTACAAACCTTTCAGGTTTTTACTATCTTTTTCGAACATTCCACCTATCTTGGTATGTGAATAGTGACCTTAAGGGAGTTTATGATCATAATTGTCCAGCGGGAACTAAATGAAAGAGGTGTATCTCATGGAAGGATGATTTATTGGGATTCCAACCATCATTATTTACCTCCTAACTTAGAGAAGAATTATTCCTCTTAGGGTGATGATAATGATAAAAATTACCCCAGTCCTAGAGGATGAGGATGATTTGGGGCCACTATTGGAAATTTTTGATCCCATTTCCGAGGATATGAGGACTCCAGTTGAGGATCTAATGTCTCCTAGAATGGATATTGAGATATAAATTCCCCCATCCCTATGGTATAGGGTTTATTTGGAACTACCACCAATTTATACAGGAACCTATTGGGGTATGATGGACCTAGTGGTGGTGATTGAGGTAATAATTTCCCCATCCATGTGGGCTGGATTTTATCCCAGATGAATTTCATGGTCGATGATATTGTATTTTTATTGAATTGGTACGATATCATTCATACATGGGTTAGGGGAAATGGGTGTCTGTGATGGCAGTTTTTTCCTAGGAGAAGTTGTCAAGTAATCCATGACGTTGAATTTTATGTTTAAGATGTGTTCCCATTATTTTGAGATGTCTAGATTAGGATTCTACTTGAAACCCTATATATCTATTCATGTCCTATTTGTGTCCTCAAAATGTAGGTGATTCATTTTATTGACCAGTTGGACCATGCGTTACCCAATCCCCTGATCTCTCTTGCAGCCATGACATTAAAAGATTCCATATCTGGGGATATTTTCTATTTAGGGGATACAGTAAAGTGTGGTTCTCCATAATCGCCCCATCCATAGATAAAGATGTCTGACAGGGCTTAAGAAAATAGCTATTGGAGAGTTGAGATGCTATGGATGCAAGAATCCTATAGGTTTTCTCTATAACTTTCTGATATCGGGTCCCAATCTATTGAGATAATATCATGGTCTATTTGATAATATAGCATGTTTATGGCCTAGAGGTGACCCTTATATACTAGATAAGGGAGGTTTCTATCCTTTAACCATGGAAAAGTTTCCCACATTTTTTGATATTAATAGGGCACACACTCCCTTTTTAGTTTATTCAGGACATCATAATCATAAGTGGCCTTGGACCAAAATATAGTTGGGAGGTTTTTTTCTAGATAAATCTCTCCATATGTACATAAAAACTTCTTATTTATTTAAATTATACTCCTCCACCCGGTCAGACCATAGAGGTCACTTCTCTGGGTTTCCTGATGACTGGGTTGAGGTTTTTTACTTATAGTTTATGGGGAACTATATATGGGCAAACTCAATGTTTCTAGCATCTCTTTATACAAAAGTGTTTGATAAGGGGAATGATTTACTTGTCTGGGTATGATATTACTATGGTTTGTCTTTCCATAGTGGAATCAAGATAAGAGTCTGTATGATCCATATTTTTACTACCGATAGGTGGAATATCGAGGTGGGTTTCACCTTATTCTTTTGTTAAAGGGTCGATAAACCCTTGAGGTATTGAAAATATTCATCGTACACCCATGGGGAAACTAGCATTGATAAGATCAGGGATATGAGCCTCATTCTGCATCATGTATGGAATATGATGACCTACCTTTTGGGGTTGAGTAGGTATATGATTTTACTACATTACGATCTTCAAAATATATTGACGACCATATGTTATTTCATGAATATGAACCAACTACAATTATTATTTTGTAGTATACTAGTGAGTTTCTATATCGTCAGCAGGTATATGAGCCTACCTATTAGTGCTAGTCAGAATCTACTAGCCAACCTTGGTTGTAGTGGGGGTATGATCCCAATTCATATATAAATTCCCCATCAGAATATGCCAATGAAACTTATGAATTAGATAAGGGATATGAGCCTCATCCTATATATATTTTTAATGATTATAGTGTAGTAATTTATTAGAAGAAGTAGGAATATGATCTTAGATTCTATAAGATGCTGGAATATTCTAAGTAGCTTTATTAGTATGTATATGATCCTTCCCTGAGGTGATTTACAAATTATACTTATGAAACTTAGTTGAAGAGTGGGTATGAGTTTGGTCCTATAAATTTAGAGCACATCATCATATTTCATCAATAGGAATGTGCACCTATCCCGAGGCATTTAATAAACTAGTTTGGTGAGCCTGATTCAGAATGGGAATATTATCCCAGTCCCATGACTCATACTTTATTGAAATATGTTGATAATCCTCCTTGATGGGAGCAATAATGTGTAATTTCTCCAGAGTATCCACCTATTCATACTGATCAGGGTGATATACTGCTCTGGCAATTAGGATAGAATTATGTTCCTACCCTTTTTCTGCACCAGTGCCAAAATATACCGAAGGATCTCTTCTGCTATTGTCAAAATGTAGTGACCCTTCAACATAATATGTATAAGAATATAGGGTAGCATGTAATCAGTCACTAAGATATATTTCTATATGTATTTAATTTAAGAAAGGATATAATCCCACCCCTATCCTCCTTGTTCCATCGAGATATGTTAATGGAATTCATGCATGGGGGAATGTATATGTGCCTCCCCAATTCTTGCTGTCAAAATATGTGGGCAGACATGATATTGGTGAGAAGGGATACAGTCCTTTTCACTGGGCACCACTAGAATATGGCGAAGGGGTTAATTAGTGGAAGTAGGAATATAAGCCCACTACCTTTAATATAGATGATACTATTCTCGAAAATATATACTTTGTGTCTAGGTGTGAGTGTCCAGGGTTGAGATCTGTCGGGTAGTGCCCTCAGAAGGTGACTAAGGGACACTGAAGGGATGATTTTGGTGATGGTGGGTTATAAGAGCTCTCCTAGGAAACATATAAATCAATATGGATCCATGGTTGACTCCTTGGTCCACCTTCCTATGGTAAGGAAGGTGATGATTTTTTCACTCCAAGGATAGGCATATGAAGTGATTGAAAGTGGTGAGAGACATCACTAGATTCATTATAGATTTCCTAGAATGAGATGGGATTATATGATTCAATATTTGGAGACCTATACATGCAGCCTCTTGGAACAGGATCATACAACATCGATGGTATTCTGGTATCATCTCATTCCCCCCTCGAAGTTGAATACATCAAGTGGGTGATGTTGATTTTTGATCCTCAAAGGTAGTTATCATAGATGAGGTTCTAGAATATTATCTTGATTAAGACATGATATTAGGTCAAGGTGGTTTTTGTGATAGAATTATCAGGTGTCACATAGACAACAAGGAACAAGGTCTCCAATCAGTGCGTCATTGTAAGTATAAAACATTATCAATTAGATATGCATGAGTAACACAATTGTCCATTCTTGTTTCTAGGTTGTATATTTTTCTTTTTTAGAATATGCATGGAAAAATGTCCTATATCATGGTAACCTCAATTATGTTATAGTATTGAAATAATTCATGCCAACCTCACATTTTTTTTGTGTAAGATACATATAAAAAATGGGCCAACGTTTGGTCAACCGATTTTTTTCATTATTTGAAAGATTCATGTTGGGTTCATCATTTTTAATTCATATAGATATATTAGTCTGATGGTTGATTATAAAGGGATTAGTATAGTTTCAAAACTAATAACTTTGATATGGTTTATCTATATAAACACCCAATGGTTCCCAAATCCATAATAAATCTGGGTATGATTTCCCAAGACAGGTGGTCATTTGAGGTTTCAAACCTAGTGACACTTAGGAATTCAAATTGGTTGAGAGGATGGGAGGTCAGGCTCATCACACCCTTTTTGTTGGAATTTTTTCCTAATCTGGGACTCTCTCATAGATTTAAGATATATTTTTGAATATCTCATAAATCTAAATATTTTTTTGGTTACCCTAATAAAATAATAAGGTGTTGAATATCTATATATTTAAAGGGTATTTTATTAATGACACCAATTTTATATATCAGAGGTTATTTATATGTTTCCCATTATTTCTTAGCAATGGGAAGATTCTTCTATTTTAAATCCATATAACCAGGTTCTCTAGAGTTTACTACTGTCTAGGAAAGCAATTAGTATTTTTAGAATGGGATTGAAACTCTATGAGGTGTCTTACATATCTTATGAGAACATGAATCAAAACCTACATGGTTTATTTGACATAGTTTGAGGTCATATTATAGGACCAAAATATGTAGTTTAACATCATATGACAAAGACATATATGAGGTAACAAAGGCATTGGGTATAGATCTCAGGCCTTAGGAAGGCATCCTACATATCTTACTCAAAGTAGTAATCATAATATTCATAGTTTAGTTTGTACTCAACCCATTGATGGGTGGGGTAAAATAATTAATACTCATGAGGGTTGTTTCCCTAGATTTTATTTTTATGGGAAATTACTTAAGGGCCTATACCAAGGTGGATACCTATATAAGAATAAATTTTTATCATTTCATTGAATGAGACTTACACATAGAGGTTTCCCTAATTAGTGGAATTTTATGGTGGTAGTGATATGATATTTGAAAATCCATAAGCTCACGTGAGTCATTCTTAGTGAGAGAAACAAGGGATAATAAGTAATTTGACATAATTCATATGGATACAGGACTTATTCACTAGGGATACCTTGATATAGTGTTCGATATGAATTATAGTTCTTAGGAAGGTGTCCTACACATCATACTTATAGCATGAATCAGTATCCTTATAGTTCAATAAGTTTCTCAGTCCATTGATGGATGAGGAATAATTATAGATCCAAAAGGGCTCATTATTATAAATTAGAGTAAATGGAATATCATAAACTTACACCAAAGTGGATTCCCCATTGGAAGATACCCAACCCTTATCCTCTGACAGATGAAGTTTGGGGACCATGAGTGGTTGACTAAGCATTCTTGGATGGAATGAGGATCCCATAATACCAATAAGGTTTCATGAGTTCCCATCCCTATCCCATTATGGACACGTACTATATAACGGGGGAATGCTTAACCAAAGACCCATGGTTTGGGGTTCACATGGTTTCAGGGTAGATGTCCAAGTATTCTGACTAGATAAGGTTGATAAGTCCAAGGGTGTCCACTTGACATGTCTAGAGTGTCTTCCTTACATGTCCAAAGTGTGTTCTTGACATGTCCAAGGGGTTTTCCTGACAAGGCTGACACGCCCATGGGGTATTCATATAATCAAAGATAACATGTCCAAAGTGCTTCACATGATCTAGAAGACATGTTTGAAGGACTTTTCATGACTTGGATGACATGTACAGAGTTTTTAACCTGATTTGGATGATAGGTTTGAAGACTATCTCATGAACTAGATGATGTTTCAAAGGGATGTCACACGATTAAATCTGACATGTTTGGAGACTATTGTGTGAACCAACTGACATGCCCAAAGGTCATCGTATGATCTAGATGACATGTCCATATGACTTCATGCAACTTGGATGATATGTCTAGGGTGCTCCACATGATATTTTTGATATCTTTAGGTTTCTTCACATGATTGATGTACAGACCAAGTGAAGAACATGACTTGATTGCATGAAAACCAGAATATCCATATTCACATGAAGCTTATATCATTTTAAGAATTTATCACAAAAATTCTTCAATATTCGTAAGGTGTTATCCTATTGAGGTATTTTGTAATAATTTCTACATGAATAAACTCATTCACGTGATCTGTATGGCATAATATAAGTCCTTCGCATGATCAAAGGTGCAATCATACGAAGTACATAAACAAACCGTGTAATACCTTAAGTAGTTCTCTAATATTAATGGGTGGAAGACTCTTGATATTGTGTGGTTCTCCTCTATGGTAAGTCCACTCTTTCCTCTATGCATATCTGTGTGTTTTTTATACTAGGGGGATTTATATGTATCACCACCTTGAATATACACTAATTCAAATGATGATTAAATCACATATATGGGTTTGATTTAGTGGAGGGATCATCACATCACACATTTCATGTGACCCATCCATGGGTCATCTATGATGTAATCTTTACATTTCTTGATAAATAATGATCTTATGATCACTCTTTCATTACCATATTTTTTGAACCCCTAGCTTTTAAAGGTGATTTTACATGATCAAATAGACTTTTCAAAGGGCCTTATCAACATTAGGATGACATTTATAGGGCCATTTATGAGATTAAGATGGCATGTATGGCACCCTTCGTGAGATCAAGATGGCATGTATGAGGGACTTCACATGATTGTTAAACTGATCATTCGAAGCACATAACCCCTTATCATGAAAAAACCGAACTTAAACAGAAATTTTCTTCATATAAGGGTTCCAACCTTTTTAGAATTTATTTTATAAAGCCTATAGAATCCACCCATCATTTGTCTTTTAGGTCATCACATGATCAAACAAACATGTCTAAAATCCTTTGCCTGATAAAGGTGACATGTACAATAGCCTTCGTGTGATGAGGATGACATGTACCTAGGTATTTATCATGATCAATGGACTAAGCACGTAGACCACATCATCCCTTCACATGAAAATTCACAGAACACTCTTTATATTAAGCTTCCTCCTTTTTAAGATTTTATTTTATAAATGGATTGGTAGGTTGTCAGGAATAAATCAATCAACAATTCACATCATTAAAAAGACTCATATAAGGGACTTATCATGATCAAGGGTGTTATCTAATGGTCTTTCTAATGATCAGGTAGACTTGTCATGGGGTGGGGGGGGGGGGCTTTGCGTTATCTTGAATAGATCATGAAAAGTGTATAACCCCTACATGTAATGTTCCTAAGGTCATGCAATTCATATAACCTAGGTAACTAATCCGCATGTATCCATACTACTCCTTTCTTTCCTTTTTGGAGAAAATAATACTTATGATTTGGGTATTTATTTGATCCCAAAATTCCCGATGCTCATTTGGTGGGAATCAACAACAATTTATGGTTCTCATCATAGTTGGGAACTTTTATAACCTTTCATGAAACAAATAATATATGGGAATTATCAAATTAATGTTACATATAATAACAATAAATATTTGAGAAGAAATGTATTAATATTCAAGAATTCGAATATATATACAATATAAATTAAAAATTAGTTGGTTCTAAGGTACACAATATAACTATTTGTGCAACAATAGCATGCTACGATGCACTGAGTATGCTGCAAAAAGTTGTTCTGAATTTATGTAAATTGAAAAAAAAATATTTCTATCATCCTTATTTAATTCAACGGAAAACTTAATATTGAATTTTCCATATGAATAAAAAATGTGGAGGTTCTGTACTATTCTTATAGAAGTACCCATATGAGAGATGCATGAAAAAATTGAAGAAGAAGGTATATAAAAAAGCATTAGTTGAAGTTCAATTATATAATCTTACTTACAATAGTAAATTTAAAATTTTTACTCATATAATTTTCATTTTTAATATCCTTTAAAATATAATTGAATAGGTCATAAAGAGGGAAATGTAGATGATGTCATAGACCATCAATTATTAGTATTTAATTTATCCCAATATTTGTTTTAGTGGAGAACATGAATAATGTATTTTAGATGAAGAACTATAATGACCTATTCCTTATTCAAATTATAATTACATGATTTATAAAAAGGGTTTCACTTTATCAAATTTCTATGATATTTTTTTATTTAGAGTTTTAGAGAATCAAGTAAAATTATTACATAATAAAGTGAACACTTTTACACTATATACATTTTTCCACAAAATTAGAGCTTTAAGTTTATATCCATATTTTATTCAACACACTTTTCTTCTTTTAAGATGAGTCGCCATAAAATAAATCTCCACCTTTCTAAATTTTTTAATAATCCTTAGATCTTGTAAAAAGAATTTAAAAATGTGTGAAGAGAAAATAAATGATCAGTAAATGATATAAAAATAAATTATTCTTGTTAGTCTAGTGAAAAAAATGAAAACCATGAGTACATTTACCTTTTACACAACAAAACTTTGAACAGATAATTAAAAATTTCCACAAGTTAAAAATAAAATTTTCTTAACAAAAACCCTTAAAACCCATTATATGGAATAGGAAAAACCCTGAAGTCATCCTGAGGCATGTGGGAACTCGTGAAAACATTTCTATGGAAAAAAACCTTTCACTGTTAGACATTCATAACCATTCCTGGCCTCATTAAATCAAAATATTTCCTAAAAAAAACCTTTTTTGAAATCATAATATAGGTATCTTAGGGCATAATATTCATAACCCATGTCAAATAATTTTTAAATTGTTTTAGAGTAACTTAATCCCATTTAATCACATAAGGGTAACCTATCTAGTTATCTTACTCATTTGATACATTCCAATACTATTGATTACCTAATGCATTATAAAGCTATATCGGGATCACCAATTACCATGAGAAATATCAGGCTCACCCATCATCATGTATAATTTTCAAGTACTATATCATGAAGAAAAAATTTATAATCTTTCACATTTTCATTATCAAACCCTTTTAAAACTCATTTGATCCCATAAACAAAGAACTTTCCATTTCTGTTTAATCATAAAGAGAAATATCCTTTTTCTTTGAAAAATCGTAAAATTTAAAAATTTCCAAAAAACCAGGAGTAGAATATTCCTTTAAAAACTTTCTTAACCTATAGAGGAATTTTGATAATTAATAAAAATGGGAAAATGAGACCTATTCGTATATGTTAAAAAACATCCTTTTACACTTTTATAAAAAAACATCATAATGACCCACATGATAACTATTTAAAAGAATACTTTTAATTTTTTTAAAAATAAAGTAAAAATTAGTCGTAAAGGAATTTTATTTTTTTTGTATAAATAATAAAATTCTTGTAATATTTTTTAGAACGTGGATATGGAGGATAAATATTTGAAGGTAATAATTTAAAATAAGGTTTTAAAGAAAAACCACTTACCTTAAGTCATGTCTAGCTTCTATATTATCTAAATCCCAAATAATAAAATTATATTATTTTTTTACTTGATTAATAACCATTTTCATGTTCATTTAATAATTATTATACCTTTTATTTGATTTATTATAACTTTTTTATTTAGTTACTAAAATGGTTAAGTTCAAGTTGTACGTTTTGGGGTCATTCAATTTATAACCTCAAAACCACATCGGTGCATTTACTGTGGTCAAAGGGTTTATGGTTAAATTATATATAAAACATAAAAAATTTTATATTGATCATAATTATACATTATATAAAATTTTAAATCCAACAATGTATGGTATATATTAAAAATGAACCATGTTTTTTCATGGAGATGATAGTTCTTATGTACACATAAATTGTATTTTCATTTTTCTAACAGGTAAAAATTAATAAAGAAAAAAATATTTTACTTTTACAAAATAATATAAAGGTTATAAATTTAAATTTCATTCATTATTAACATACTTATGACCATACTTATAAGGTAAAAAGAAAAATTAATCACATCACTTTGTGGAGGTGGTATTCCACACGTACGCACCAAGGACGTTATAAATTTCCAAAGAACAAAAAGGATAATAAGGTAAGTGATATATTAATTTTTGAAAATAATAATTATCCCATAAATATCATATATATTCATTTTATATATAATTTTAACCTTTTATATAATCCAGTGATTATGAATGAAACACATAGCTTCATGTATGTGGTAGTCAATATATATGCATGGGCAATGATTTCATTTACCATAAGATGGAAAAAGAGATGAAAAAGTTTTGTAACATATTCATAATAACGTTTAATATATTTAATATACTTATGTTATTATTTTATAATGGTTGAAAAATATTTTAAGGATGTAGAAGAAGAAATAAACTTGGAATATGTCGGTTAAGACTTATAACCTCTCCTTAGATATCTCCCTTGGACTTACACATTAAGCCTTCTAGGATTGGTCTTTTGAGAATATCAAGAACTCTTAGACATGGGGAGGTATGTTGGAGATATTTTTTGATTTTTATTTCCCTTACTAGAGTTCTAAAAAGTTGTGAGGATTTCAGGAGAGGATACACCCTTTATAAGTGAGGGGAGTGGCACACTTGTAATTTTTTTAAACTTATAAATATTATAAAGTATTAATCATAGAAAGTAGCTCAAAAAACCATACATTTTTTAATCTAAAATGATAAGATTATAAATAAAATCATCCAATAAGGATCAATATAATATTTTTTAGTCTTATTACCTATTTTTTATCTTAATTAACCCAATTTATTCTTTACCGTGATGACAAATTTTTACCATGGTTACTATTTATAATGACAAAAAATGAAGTTAACCTCATTAAAAAATTTTAAAATCATAATTAAAAATATTTAATACATTTTCAAGATTAAATTTCTATAATTTAAAAAAAATACTTTTAATATAAGTGTTTAAAACGTAATAGAAAACAATTTTTAGAAAATTGCGTTTTTATACATAAAAATGAACTTATACCAAAATAAAATAAAATATTTATTTCAAAAAAATTATTTAGTTTATATTTAATAAAATTTATCTCATGTAAATTTGAAATATAATCCAAAAAATAATTATAATTTTAAATTAATTTTTTTAAATTAAGAAAATACATTTTTCAAAAATCGACATTTTTTACTATTCACTAAAAAATCAATATTTTAAGAAAAAACAAAAAATTTAACCCTAATATATAATTGATTTTTTGATTGAGAAAATAATTAATTTTTATAAAATCCAATTTCTAAAGTCTATTAATTTATCTTTTGAATAAAACCATGTTATTCATTGGAAAAAAACTTAGTTAAATAAAACTATTCATTTTTCAACTAAAAACTTTTATGAAATTATTTATAAAAATATAATGAATATAAATACATAAAATGAATAATTATAAATGATAATACTTATTTATTTACATGATTAACTAGGTTGTGACATTATTCGCCCTTAGTAAATTGCATCCTCATAATTTTATTCATTACTCAAACAAGTGAGGATATTTTCCCTCATATCATTTTCCATTTGTTAGACTACTTCCACAAGAATGTGATTCTTCCATAAAACATTGAACTATTAAGTCAAATTATTTCATAGTACATGATCTCTGCAATCATATATTTTAACCATATTTTCTTCATAAGAGATATTCTCCGCTAATTGTACCACTTCTGACTGACTGAAAAGTACTTTTTTTATTATCATCTAGGAACAAGGTCAAGTCCTTACATTACAAAAAAACCTCAAGGAGGATGAAAATAACGTAATCCAATTGAATCTTTTTTCTCAAAGACCTGACACTCCCATGGAAGAGACCCCAAACCATATAAAAGAATTAATCCCTATCCTGAACGTCCGAGACATGCAAGGGTGCCCGCAACAATTTTAGTATCCCTCTAACTATGATGAATGATTTGGACTGAGGTAGTTTCAATAGAACAACTTATTATAATATATATCAGGTACCATGGAGTCTCATGCATCCCATGGACCATATTCACGAGAACTTCTGAGTCTGACTACACTTCTGACACCTAGAAGCCGTGGTCCCTGCAAACTTGGAGGCCAATAAGCAATGCCCATGCATCTACCCCCAGGAGAATACCCATACCATAGAACATGTTGAACACTACAAGAATGGAACCACATGCATCATGTAGTACTACTACACCTCTAATGATTCCATTTATAAGAGATCCATCCACATTTACTTTCAACCTACTAGAAGGGGGGTTCCATCCGACCAATAAAACCGATACTTAACTTTTCCTTTCTTCCAAAATGCATAAAAATTTTCCATGGATATATTTTAAGAAAAAATTTATTGTGTACCTCAAACAATAGATATTTCCTCTTGTGACTTGTATAACTCTTATGACTGCTTTGAGTTATCCTCAGATGCTATCAAATCATATTTAATCTCTCTACCATTTCTTATTTCACTTCTAGTCCTAATAATTTCCTTTCACTGACTTCTGTATAACATGATAGAGTTTAAAACAAATTTCCATATAATGCCTCTAAAGGTGATATGTGTATAATGGAATTAAAATTGTTATGATTAGAAAATTACAACAATGAAATATGATGAACACAACTACCCTAATAATTAAAATATAAAGCCCAAATAATATCTTCTAAAGTCATAATTTTTTATTCTAACTATACATCATATTAAGTATGAAATGCTACAATAAAATTTAATTTAGTACCCAAAATTTTTTGAAGTCCTTTATAAAAATTTGAGTTAAATATAGGATCCTGATTTGATACAATAGAGAGAGGGAATGAATATAATATATAATCTATTTAAGATAAAGTCTAGTAAGTTGATCTAAAGACATAATATCTTGAATAGGAAGAATTTTTTTTGATTTCGCCAAATTATCAATAATAACTCAAATCACATTATTACCCTAATATGTATTTGGTAATCCCACCATGAAATCCATGGATATATTCTCCCACTTCCATTTAGGATCTAGAAAAGGATTAAGAATACCCTTAGATAGTTTTTTCTAAGGTTTAATCTATTTAAAAGTCAAACATTTCATAGTAAAATCAGTAATGTCTTTCTTTATAACTTCCCACAAAAAATATTCATGAATATATCTGTACATATTAGTACTTCTAGGATGAATGAAAAAAAGAGAGCTATGAGATTCACTTAATAATTCCTTATTCAACTAGAAATCACTTAGCACACATAACCTAATTCCAAATATGATAACACATTATTTATCAACATTAAACTCAATCAACTTACTCATCTTGGCCAATTATACATTTTCTTGTAAACCAAGGTCTTCCTTTTGACACTCCTTAATTCTTTCTAAAAAATACGACTTCATTGATACTTGAGATAAAATAGAAGAATATTTTACACACACAATTGCTTGGCCAATATTCATTAAATAATTAACTAAAGTATAACATTAAATTCTTTACATAGTTAGCGACTCACTATCTTTTTAACTCAAGGCATCATATACCTTGTTTTCTTTACCTGGATGATAGTGAATTATGTAATAATAATACTAAATCAGTTTTATCTACCTTCCCATCTTCATGTTTAGCTATTTTTGAGTAAATATATACTTTAAACTTTTATGATCAGTATATATTTTACATTTCTTCCCATATAAATGATGCCTCTATAATTTTAAAGAAAAAACACTAGAACCAACTCAAGGTCATGTGTAGGATAATTCTACTCACAAGGTTTCAATTAAAGAGATGAATACAAGATAAATTGATCATTCAACATCAAGACACAACCAAGTACCTTAAAATAATAATCATTGTAAATAAAAAATTCACTATTTCCTATTAGAAAGGCTAACACTAGAGCATTAACCAATTTTTTTTTTCAATTCCTGAAATCATTCATCATGTTCCTTTTTCCAGATGAATTTAACTCATTTTCAAGTTAACTGAGTTAGTGGGCTAGATAACTGAGAAAAGTTATTAAAAAACCATTGGTAGTAACCTGATAATCCATGAAAATTTTGAATACTAATAACATTTTTAGGCCTTGTCTACTCTTCCACCACTTTTTAAGAAGATAAAAAATTATTCCATATTTAGAAACAATACGCCATAAAAAGAAATCTATTGTAGCCAACATCCACATTTACTAAATTTTCCATAAAAATTATTTTATTTTAATTTCTACAAAACATTACTTATTCATTTCACATGATCTTCATATATTTTAGAGTATACCAGAATGTCATTGATAAACACAACCACAAGTTTTTCCAAATACTCATTGAATAATCTATTCATTAAATCGATAAATACAATAGGTGAATTTTTTTAACCTAAATGGCATAAAGAAAAACTCGTAATAACCATACCTAGTATATAACACTATCCTCAAAATGTATTAATCCTTAAAATTTAGCTATTGATACCCAAACCTGTGATTAATATTCAAAAAATAATATACACCCTAGACCTAACTCCACTTAATTTAATGATCCAAAATCTTTTATAGTAATATAAAAAAACTTTACCCACATTTCTACTTTTGAGAATGATAATTCCTACCTTGAGTAACTAAATTTAGACTTTCATAAGTTTAATGACCCAAAACATTGAAGCTAAGACATTTAACTATTGGATGACTATCTATTTTCCCATTAATGGTTTTATTAGATCTCTTTTCCTTACAATCACCAGAAAAATGACTAATCATAAAACATAAATAACACTTTATTAATCCTTACAAAGATTCTTTAAAATGAATTTTACCATATTTGAAACATTTTGGGGGATTGACTCTAGATTTATTAGTTTACTAATTATCTATTGCATGACACCTTGACTAGTTCTTAATTTTTTCATCACAAAGTACATAAGTGTCAGTAGACTCCATCTCAGATTTCTCATCAAAATAAAAAAATTCCTCATAACTTTTAAATAAATTAGATCCCAATGCTCTTTATAAATAGAGTTCTAGAGTTGTGTATAATTTATTAAATTTTAGCCTCAGGGTCTATAATGAAATTCGGTACATACCTTTACAGTCTGGTAAAATTTTCCTCATAAGTGGACACTACGTATTGTTCCTTTTTCTTCAATTCCAAAAATTTTATTTCCATTCTAAGATGAATAACTTTAGGAAAATAATTCTCAAGAAAAAAATATTTAAATATCACCCACTCTATGAAATCAATATCATCTTTTTCATTAGTATTTTTAATTAGAGACCACCATCGATCAACTTCAACTTCAAAATAATAAATATAAATAGTTAATCTCTGATCTTCTATACATCACAAAACTTCATATATCATTTCCTGATCATTAATCCATCCTTTATATTTGAATAAGTCTAAAGATCCACCGAAGTTTGGAGGGTGTTATTTCATGAAATAATTCACTATAGATATGTTCCTCTATGGAAAATTCAGTCGCTATCTTTCATGGGTTCCACCATTAATAGCTCATAGCAACTGATTCAATAATACCAAAAATTTCTCAATTCAAAATATTCTATGTTACTAATTTGCAAGGTTATTATACTCTTGATAACATCCTATTTTATCTTCCTGGTCTCCTTTATGTAAAACTATTCTTAATGGACACAGATTAGATAAAATAACATTTAAATCTTTAAAAGATATCTCATAATAGAATAACCATAAATTAGAGTCACTTGAAAGTGTCTTTTAACACTCTCCTAACCTATAATGGTATTTAAACATTTTCTTTGATACCAACTATAATGAACATTGCCTTATTCCACCCATAATTATATGATTTATAATAAGGGTTCTTATTTCTTAAATTTCTAGGATCATTTTGGTATATTGTTTTATATAATAAAGGAAAGAATTTAAATAAGAAATTTTACACTTTCACACTATATAATTTTTTTTCACAAAAACATATCTTTATGTTTACACCCATGTTTTTTTCAATACAATTTTACTTTATTTAAGATGATTCACCATATAATAAATCTTGAAATTTATAAAATTTATACTCATACTTAGATCCTATGAAAAAAATTGAAAACATGGGATGATAAAAAAAATATCAACAAGGGATATAACAATAACACAATCCCATTAGTATAGTAAAAAACATGAAATCCGATGAGTACTTTTACCTTTTTTACAACAAAACTTTGAACGTATAAATAAAAAATTTCCATAAGTGAAAATAAATATTTTCATAAATAAAAACCTTAAAACTCATTTGAAAGCATAGGAAAAATCATGAAGGCATCCTAATGATTGTGATAAATCATGATTTTTTTAAAAACAAACTTTTCAACATTAGAAGTTTATAACCGTTTCTTACCTTATGAAATTAAAATATTTCCTTAAAAAGACCCCTTTTCAAGGATAATATAGGTATCTTATATAATCATATTCATAACTCATGTTCACTAATTCTTAACCCATGTTAAAATACTTTAATCCTAGTTAATTCCATATGAGTAACCTACCCAATTTTCTTCCTCATTTATTCAGCTTCCAAGACCATTCATTACCTAATGCATTGGAGAGCTATATCAGGCTAAACCATTATCATGAGCTATATTGGGATCAATATCCATCATCAATATTTATTGAGTACCATATAACGAATAAAAAATATATAATATTACATATTTTGATCATAAAAACCTTTTAAAACTCATTTGAACCCATAATCAAAACACTTTCCATTTCTGTATAATCGTAAAGAGAAATATATTTTTTCATTGAAAACTATTAAAATTGAAAAATTACCAAAATAGAGAAAATAGGTTATTCTTTTAAATAACATGTTAAATTATAGGGTAATATTTATAAAAAAGAATGGCTTTGATGGCTGGAAAAGGAAATCAAGATGTATAAATTAAAAAAATATTATTTTCACTTTGGTAAAAAAATTTAGAATGACTCATATGATAAATGTTTAAAAGATTTATTTTTAAATATTTAAAATTAAATTTAAAAGTAGTTGAAAATTAATTTTAAAAATATTTTTTTGTGTAAATAATAAAATTCTTGGAAAATTTTAAGAGCATGTATATGGAGGAAAAAGATTTGAAAAGAAAACTTTAAAATAGGTTTTAGAAAAAATATCTTACCTTAAGTCTCGTCTAGGTTCGTATGCTATATAAATATTTAATAATAAAATTATATTAGTTTTTATACTTACTTAATAAGATTTTTAATGTTAATTTAATTATTATTATTACTTTTATTTCATTTCTTACCATGTTTTATTGAGTTACTAAAATGGTTAAGTTCATTTTGGACATTTTGGGGTTGTTTAGTTTATAACCTCAAAACCAAATTGGTGCATTGTACATGGTCAAAGGGGTTATGGTTACATTATCTATATAATATTAAATTTTTTTATATTTTATATTTATCATATTTATTCATTATATACACTTTAAATACAACCATGTAAGGTGGTCATGAAGAATGAACCACATCATTTTATTGAGATGGTAGTCTGTATGTATGCATGAACAACATTTTTATTTTTAGAACGGAAGGAAAAGAAATAAATAAGATAATATTTTAATTTAAAATAATCATAAATATTTTATATATTTCATATTTGTTAATTATTTCAATCCTTTTATGGTTAAAATAAAAATTGAATCACATTTATTCATGGAGGTGGTATTCCACACGTATGCACCATTGACATTATCAATTTCCAATGAATGGAAAGGGTAAAAAGGTGTGTAATATATTGATTTTAAATAATCATAATTATGTGATAAATACAAAACACACACACACACACAAATATATATATATATATATATATATATTCGTTTTTCAATCATTTTAACCATCCATATGATTTAGTTATGAAAAACAAAACACATGGATTTGGGGAGGTGGTAGTCTACATGTACGCACGAGTGATGTTTTCATTTCTCATAAGATGGAAATGGAGATTAAAAAGGGTAGTAGAATAATACTAATAACATTTAAATATATGTAAGATAATTATGTTATTATTTCATCAAGTTTGAATAATATTTGAAGTACGTAGAAGAATAAATAAACATGAAATATGTCGTTTAAGGCTTATAACTTCTCCTCAGATATCTCCCATTGGATTACACCATATGACTTATATGATTGGTATTTTTAGAATAAAATGACCACTTAGACATGGGTAGATATTTTATTGTTATTTTTAAGAAATTATTTAAAAAAATTTAGTGCTCAAAATGTGTGAGTAAGGGAGGAGAAGAGGTACCCTGTTATAAGTGATGGGAGTGATACACATGTAATTTTTCTAAAATTGTAAATATTATAAAGTCTAAATCGTACAAAAATAGCTAAAAAACTATCCAATTTAAAATATAAGGTTATAATGGTTGAAATATAATTATATAATAAGATTTAATAAAATATTTTGTGTCCTTATAACTTATTATTTACTTTAATTAACCTGATTTATCCTTTTATGTGGAAGCACATTTTTACCCTCGCTACTATTCATAATAACCAAAAATGAAATTGAAATCATTAATAAATTTAAAACTCATGATTAAAAATATGTAATAAAGTTTTCAAGAATCAATTTTTATAATTGGAATAAATTAATTTTAATATAAATGTGCAAAACAAAATGAAAAACATTTTTTATAAAATTACATTTTAAGCATAAAAATGAAGTTATGCCAAAATAAAATACAATATTGATTACTATGAAATTATTTATATTAAGTTTAATAAAATTGAAATAATTTTAATTTAAAACTAAATCTAAAATATAATGATACTTTTAAATTACATTTTTAAAAAAAAATCCATTTTTGCACAAATCATCATTTTCACTGTTCACTCAAAAATTAATCTGTTCAGAAAATTACCAAAAATTTATCCTAATATATATTTGATATGTTGATTCAAAAAATGAATTAATTTTTATAAAATTTAATTTCTAAAATAAAGTAATTTATCTTTTAAATAAATCCTTGTAATTCATAGAAAAACAATTTAGTTAAATAAAACTATTCCCTTTTGGGTGAAATTTTTTATAAAATTATTTATAAAACTATGATGAATATAAATCCATAAAATTAATACTTATAAATCTAATTTTTTTTATTTCTAGTATTATATGGTTTTTCTCATGATTAACACAAATATCATACATATTTTCTTCACAATTATGATGAAATGACACAATTTGTATAGTAAGTGTTACTTTTACCTATATATTTTTAAAAATAAATTTATAATAATTATTTTTCAGATCATATGATAATAATATAATATTAATTATAATAAAAACAAAAATTAACTCATATGATCTTAAATAACTTTGAAAACTTAATTTTACCTATTAATTTCAAATACTAGTAAATTAAATTGTTAAAGTTGAACATATAAAATCAATTTTTTATTTTATATATTATAATTTTTTTAATTTTACAGGCATCAAAGCATGGAAATAAAATTGATAGTTGATTATGTGATTTTAATAACCCACCATCCAAATGGGTTAAATCTTATAATGTGCATATAGTTAATGAACTTTGATTCCACACACACATATATAGTGAATTAAAAAAATCAATGAATATCAGTGTTTGATGAAATAGATCTCATCAAAAATAAAGTGAATCTGATTTTTATGGCATTATGGATGAAATAATTGAGTGATTTTATCTAGGATAAAAATACATAATATTTAAATTTCATTGGTTTGATATCGATCAAGGATTAAACATTCTTAAAAAACATGGAGTTGTTGTCATTAAATATAAAAGTTTTCTTACAACAAATGAACCATTAATATTGGAATATAAAACACATAAAGTTTATTATGAAAATTATTATACTAATTCGAGATATTTAAATATTGGTATAATGTAATAAAAATGAAATCTTATGGAAATTATTTTATATAAATGAATGTGGTCCTATAGAAGTGAAAATATTTGAAATCTTTCAAAGAACGTCACCAAGTAAATCTCGTACTCAAAGAGAAACATTTATGGATGATGAGACATAATATTTAAGGGATAAAGATTCTGATTTTCACGTACCCTCTCTCTAAAGGTATCCCTCTTGGGTCTGTGATAACAGAAGAGATATGTTGAACACCGAGTCCTGCCTCCAGTAGGCCCTAGGTTGACGATAAGCACTGAGGGTATAAAAATATCACATATCACTAGTAGAAAAATACCCTATACCAATGGTTTGAAACCATTAGTATAGGCCTCCAAACCATTGGTATATCCTATAACAATGGATTGGAGAACCATGGCCAAGTAAGCCGTGGGGTTAGGTCTATACCAACAATTTTCCCAGAACTGTTGGTATAGAACTATACCAACAGTTTTCAAAACCGTTGGTGTAAGTAATATGATAAAAATCTATACCAAAGGTTCCATAAAACCATTGGTATATGTATTTCAAAAAAGAAGCATTCGGTTGGTTTTGATCCCAGTACCTGCAATTTATGATTGAACGACCTAACCACTAACCTAACTTGACTTTTGTGAACATAATTTCATAAATATATATATTTATTATCATAAATATTTCAAATTTTGATTTATTTAATGTTCTCTGTAATAAGATTCTATAAAAAATACATGTAACTATACCAAAAGTTCTCAAAATTGTTGGTATAGACATATACCAACGGTTTCGAGAACTTTTGGAATAGATTCTTTGATTTTGGGACCTATACCAATGGTTTTGGACAAACCATTGGTATAGGTCCCCCCTATACCAACAGTTTGTCCAAAACCATTTTTATATGTCCAAATTAGTGACCTATACCAACGATATTGGGAAAATCATTGGTATTGGTCAATATAAGTGAAATATACCAACGGTTTTCCCAAAACTGTTTGTATAGATCTGATTTACAATAGTGTATAAAATGAATAAACCTCTATAAAAATTGGATCAGGAGATAAGATAAACATACACTATGAAACCCCAACATATAATATAAAAGTAAACCCAAAACCATCCCACAATTCATGAAAAATTTCAACTGATATAGATAAAAGTCTCTAAGTAATACCACAAATACAAGTATTATAAATTTGACTCAATAGTATATCCAACCCAAAATAAAAAGTCTATCTCATTCTGAAAAGTACTCATGGAAACTTGATAATAGTTTTTATATATAAGGTGAGCAAACATGCATGGTTAGTATGATTATACGCAAGGTCTCAAGTGTATATGTGAAAAGAGAATGCTAATGTGCCAGTGAACAAACAATAGTAGCAACAATAACCTAAAAAGATAAACTAACCAATCCCAGCCTTAATATGGATCACTCAATAAATCATGTATCCAATATAGTAACATTGTATCATAAACATAAGAAACAAGGTGCCTCATAGCTACTTCCCCACCGATTTTAAACTCTCATGCCCAACATCAAATGTCTTATGCTCCAATATTTTTTCATACATTACATTACATAATTAAAAGTATCTAATAAAGGTAGGACACATCCTTACCCATTCCATACTCAAAAGGTCTTGCATCATGTGCTAGCATCAATCACAATCACATTACATCTTTCCTGTAGACACCTAGCCCATCACATCATATCTCTCCTGAAGTCAGCTAGTCCACTGCACCAAATATCACCACATAACCGGAGCTGTAGGGTGTCATGAACATGGATGAAATAAACCTCATGTCCAAATACTACCAATAATAAACCCCACTAGGTATCACATCACATCACTACATCATCACATCTCATTTCAATTGAGAAAACCTAGGCCAAAACAACTGGGTAATATCCAACACCAACCCATATCATCATTGATGCGGAAGGAAGATAAAGGTAGAGGGGGTAGGTATCCATCAATATCAACACCATCCTGGATATTGGGGAAAATACCTATAACCCAAAACCACTAAGCATTGGTAAGATTATTCAACTTGGGTGTGGTGTGTATAAATATAACATCCAAATACATGATATATAGATAACACACAATATCCAACCTATGTGTCTTCAAAAAATACACTATAACTCACCAAAAAACTACCAATATACCACATGTAAACCATCATAAACACTTCCACCACTATATGCAACATACCACATAACCACCACAAAAGGCCACACATTTCCACTTTTGATTATAGGTTCAAATTTTTTTTTGATTCAACAAGTTTCCACAAAATTATATTTAATACAATACATTTTACATTTACACAATAATTAATTTATTTAATTCATTTATACCAATGAACACATAAATTTTTTATCCCATTCTTTATTCATTTACCAACCCATGACATTTAATCACAATATTAGAAATTATTCCAAGGTTAACCAGAAAACTAACACAACCATGCCACGTAATATCCATACATATCACATAAACCATCAACCCAAAACTAGAAGAATCATTTCCTCATCACATGAACCAAGATATTTCTCTACAAAAACCACTTGTATTAACCACTATTCATCACAACCACCACATGAAACCACCACATGTCATGACCACCATAAAAAACAACCACAACATAGCTGCCCAAATCACATCACATGCCAACCAACAATGTCATATAACATAGCCCCACTTATTCTCATATCCTAGTTGGTCATCACTACCATCGTGAAACATCCCATACCATAAAAAGAAAAAAATCACAACCACACACAACAACACAGTCAGACATCCATAATTTACATCCAAGTTCTTACATCACTTTACTTATTTTTTTAGCATGAGTATTATCACTCAAACCAGATTTCCTTGGGAAAAATAGTTCCTTATCCAAATATATGTTATTTATCATTTTATTTAGGTTGTGATGAAAAAAATACAAAAATGATCTCATAACACATCATCTACAACACAAAAAAGGCTCTCAAAAGATGTGATTTTTATTCATTGTCAATAAGCATCAAAGCAGTAGAAAAATGAGATAAATCCTCTTTAACATCAACATAAAGTTATGAAAATTTATTATATTTATTAATCTGACCCTCACTATCCATCCAAAAGATGGAAAAATCATGAAATCCCTTAATATATCACATAAATAGGGAGAGAACAAGGATCCCCAACCTCAAATAATCTCTTTAATTCACTGCGCACCACATGGAGAAAAAGAAACAACAAAAAATCCAGAAACACACTAGGAAACTCTATATTAAATTAAAATACATTAGGATATCATCAAAAAATATCCCAAACACACCCCGAATGGAAGAAACATCACTATATTTGATACCTAAAATAAGAATGAGGAAAAACAAGGAGATAATGAAAGAGAAATCACCACCGATCGCCAACGACTAACCAACAAAACCCAAGAATCAATGTACGAGATAATGAGGTGGAAGGTCTCTCAAAGGCACTTACAATTCATCTGAATCTGACAGGAAACCAGAGCATATGGGGAGAAATCAAATAAAAAAACGTTTAAACAATCTAGAATCCACGCTTTTCATGTCGTGAATTACATATTCACATTGTGAATTCTATGGGGCTCGTGAAATACAAGTCATGAACCACTTACAAGGCATTAATTAACCATATCTCAATCTTCCACAAAAAATTATGGGGCCTTAGACTAAATTAATACACAACATAAATTCCACTTTCACATCATGAAACCATTTCATGAAAAACTCCACTACGTACAAGTTATGAATCGTGATCCATACAAGACACGAATCAAAAACTTACATAATGAATTGCACTTTCATGCCATGAATTATCTAATATAGTTATTTTGTAGCTCTGACTCCCATAAAGGCTCATCAAGCCTCCTCTAAAAAACCCCTAACTCCAAAATTAATAATGTAACGAGAAGGTAAGGAAAAAAATTTCATTAAATACTTCTTAAATGATTATCATCCTCAAGAATCAAAAGAAATCCCAAAATAAAGGAGAGGGACCAAAGAACCACCTCATGAGACACCTCTCAAGGATCTGATTATGCCTCAAACACCACTATTATCCAACCAAACTGAACTGAAAGATCCACTAAAACACCCCAAACAACCACATGACCATCTCTCATCAGACACACCACCTCACCATCCAATAGTATCCACAAGACATATTCTTTAAACTTAACCATCCAAAATACCATTTAAACCTCCACATAGCCCAATAAAACATACACCACAACCAACACACATCACTATCCTAAGAACACACATCAAGGAATTGTGTTATTCATATCAAGATATTATATGCTTTGGGTAGCACTGACTAATCCACATAGTTTTAAACATTCCACAGTATAATGTGTCTTGATTATGAATTATGTTTTCTCCATTTTATATTCTAGAAGAATTATCACACATCACTTAATCAAGGAAACAAAACATCTCATATAACATTAAGGTCTAAAGATAACATCATCAAAATAAAATAGAATAAGGAAAAATGAAAAACAACTCTAGGGACTAGGATTGAATATGTTCCTCTCATTACTAAGTAATCTCATACAACACCCATGGCTCCAAAAAACATGAACCAAGCATATAGTTCATCCACACAATGCATTCTATTATTGGTTCTAGATCTATACTAGTCACTCCATGAATGTCGGATCATTATTGATATAAAACTATCCATAATCAATGATGTGGGAGTCATCATGAATATACTGGTAAAGATGATACATAAAGAATATGTTGTGGATACTATCCATCTATGTTAGATGAACCGATTGATACACCACCACACCAACTTACCCCAACACCTCAAAGGGTTCAATGAACTAGGGGGAAAGCTTACTACCCTTTCCAAATATCTGAAACACATGGTCTCCAACCTCAAATTCCAAATGCCTCTACCTATGACAAACATATGCCTTATAATGGTCTTACAATTCCCTAATCCTCTTTTAGACTATATGGATCTTCTCATTCATGCTATAAACCATTTCAGGATGAAGAATTTCTAACTTCTCAACCTCCATCCATCATAATGGGGAATGGCATGACCGTCCATATAATGCCTCAAACTGTGCCATGCCAATAGATGAGTGATGAATGCTATTGTATTCAAACTCAACCATAGGTAGGTTCCTTAACCATGATCCACAAATGTATTGGATACAAGCTTACAACATATCCTCCAGTGTCTGGATGGTCCAATCCATCTTCCCATCTGTTTGAGGGTGGAAAGTAGTGTTATGGTGAAAATAGAAGAAAAAATCATACTGAATCCCCTCCAGAACAGTGAGATAAAACGAAAATACTGATCAGATATGATGTTACTTAGTACCCTATGAAGCCTAACCACATCATCCATATACCGCATTGCTAAGACATCCACAACACTCAACTAATGGATTGTCAGAAAAAAATTCTGAATTCATTAGTTGGTCCACTATCACCCAAATTGAATCACAATATCCCTAAGATTAGGGTAACCCAATTATAAAATTCATCGATATATATATATATATTACCATTTCCACTTATGAATATCCAATAAGGAATGAAAACAACCTCTAAGAACATGGTGCCATACTTTCACCTACTGAAAACAGCCACCTTGACAAAAACTCAGTGACTGACTATTTTTTCATTGGCCACTAAAGCGACATCTTCAAACCATTATAAATCTTAGTAAAAATAGGATATACAACTAAATTTGGGATATGGAACTCATGGAGAACTCCCTCGTACATCTCAACTAGAATGAACAACCTCCCCTAAAACAACATCTAGTTTTGACCATCCTTCAACCATCTCTTTGAAGCATCACCATAGATAATACAGTCACACATCACCTCTTCTTAGGACTCTACCCACTGAGACTCCTCCACCTACATCATCAAAGAATAATATAAAAACATTTAGTCAATAAAACCATGAACACTACTCTCTCCAATGTTACAATGCATCACTACACACTCCATCATTCCATTCAAAACTTTGGCAGACACTCGAACCACATCTTCTAAAGACTTACGACTCAATGCATTCGAAACAAAATTACCCTTTCCCAGGGTGTAAGATATCTCAAAATCATAATCCTAAAGAAAATATATCTACATCCATTAGGGTAGATTCTAATCTCACTGAGAGAAAATGTATTTCAGGATCTTATGGTACACAAAAGGAATAAAGCAATCACTAATGAAGTAATTCTACCACAACCTCAGTGAAAAAACAACTAAAAAACTCTAGATTTTGGGTAGGATAGTTATGTTGATGGGAAGGTAACTACCTAGTCATATAATAGATCAATAGACTCTTCTATATTAACATGATTCCCAAGCCTAGATGAGACATGTCATGAAAAACCTCAAACATCACACTTTCCTTAGGAATCCGAACCACTGGAGCACTAATAAAATTTTATTTTAGTTAACCAAACCCTTCCTAAAATTTATCAATCTACAAAAAATCCTATTACTTCCTAGTAAAATGTATTAGTGGGTCTAAGACCCATGAAAATTTGGAAAAAACCTATGATAGTAGCTAAAAAGACCAAGAAAACTAAATAAATTTTCCATGTTATTAGGTGATTCCCAATAAAAAATTTCATTGATGTTAAAAGGGTTTACAACCAAACCATGATAAGACACCAAATCGATCATCAATATAGGTGGGGAGATAAATGCAATCAATGATGCAGAAGCTGGGGAGGGGAAAATCTAGTGGGCTGGGCCTACGGGTCATGTATTGAGCATGGTATGCCTCTGGGCCTTCAGGTCATGTATTACGGGTCATGTTGGGCCTTGTTCCTTGGGCCTATAGGTCATGTACGAGTTCCCCTTCAACCCTTAAAAGGGGAATTATCTTTAATAAAATAAAAAAAAGAAGGCCTTCGGGCCATTCAGGCTGATAAAACACCAAATGTATAAGGAAATGAACCTATCATGTATAGAACTTTCACTTGGATAACTTTACATAGAGTTGGTGTTGTTGAAGGACCTGTAATAAAACTTTGAGAAGCTTGGAATTATCCTACTCCAACTTCGAGTAGATAAAGATACATTCTATAAACATGATGAAAAATAGTACAATAATCCATAGAATATGGATTTCATGAGCCCCATGAACATGGATGGTAAATCTTTTCCACAAAATGATATGACCACAAACTCAAAGTGCCCATACCAACACTTAAAGGAATTCTTCAGAATATGCTAATCTTCTATCCTCATCTAGTGATATCCAGACCGTAAGTCGGCCTTTAAAAACCAACTCAATCAACTCATCTATTTGAATATATATTCAGTAATCAAAAGTGGTTAATGATTCTTGAATGTTACCTAATTCAACCTCTAGTAATCCACACACAACCTCATACCACCATCTTTATTCTTATAAAAAACACTTGAGGGCCCTAAGAGGACACATAGGTTTGGAAGAAATTAGAGACGCGCCTATTTAAAACTCTATTCCAAACATGAGATCATGTCACCATTTTATAATGATAAAATAATCCTATAAAACATCTATTAACCCCCCACAACACTAATAACACCATATTTTTATACTTATATTGATAGCTCTTCCAACCAAGATAGAAGAGGTTCCACTTTCCTTCCACCCATCTGATAAACACACTCACCAAAAAATGTCACTCACTGGACCTATACATTGAAAAATAGAACTTTACTATGGAAAAAGTCTATAGATTCACACAAAAAACTTTGAAAATCCATTATAAGGATAACATAATATGATTTTATCTATAGAAAGAGTAAATATCCCATGGATTGGTGCTTCCCCATCACTTGTCGAAACACCCGACACACATAAAAAATCATGACCTCCAAATAGTGTAGATAACACTAAGGGAACTAGAATAACATCCATATATATTCCCAAGGAATATATTAAAGTAGTATAAACAAAGAAGTGTGAAGCACCTGAATCAAACAAAGTAAAAAAAAGTATACGATAAACTAATCGTATCTCTAATGACCTCTGGCCTTGCTGATGTTGCTACCTCCAACACATGTGTTAGACCACAAAAAACCTCTACCTATAAAATTTCAACCTCCATAACCATTATTTATCATAGATCCCTATGGATGGGGACTATAATGAGGTTATACCTTTCCAGCACCATCTTTATACAACTTCTGAACCAACACTAGTGGTACCCACCTTTAAAATAGCCTTAAAGGGAATTTCCACTGCTGTCGAAAAGGGGAATGAACAACTGTATGAAACTAGCCTACCTGAATAGTTATAAATTAAGACTAGTAGTGACCATGTAACCTTAAAACATAACATGAAAATGGGAGGCCCTCTATAAGTTCCCAAAATACACCTATCCCCAAAGGATGTGTAAAGATATGCTGGGGTCAGCTCCCCACCGTTTGGAACCATGACGACCTGAACATCCATGACCCACTACCTATAGCTCTATGAACTGATATACCATTATAAAAACTATATCATGGATCAATACCCAAGTAAATAATTCACTAAATGACCTCTGTTTTATTCTATACTTATAGGTATGTAGAAATCATAAATGAGGTGACTGCATACCTGATAAATGGGTGAAAAACCTCATTCTGACACCACACTTTGGACCCCTCATCTAGAAAAAAATTTAGGGAAAAGAATAATTGGTCCTTGAACTTGATCACAAGATCTCTCACACTCAATATCTCCTACTGATGGAGATAAACTCACAAAAATTTATTACCTTGGTCATCAATGAAAGGAATTATGAAAATAAATCCATATGAAAATTTAGACACAACATATATACCTCCTTTCATTGACCTAGATACAACATCCACCATTTATGGGTACCTAACCATAACTAAATAACTACCAAAATCACTCAAAAATCATCCCAATATCAAATAAAATCAAAAGAGATATCGATCTCCTCTAACTAGTACTCCATATCTATATCTGAAATGCTCCCCTCATACTTCCCCAAACTCTACAACTGAAATTCATGGAGGTACCTCTACCATGAATCCTCCTCCTCTATAAGGTCAATCATCCGACGATCAATAGGATTAGACTATCTAACCTCAATTTCCTTAGATACTCATGGACTAAGACCATGAGACATTACTAAAAATAAAGGAAGACCCCTAAGCCTAATAGCATGGAATTTTATGAAGATCATATAATTTATTTATTTTAATTTCCCAGAAACACCCAATTCAGTCATGAATATAGTCAATAATTATGAATATACCTATAATAGGTTTATACCCTAAAAACATGTCCTTATAATTTTCTCATTCAATAATATTAGAGTCTAAGAATAAGATCATGGGGACCCTAAAATCACGTGTCTTATCTGGTCTCCCTATATTATTTCATGCACCAAAATCAACTAAAACTATTTCCCCACCAACCCATGAAATCCACATAGTTACTAACTCCAAAATCCAACCTATCACTTAATCAAAACCTTTGATACTACTTTGTTTCAACACCTCACTCTAAATGTGCCCTTCCTAGGCTAATGATAAAGGAAGTGGGATGATGACCCCCAAGTCCTGCCTCCAGTAGGCCCTGGGTTGGTGTCAATCACTGAGATTATAAAAATCTCACATATAGAAGGCATCAACCTATATAAAATATAAGATCAAGAGATTGGATAAATAACCCCCAAGAAACCCTAACACATAATATAAAAGTAAACCCAAAACCATCCCACAATGAATGAACAATGTTAACTAATATAGATAAAAGTATTTAAAAAATACAAAAAAAGACAATTCCTACAACAAAAACTCAACAACAGCTCTAACACAAGCTATAAAAGTCCATATCAATCCAAAAAGTTATCCAAGAAACCCAATAAATAGTTTTTATACATATGGAGAGAATGAAAGTATACTAAATAAGATCATACCCAAGGTATCAAGTGCAAATGTTAAAATATAATGCTAACACCCTAGTGAACAAACAATATAACCAACAAACACCTAAATAGGTCAACTATCCAATCCTAGCCTCATTTTGGCTTTATCAGAAATCAAAGAATCCAACATAGTAATATAGTATCATAAACATAACAAAAAAAAGTTTCCCATAAACTCTTCCCCACTAATTTGGTTCTCTCATTCCCCAATGTCGAACATCCTATGCTCGGATCCCTTCCATACATATCACATCCCATAACCAACCATCTTTGATGTGGGTCAAGATCCATACCTACCTACCCCACCCTCAAAAGTTCTATTATAGTGATCTGAGCCCATAAAGTCTGGAGCTGGTGTCATGCTACCATTAAATTGGAATATTATACAAGTAAATCACATCCCAAAGGACCGAATAGTTTAGTAGTATTGGTAAATTAGATACATACATGAGTCTTGTGTTACAAATTAATACACTAATTACAACATAGTTTTTTTATTTCTTGGATAATAAATCTATTATATCTTTTGTATCCTTTCATATATTTCTTAGTACAATTTATGGAATCCTAGTGAAATGAAACATAATAAGGATGATCTCAAATGATCAGTAAAGGTAAAGTACAATAGAAGCAATAGTGAGTCAATGCGATGTAATCAACATGAAAAGGTAAATAACTTAATACACATGCCATATAATCAATAAACTGAATAGATAAATAATATTTCAAGGTAATAAATGAAAACAAATTCTATTCAAATAAATAGATAATAAAAAATCAATATGGAAAGGTAAGAAACTGAAAACACATTCCATTTAATCAATGAACGGATAATGGAATAAATCCATAGATATGTCGATGAAGAATATTATGGATAAATAATAAATTAGACTAAATGAGGGAAATTATTAATTATCATATTCCATGTTTCCTAGGTAAATGGAACCATTACTATCAAGGCCTTTCACAAAATAGTTTAGCATATCGGGTAAAAACCCATCTAAGGCTATCCAACTGACTCATCCCATGAGACTACCGATGCATCAAGGGGTTATCTATAATAGGGCCCTGCCCATGTCATACCTGTCCAAAGTTTTCCCCATATATAGAATAATCAATTTAACAATTTTCCTTAACAAACATACCTATGGATTAGAAGATACTTATTTATCAATATTTACTCATTTAATCAAATAACTATCATGTACACCCCATTTGTAAAAATGGTATACAAGTTAGGTAATAACGATATGCATGATAAATGATATATATTATGGGAAATTTTATGTTCAATGATCATAGGAAATTGAATATTTAAAGGTTACTAATAAAGGAGTAAATGAAGAGAATTTAAATACTATTTTTGAAAAAATCAATCATATACCATCCAAAGGAATAATAAGGATGATATCAATACAAAATATCCCAAGTGGAGTAAGTATAAAGGGTTGTTTTCATTTATTAATGTAAATACTATAAAAGATATTTTAAAAAAAATCTTGAGAAAAATATCCTTTTTATTTTTATTTTTTTTAGTTTTTTAGAAAAATGGGGTTTTAGAATAAAACAGGATCTCCAACCAAAGAAATAAATGAAGTTGGGTTTTCTTAAAAATATTTTCTAAAAAATTTTAAGGACTAAAGAGTGTAAAAGTGGTACTATTACTTGATAAAGGTCGCGAATAAATAGTGGGGAATAAAATTAAAGGGTTTAATATAAAATGATAAAATAATTTACTCTGATGTAAATTCAAGCATAAACAATCCTGGATAAAATGATATTGTAAAGAAACCCTTAAAAGCATTATAATGTTGAAGTGAGAATCAATCAATGAGAATATTATGTATATCAAATGTAAATCCACATAAATAAGTGGAAATACATCAATAGATAGTCAAAGTGATTATAGAAATAATTATATAATATTCATTTCAATGAGGAATTAGTATAACCTAATGAAATTTGAGTTGGGTTATGAAATTTCTTTTCCTCCTTGTTAACTTTTAATTTAAATCCCCTTAGAATAAATAATTTAAATAGAAACTCAAAATACCATGAAAAATGAATGAATCATGATATTAAAAGTAAAAGTGGAAGTATGTAAACCATATATAATAAATTAGGTTCACAAAAATAAAGTTATTGTTTCAATATAAAGTTAAAAATTACAAAGTAAGTGAGATTTCAAATATAATCATTAAGAACATTATTGAGGGAAATAATCTATAAACATTCTAAAGTGTCCCATACTACTTTGAAACATTTGAATCATAATCCTCATAAAGGAATGAAATTAAATGAAACTTAGAATATCATGAGAATAATTATATTAATGATATAAAATGTCAAAGGGTTTTATATACACCATATAAAAGTGAATTGGTTCATAATAACAAATAAGTGTCAATCAAATGTAAATTGAGATAAAATCCTTTACCATGAATTTATTTTTGGGTGAACGTATGTTAAATTAATATATAATGATTTTAAAAAAGATAATAACTAATAAAATAAACATAATAATATTTATTATGTTATATATTATATTTTTATAACATCTTATTACTCTTTTATTAACAATATTTCATTATTTTCACTATTTCGGGTGTTAATTGCCTAGTCTTTTGAGCCTATTTTGACTTGTTACTTGTTGTTATTATTATTTAGATCATGATTTAATCATATAGAAGATGTAAAACATGATTTAATTATCATATATATTCATCATATATATATTTATAATAATCTATAATATTTGGAGATGATAACTTAAATGTACTGTTTATGGTGACAATAAGCCGTACGTACACGTGAACACTACTATGATTTTTTTATCATATTAAAAAAATGAAAAGTAAATTTTATATATGTATATTATAATTAAATTATCATATATATGTCATATATATTACATAGATTTATTAAAACCATCATTTATATGTTCCATGTATAGTGTGAACGAATCACATTGCTTTGAGGGGCGGTAGTCCACACTTGCACAAACGATGTTATCGTATTTAAACAAAATGGAGTGCATAAAGGTATGTGTTATAAAATAATTAAATATGTATTAAGAAATTATAAATATCATATATAACAAATATAAATATTTTTTTTATCATAATTACCAACCATGAGAGGTGGTAAAGGAAAAAAATGAACAACTTCATTTTGTGAGGCGGTAGTTCGTAGTACACATAAAAAGTAAGTTCGTTACCCATTAGATGGAAGGGTGTGTAAGTGTAGGTAAAAACTTTAACATAAAATAATATAATTATATTAAGGAGACTGGTATTATTATATAATCATTTAAAAATAATAATTTAAAGTGTGGAGAAAGAAATAAAACTAAAGAGCTTGAGAAAGGACGTTACCTCTTAATTGGGTAACTCCTTTTGATTTGCACCAAATGTAATCCATGGATGAATTTATTAACAATATGATTATTATTGGTTGAGGTTAGATATTTTTAGAAGCTATTTTGATAGATATTTTTCGAGCTAAACGGTCTTGATAGGTGTGAGTAAGTGGGAGGCTTGAGTTCTTTTTTACAATGTTGGAGTGACACTCTTGTAAATTTTTGAAAAGGGAATCACAAACCATATTTTTACCATTTAAAGTATCCCCAGTAATAGAATAAATTCAATGAAAAATAGGATATTATCTAAATATTGACAATAAATGGATTTTGGAAAAGTTTCTAGGTCATTTTGGCCCTTAAGTTTAAGGTTTAGTCCCTTATTAAGTTAATTTTTCTCCTATTCGATGTAATTAATTTTTATTACATTCCTTAATATTTTTGGTAAAATAATAATGTGAACTTATTAGAAATTATAAATTATTATGATTCCAAATATGGAATCCATTTTTCTAAATTTTAATCCCATAAGTGGTAGAAATTAATTTAAATTTAATCCCGCAAAAGGGACAACATTACATATTTTAAAGTAAAAACATTCAAATGTTTGCTAAGTTTTTATATTCAATTTGAAAGGGGAATTGATTCTAATGACCTCAATTTTATTAATTGATAAAAAATTAATCTAAATAATCTTTAAAACCAATTAAAAATATAGTTTTACCATATAAATAAATCAGAAAATAAAGGAGTTTTGAATTAAAATTCACTATTTTCACTATTCATTAAAAAATGAAACTTGACAAAAAATACCAAAATTTTACCCTAAACTAATTTTTATATTCCAATTTAAAATTTTATGTTTATTTTTACATATAAAATATATAAAATTTCTACAAAATTTTATTTAAAACAGGTTCAACATTAAACGTCGGCAAAAGTGTCTATAAAAATATTGATCTTTATGCGTAATATATAGTTTGTTCTTATCTTATGACTATTGAATCTATTGGATGAATATAAAAAATATTTGATTGAATATATAACATATATATTAAATTAATATCACTCAATAATTTTAGTTAATTTAACTTATTAGGATAAAGCATCTTTGTGGGAATAAAAATAGTTTTCTATAAAAATATCCCCTTAATATTCAATTGGTTCTTATATTAATATCAAAATAAGTTGTAACCAATGAATTAGTTTTATATTTTTGTAAAACATATATATTCATAAGTTATTTAATACTACACATAACTGATAATTTATCAGGTAAGTTATATCTTATTATATTAAATAATAATATTTTAATAATGTATTATTGTTCAATAAAACTCGGTCTTGCTTGTAATGTAAGTAATTAAAGAAAATCATTGTTTAGTGTGTCTCATACTAACTCAGTATCACACCCATTACAAGCTACATTATAGATTAAATTTATTTAAAACAGTAAATATATTGTAAAGTATCATGATATTATATTGACATATATGCTTAATGTTGTGTGTCATACACACTATCAAATACAATGTTTTATTTTAGAACTTAAGGGTGTCACATTATCCCCACATTAATTAAATTGGGTCCTCACAATTTAAACTCCACCTTGGTAATAAATTGTTTTATATTTCCTATATTGAAATACCATATCCTGAGAAGGGTTTGTAAAAAATCCTATAGAAAAGAGTGAATGGTAAGTAAAAAGGTTACATAGAATAATATATAAATAGGTCTCTGAGTTGGAGAAAAATAGTGGAAATTAGAGATAAAAACATTAAAAAAAATTGTAAATATTTATAGGGTTGAGTGAGGTCATCAATTGCAAAAAATTGAATGATAAATGGAAATTTTAGGGCCTCAAAGTCATAAATATTTGATGATTTAGAAAACCACCGGTTCAACAAAAATTAAGGTATTAGGACAACACTTTTTTGATAATTTTCCTATTTATGGATAATTAATTCACTGCCTAAAGATATAAGGAAATATATTTACTTTATCATTTTCATCCTTTCTTTATGCTTTTATCAATTTCCAATTCATCTATTACTTCATGAAATGGATATCCAAAAATTATATTTGATTATTGAAGCACTAAAATCAACTTTTAATGAATCATAAGGCCTATAAAACAAGTCTTTATGTTTATCTATAACTATTTTACCAAAATAATATTGATAATACATTAATCTCTAAATATAAAAATTTATAATATAGGTTCATCATTAATATTTATTCATCAAATTGTTTAACTAAAAACAATGACATATTAACCAAGACATAGCGTAAGTTAGTGGATGGAATGGAATGATTATCATCCTTCAATCATGGGTTCAAGTCCTGTGACATTACCCAATTTGATGGGTTGTCACCCAATATAAAAGTTTTACTTTTCTAAAACCATATTAATATAATTTACAAAATAAATATTTTGTACATCCTTGAAATTTGGTTACTCAATAAATTTTCTTTTAACTATGGTTTTTAATATAGTCCCAATACACAAATACTTCATCCATTTATTTCCACATAGGTCTATCCTTGTTCTAAGGTTTAACCTACGTCATTCATTGTCATCATCTATTCAAATCCTTCATAATTGTTTTTAAAGATAATGTGATTATCCTAAGAATATCCCTCAGGAGTATCAAACCAGGTGTGTAGTAAAGCCCATTGTCATGTAACTGTTTATACCGAGTTAGGCCCGACACACCTTGTCAGAGTTTTTACACTAGGTACATATTTTCCAGAACCACGTCCACTTATAATATCTAAACATGGATGTATTTATAGGAATACCCACATAATATCTACCTTACCAAAATCCTAGGATTATTTTCTATACATATCCTAAAATTACATCTTAGGGTTATGTTTCCTAATCTATGTTTTCCTAAATCTAGTTCCCAAGTTTGCTACTACACTTTATCTGATTTCAACTATAGTGACCCGACCCCATAAATACCGGAACCAGTGTCATAATACCATTACATTGGAACAAGGTACAAGTAAATCATGTCCCAAAGTAATGAACATTTTAATAGTCTTGGAAAAATAGATATATACATGAGTCCCATATTAAAAATGAATACACTAATTACAATATATATTTTTTATAGATAATAACTTTATTCCATATCGTGTATCATTTCATATATTTACTAGTAAACTTCAGGGAATCTTGGGGAAAGGAAACATAATAAGGGTGAGCTCAAATTCTTAGTAATGGTAAAGTGAAATACAAGAAATAATGAATCATTGAGAAGTAATTAACATGGAAAGGTAAATAAATAAACACAAGTGCCATATAATGAATAAAATGAATGGAAAAAACAATATGAAAAGGTAATAACAAAAACAAATTCCATTCAAATAATTAGATAGGAAAAAATCAATATGGAAAGGTAAGAAAATAAAAACTCATTCTATTTAATCAATGAACTGAGAATGAAATGCATCCATAGATATGTCAATGAAAAATATCATGGATAAATAATTACTGATACTAAATGAGGGAAATTCTTAATTATTGGACTCCAAGTTTCCTAGGTACATGGAACCATTACCTTCAAGACCTTTCACAATATGGTTTAGTATATTGGGTAAAAACCTGTCTAAGGAAAGACGACTAACTCGTCCCATAAGACTATAGATGCATCAAGGGGTTATTTATAACCGGGCACCACCCATTTCGTACATGTCTGAATAATTCCTCATATATTGAATAATAGATTTAACAATGTGTCTTATCAAATATCTGTATGGAGTAGAAGATACATATTTTTCAATATTTCCCTAGTTAATCAAATAATTTTCATGTACACACCATATGTAAAAATGGTATACGGTTTAGGCAATAATCATATCCATAATAAATGATATGGATATTTATGGGAAATTATATGTTAAATGATCATAAGAAATTGAATATTTCAAGGGGACTAAAAAAATAATAATGTAAGTGAATTTCAATACTATAATTGGAAAAATAAATCATAAACTATCTAGAGAAAGAATAAGAATGATATCAATACAAAATATCCCAAGTAGAGTGAGGATAAAGGGTTGTTGTCATTGATGAATAGAAATACTATAAAAGATATTTTAAAAACATTATTTAGTAAAATGTACTTTTTATTTTTAAATTTTTTTTAAAAACTTTTTAAAAATCTTGGTTTTTAGAAGAAAATAGTTTCCCTAACCAAAGATAAAAATGATTTCATATTTTCTTAAAACAATTTTCAAAAAAATTTTAAGTACCAAAGAGTGGAAAAGTAGTACTATTACTTGATAAAGATCATGAATAACTAGAGGGGAATAAAATGAAAGGTTTTAATATAAATTATCAAATAATTTACTCTCATATAAATTCAAGTGTAAATAATCCTATACAAAATGAGATTGTAAATTAACCATTGAAAAGATTATAACATTCAAGTGATAATCAATACATGAGTAGATTATGTGTACCAAATGTAAATACAAATAAATTAATGGAAATACATCATTATATATTCAAAGTTATTATACACATAATCATAGAATAATAATGATAATGAGGAAGTAGTATAACCCAATGAAAAAGGATTCAGGTTGTGAAATTTCTTTTATACTTGGGTAACTTTTAACTCAATACCCTTAGAAAAAATAATTCAAATTGAAAATCAAAATACCATAAAGAATGAATGAATCATGATATTACAAGTCAAAATGGCAGTATATACACCATATATAATAAATTAATTGGACAAAAATAAAGTGATTATTTTAAAAAAAGTTAACAATCACAAAGGAAGTGGGACTATAAAGATATTTATTAATAACATTCTTGAGATAAATAATCTTTAAACATTCCAAATTGTCTCATACCACTTTAAAATATTTGAATCATAATACCTATAAAGGATTAAAATTAAATTAAACTTATAATATCATGATAATAAGTAGATTCACGATATAACATATCAAAGGGAAGTATATACACTATATAAAAGTTAATTGGTGCATAATAATTAATAAGTCTCAATGGAATGTAAATTGAGATGAAATCCCTTACCTTGTATTTCCTTTTGGGTGAACATCTATTAAATTACTATATAATGGATTTAAACATGTCACTAAATAATACTAGAACCATAATAATTTTTTTAATATTATATATTGTCTTCTTATAATATCTTATTACCTGTTTTTTTAACAATCTTTCATTATTTTCACTATTTAGGGTGTTAATTATGTAGTCTATTGAGTATGTTTTGAATTGTTACATGTTATTATTATTAAGTTGATCAAAATTTAATCATATCCAGAACATAAAACATGATGTAATTATCATATATATTCAATATATTTGTATTTATAATAATTTATAATATTTGGAGATAATAAATGAAATGCACCGTTCATGGATATGGTAAGCCGTACGTACACATGAATTCTACTTTCATTTGTTTGTCGTATTAAAAGAATGAAAAGTAAATTATATATATGTATATTATAATTATAATGTCATATATTTAAATATATCATATATATTACATAGGTTTATTAAAACCATCCTTTATATGTTCCATGTAAAGTGTGAATGAATCATATCACTTTGAGGGGGCGGTAGTCCACACATCCACAAACGATGTTATCATATTTACACAAAATGAAGTGCATAATGTTATGTGTCATAAGAGAATTTAAAAAGTATAAAGGAATTATAAATATCATATATAAAATATATAAATAGTGTTCCCATCATAATTCCCAACCATGAGAGGTGGTAAAGGAAAAACAAACAACTTCATTTCGTGAGGTGGTAGTTCACCGTACACATAAATGGTAAGTTCGTTACATATTAGATTGAAGTGTGTGTAAGTGTAGGTAAAAACATTAACATAAAATCATATTATTATATTTATTATACTAGTGTTTTTATATAATCATGGAATAATAATAATTGATAGAGTGGAGAAATAAATAAAACTAAATATCTTGAAGATGAATGTTACCTCTTAATTGGGAAAATCTCTCTGTTTTACACCAAAGGGATTCCATGGATTGATTTATGAACAAGATGAGGCTTCTAGGTTTATGGGAGGGATATTGAGGAGATATTTTGTAAGATATTGTATGATCCAAATTGGATAAATATATAGGAGGAAGTGGGAGGCTTGAGTTCTTTTTTATAGTGAAGGAGGAGTGACACTCTTATAAATTTTGGAAAAGTGAATTCCACCTATGTTTTTTACATTAAAAGTGGATAAAATAATGTAAAAAAATAGATAAAATCGATTATAGGGTCTAAATATATACATCCAATTTATTTTTTACAAGTTTATAGGTTATTTTGGCCTTTAAGTTTAAGGTTTAGTCCCGTTTTAAGTTAATTTTTCTTTTAATTGATGTAATTAATTTTAATTACTGTCACTAATATTTTTGATCAATAAATAATTTGAACTTATTAGACATTATAAATTAGTTTTATTTGAAATATGGAATCCATTTTTCCAAATTAAAATCATATAAGTGGCATAAATAAATTTAAATTTAATACTGTAGGTGAGATAACATTATTGGATTTTAAAGTGAAAACGTTCAAAAGTTTTCTAAATTTTTTATATTAAATTTCAAAGGAAAATTGATTAAAATGAACTAAATTGAATTAATTGATAAAAATTTAATATAATTAATATTTAAAACCAATTAAAAATATATTTTTACCATATAAATTAATTAGATAAAAAATAATTTTTGAATTAAAATTCATTATTTTCTACTATTAATTAAAAAATCAAACTTCACCGAAAAATACCAAAAATTCACCCTAAAATAATTTTTATTTCCTTATTTAAAATGTGATTTTTATTCTGACATATAAAATATATAAAATTTTCAAAAATTGGATTTAAAATAGGTTTACCAATAAAGGTGGCAAAAGTGTCTTTATAAAAATATTGATTTTTATGCATAATATTGGGTTTGTTCTTATCTTATGAATGTAAAATCTATTGGATGAATATCAAAAATATTTTATTGAATATATAAAATATATATTAAATTAATATCACTCATTAATTGTAATTAATTTAACTTATTAGGATAAAGATTTTTTTTGTGCATAAAAATTGTTTTCTATAAAAGTATCCCCTTTATATTAAATTGGTTCTTATATTCATTTATAATTAATTTATAACAAATAAATTTGTTTTATATTTGTTTAAACCATAAATTTTCATTATTTAGTTAATAATACTCATAATTTATAATTTAACATCTAGGTTATATCTTATTATATTAAATAATAATAATTTAATAATATATTGTTGTTCAGTAAAACTTAGTCTTGCGTGTAATGCATATCATTGAAGAAATTTTTCATTGAGTGTGTCACAAGATAACTAAACATCACATGTATTTCAAGATATATTATAAATTGAATTTATTTGAAATAGTAAATATATTTTAAATTATTTGGATATTATATTCACTTACCTGCTTGGTGTTGTTTGTCATACACGCTATCGAATATAATGTTGTATTTTAGAATTTCAAGGCATTACATATAACATACAATGCTAGAAGCAGTCATCATCATGTCTTGTAACCTATCCCTAGAATCTAGAATTCTAGATCCTATGCAGGGGATGCATGATATAGTAGTGTAAATCACCTTGAAGTGGAGTTACAAGTGACAAGATAGGGAGGGTAAAGGGGCTGTAAGGTATGGAAGACATCCTTGAAAGGTACTGATGGTTGGATGGAGACTAAGAAGGGTCCAATCCAAGATGGATCCTATATTTTTTAAAACCGAGTAATCATTTTTAAGGAATGAGATATGAAGAGCTGATTCTCGATAAAAGTGAGCTTGTGCGAGCAGCTTCCTCTGAGGAGGGGCAGGGACTGGATGGAGAAGAGTCAAGTGATGAGGCTTCTTATTCTGGAGATAGTGCAGAGGGATGAAATGATTAAGGGATTTTGAAACTAAGTAAAAATACAGGGAGAAAGGGATTTAGGGACTAAGGGAGATTCATTCTAGTCACGGGGAAGAAACCAAAGGGAAAAAGATTATTCTTACCTTCCCAAGACCATGGAGGGAAGATCAATCATGAAGTCAAGGATTAAGGGGATGCACTTTGTATTAACTTCCATTGAATAATATTTTGAAGTTAGAGTCTCCAGGGAACAAGAAAATGAAAGTCATGTGATAGATGGACCTAACCAAATGCTGGGTGAATCTTTCATGGTGTAACATGTCAAATGTGAAGATATACTTGGGCTAGAGGATCAATTTCAATAGGTAGTTAAGGATATTGCTCACAAGGTAAAAACATAGTATCTTATTAACCAATCAAATGAATAAATGTTAGAATATTCCTTTCTGATTAAGGACCCTATTTAGGTTACAGACTAGATTTCTGTGATATTGATACTAGTGGACAAAAATAAAGAGTAGTGTTATTGGATCAACAAGCATGACCTTATTCTAAAAAGAGGATTAAATAAAAGGAAAATATATGTGGACGTGTTCATTCAAACATGAGACAAGATTCCTTATTGGTTAGAATACCTGATCAAAGATGACCCAGATACAAATGAAAATAGTCTTTAATGGAAATTATATAATGATAATTCTTATTATAGGAACAAACTTGATTTTAATGGTTCAACCATATCTTATAGTGCATGATGTTTTTTGGTTTTTATTTGTGAAATTTCTCACTTTTTCCACAAAAGTGCGTGACAATAATAAATAGGTAATTTTTAGTCAATCACCATGTATCACAACCATTACACACAACCACCACATGACACCACAACTAAAAAATACAACCACCACACAACTTCCCACATCACAACACTTGACAAGCAACCACATAGCATATCACATCCCCACTTATTTTCATAGACCAACTAGTTATCATTAACATCACGTAACATCCCACACCACAAAAAGAAAAAACCAAGAAAAACCACACACAACAACACAATCTAGATTTCATGATTTATATTTAAGGGATCACATCACTTTACTTATTTATTTAGAACAATTATTATCACTCAAACTAAATTTCCATGGGAAATTAGTTAATTACACATATATAAATTATTTATCCTTTTATTCAGGGTAAGATCAAACCACAACACAATAAAGATATTGTAGTATATCAACTACAAAAAAAAAACAAGGAAAAAATAGTCGTGATTTTCAATATTGAAAATAATCATGAATAACATCATCAAAAATATCCTCAAAGTAGTAAAATTATGTAATAACTCCCCTTTCCCATAAACTTTAGGATATGAAAATTTATTATATTTATTAATATGACCCTTAATATCCACCTAAATTAAGGAAAAAACATTAAATCCCCAAACAAAACACATAAATAGGTACAAGGATAGGATCACCTACCTCAAAGAAGTTTCCTGATTTGTTTCACACCATGGGGTGAGGAAGAAACAACTAAAAATACACAACCACACTAGGAAAATATAGATCAACAAAAACCACACAAAAAGATCATAAAAACACTTCCCAAAAACTACCTAAATGAATGTAACATCACTATGGTGGATCACTAAAGGGAGAAAAAGGAAAAACAATGGGATAAGGGAATATAACTCACCACCGATCTCCAATGACCAGCCACTGAAAGAAAAGAATCAAGGGAGTATGGGATATGGACTCTACTAAAGGCACCTAGGTTTCTTCCAAATTCAAGAGGAAATAAGATCTTATGGGTAGGAATCAGCTAAATAAATAACTTATAAACAACATAGAATCCCCCTTTTTAATTTGTGAATTACAAATCCATGTAATGAATTATAAGGGGATCATTAAATATAAGCCTTAAAACACATAAAAGGAGTGAATTCCCCATATCTCAAAATTTGTTTGAAATTAATGGTGCCTTATCTTGAATTAATACACAACATTAATTCCCATTTCACATCATGAATCTGTTTCACACACTACTCATCTACTATTAACAATCCATTAATTGAAATCCATACAAGATAATAATCACGAACTCATAGTGTGAATTAAAATATCACCATGTGAATTACCTGCTGTAGTTTTTCTATAGTTTTAACTCCCACAGAACCTCCTCAATCCACCCCCTGAAACACCCCCAACTCCCAAAGTGACAAAGTAACAGGTCGATAAGGAACATAAAATTAAATTGATAATGTTGAAGATATAATTAAAGAGTTTTAAATAATTAAGGATGATAAAATTGAAGAAAATATGGAAATTTATGATATTGAGGAGGAAGTTGAAGACTTTGACATTGATAAATATAAAAATGAAGATGAATACTAATGTATTATATTATAGATATATTCATAAACAATATATATTATTTTTTTTAAGAAATATTTATTAGTTTTTTATATTTGATATAAGAATTCATAATTATTTGAAGGTAAGAATATTTTCTACCACTTGAAATCAGATGTATCAAGATCAGTTTGATGAGATGATGCATAACTTTACTGATGATGAGCTACCTAGTGATGACCCTCTGGGTTCATCAATCGAGGGTGTTGACACAACACTATCCACTAAGAGGGGCCAAGGCCTTGTATGACTGATGATTCAAGATCATATTCTGGAGCGACATCCATCTCTTGACTTCGATACTCATTGGAGGAAGTGTGTTTCAATATTAATTTTATTTAATTTCCATTGAATTTATTATATTTCTTAATTATGTTAATAATTATTTTTATTTTCATAGTTTTTCAAATATAGTTATCTTTTAAGCTAGTGCTATTATCAAGAACTATTTTTATGCTCCATGGGTGTCATGGTAACAAGTTACTATTAACGTGCATCATTGCATACTCAATCACTATATGGTATATATAAATAAATACTGTATTTTATTTTAAATTTAAATAATTTTTAATTTACTATATTATTAAATATTTTTAGGTTTATGGTCCCCTATTTATGATATCACGTGACTCTCTATTTGAGAGGAATGGGAGGCTTTAATGTATGATTGTTTCCATCATTTTTTACATAACCATCAGAGGAGGGATATAAAGAGAGAATATGTGACTGTATTTGATTAGGTTTTTGTACCAAATCAACCCAATTACATCCCCACACAGGTATATTTGATATTTTTCACTTACTGGATAGGAGAAACTCTTAGGATGATATTATCTTATTTTTGACATAATTGAGGGAGAAAGGATGTGACACACAAAGTTGGGAGTTAAACTTTTAGTATACATCATTGATAGTTGGTATGTAATATTATTTAATAATTTTTTATATAAATTTTTAATATTAAATTTATATGATAAATTTATAGTCTTTAGTTTATCCAACCATTAAAATGTTTTATGTGTACAAGAGTCTATACACTAATATTAGTATTGGGTAGATTTTTAGTGAGATACAATGACATGTTTTGGTTAGTATTTTTTAATATTTTTAAATTAATATAACATATTTATCATTTTGATTTCTATTTATATAATTATATGATATATATGATAAAAATATTTTTAATATTTTCAAGAGTTGATATGAGATAGATATTAAAGATGAGGCCTCATGTGAGTTACATTTTGATGAGGTGGCATGGTTGGAGGCGATAATGAGTTGTATTTAGAAAGAACGACCGATGTATATTAGTTCATGATTGAATCTGAATAGTTACTATAGATCTAAAAGTGATATCATTGTTTATATTGAATTAATAATGTACAAGATAATTACCCTTCACTACTATATAGTATGAGGCAAGGCTACGATCTCAGGATGAGACTATACAGAAACTGATTATAGAGAAGTAAGATCAATGAAAATTGTAAGATATTGGATTTTAAGATAGGTAATAATTATTTAAATTAATATTTAGACATAATTTTTTTTACTCTTATAAGAGTTCCTAAGAGTTTAAGGAAGTGTTTAGGAATATATGAGTCTCTTTTAGATCCTAAAGGTTTGATTTTTGGAGAAGTAGGATGAGGTTCACAATTGGTGCCTAATTAGTGCTAACTGTAAGACTCAATCATGCATCCCTAAAGAGGAGAAGCATGGTTTGAAAAAATTTCAAGGGAGGATTAATGATTGTGATAAATGGTGAAGAATTTTTTTAGATGTGATCTAGAAGGTGTGCGCATGGTTTTTCAAACCATTCAATGGGGTGTTCCGTATGGACAGTGGTGGCACACGGTTTAGCCAACCATGTGGCCAAACCATATTACCCATAAAAAGAGTGAAATTATGTTTTTAACTATATTTTATTTAAATATTTGATTTTCATTATCCTCCCTCATTTACCATTCACAATACTCCCCTCTTCTCAATCTCTTCCTCCTCCTATCCAGTTAGTCTTTGAGATTACTCTTACATCTGATGTACGATTCAAGTGCAATTCATCATGTTAGATCAACCTAAAAAAGGATATGAATCCTATTGGTTATTTTTTTTATCTCTCTCTATATAATTCTATTTATATGTGAGATAATATTACCTATTTTCAAGGAGTTTTTCTATTTCTATGATTTCTCCCATTTTAGCTTGAATTAGAGGTCAATACTTGATAAAGAGTCTACTATCGGTATAAGGTAGGTGGTTTGATGATTTTCCATAAAGTTCAAGTTGTATATATTATGATCCATTATAACACACAATATACCTTACATGTATCACACCTTAAATGTGCAATTAATTAGTTTAATTGCTAATTCCCAATGTTAGTTAGTTTTTAAGTCCTAACTCCATCATCAGAGGTGGTCTACCACAATATGAACCACTTCATAGGGTTTTTTGTTTAAAATAACAATAAACACTACGACTTAAGAATTATTTAAACCACATTTTGGGTAATATTTAATTTTCCATTGTAAAATATATGTTTAAATTTAATTATATGAAATAATATAACACTATGAAAGCCCTTATACATAAATATGGAATTGAACCAACTTCTAAGGTGAGTTAGGATTATCCTTCACAAATGAAATGATTATTGAATTATAGATAAAATTATCTTATTATCATTTAATACTATTACAATTATTATTATTTATTGTTATTAAAGAATCAAGAAGCGGAACATTACATTCTTGATCCATTAAAAAGAAGGGTTGACAAGTAATTTATCCTTATTTTTTTTCAAATATAGGTCATGGTGATCCCCACCTCTAAAAAGTAAATCATACATTATGATCCAAATCCTTGAATTGGGTGTTCTCATGATGATCCAAGAACCAAGTAACTTGACATGATACAAGTTATTAATAGTTATCAACGAGACCACCTAGGACACATTCTTAGGGATTAGTTAGAAAATGATAGGGTGATATGCTGAGGGTATGCCCCATCAAAATTATATTTGACTACTAAAGTCATACATTTCATAGAACCTCATAGTTCACTTATAGGATTATTTTACATATATTCATAGACTATATTACATGGGTCTTAATGTTTCTTATACATACTTACATACTCATATAATATTATGATGTCACTTGTTCAAAGACATTTTGGCTTAGGCCAAAGAAGGTAGAGTTGGACGGGTGTGCCCTCAAGAACCTGAGCTGACTAAGTTTTTTTATCTCATTACTTTAATTATTATCATATCTACACATTGTTAATATTATATTCACTAGGGAGATAGTATTATAAAATGTTGGTGGTGGATTACTGAGTTTTACTCACACCCTGTTTGGGCCAATAATTGGTACCCAGATAGTCTTCATGGATAAAGGTAAGGAAAAAGTGAATCTTCTAGCTATGGACTCTTGATCTTCTATAATTGGATAGAGTATGGGAGTATAGGACCTAGTTTATGATCTTTATGCTATTGGAGATATATTTTTTCCTTTTTGTTTATTTCTATATAGTATGTTGTATATTCCTACTCCCATATTTCTGTTATTTTTCCCATTTTTTTATAATATATAGTCATGAAATAATTTTGTATATGTTACTAGATATGGATCTATTTATTGTTTATGATAATTTTCTACTGATTATTATTACATATAGATGATTTAAATTCCACTATTCCTCATTTATTATGTTTCTATTTTTTATCTATTATTTACCACTATTCCCCACTCTAATCATGAGGGTATATTCTCCACTATACCATTTTAGACCCTTTCCACTAGTTGTAAGACATATGAGGAGATGATATTGAGGATATATAGCCAATATGGTAAGGTTACTTATCAGTGAACTAGGTCCAGGATGTCAAAAAGTGGTATTAAAGGTTTCTTTTCTTTACCATACTATTCTGGTATGGTAGACATGAGATCAAGAAGTTTCAAAATTTGGTAATGAACTATGCGTAGGAGTAGCTTATCCATATAAAGGAAAAAGGATAAGTCACCTAGGGTGGGACTTGAAGTTCTGGTTTTTTACTATTACAGTTGTATTGATTTCACCATTAGGTGTTTCAGATGAATTTTGGAATTTATTATCATTATGGATTTTCTTTTAACCTTGGCCCAGTAAGGAAAGGAGGTAATGTCTCATAAATAATTATAGGAACCTGATGATTTATATTACATGAATTTTCTATACTATTTTTACTTATTTCATGAATTTCCTGCAACATATTTTAGTGCCTTTACTACTATATATGTTTTTTGAAAAACATTTCTACAGGATGAATGAGATAAATAATTCGTTAATTAAAGTGTCTGTATCAACCTAAATAGTTTCCCCGCACATCTTGATGGTGGCATTCTAACTAAACACTTTTGACATGTTTGATCCATGAACCATTTGGGTTGAAACATTAGTTGATTGTGATTAAATGGATTCAAATTGTAATTTAAAAAGTTATTACTTTATAATATCAGGATTGGAGATATGTATAATAAAATCATCATTTATGACTTTTTACATTATGATATTGGATGTAAAGGTCTAGTTTTAGTTACATATAGTACCAATTATAACTTATAAATCTTAGGAATTTATAACTTGGTAATGGAAGAAACATCTAACTGAACCATGATATTCATATATAAACTATTGAATTATAATTCTTGAATCAAATAGATATACTAAATGGAGATTAAAATTGAAAATTAAAGGGTGTTTTCATCTATAACTTCCAATTGAAACTTCATATACTAGGACCTATACTATGAAATAATAAACTTGAACTTGACTTGACCTCAGTATTGGGCATTAGGGAGTGTTTATCATTACCCTTATGATCTTCTATGTCACCTAGACCCATCTTTAAGAGTAGGAAATAGGGTGTTATATCTTTTTTAGGAAGGATCTTACCTATATTGATCCCTTATATATGATTTATTCAATTATCAAATATTGTTTTGAGGATTTTTTATTAGGATTATAAAGATATTCCACCACAAAATCCTTGATCCAAGAACCAATAAGGTGGTGATGAAAATGCTTCATAGGTTGTGTTCCATGATCCACTAGCATTACCTCATGTATTTACACTTACGACACCTATTTCTATTCCTTATATGGGAACTGATACTTAGTTTTAAGAGGGTTTCTTATGGATAGTCCAATATGTACAGGGAGTTCTATGACCTTACCCTTCTATATAATATTTGAATAGAAAGTTCTAGTAAGATCACCCTCCTACTTTTTTAGGGGATGGTATGTACCTAGGCTGTTGAGTCATGGATGTACTCCATGTTGTCCGTTTTAGAGAATATTAAGACACCTCTTAAAAGGAGTTAAAATCCATCTACATACCTACTTCTTGGATCTTACAAACACTGGTGGAATGTCATGAATCTATCTGACCAACATCGGGTTATGTTATGGAGGGATTTATAGACTACCTTCTATGATTACTTTTATCCTGATACTTTTAGAGATAATCGAGCTAGGAAGTTTATGCACCTATAGTAGGGAACTATGTTAGTTATGGAATTTTCATCCCACTTTACTAAGATTTTTTGCTTCAAACCAATTATTCTAAGAGATGAGTTATCTAGGGATATGCAATTTGAGGTTGGGATTAGGTATGAAATTTGATCATAGGTGAACATCTTCAGGTTGACTACCATGTTAGGTATAGTGAACTAGACCATCATCATAGAGCATAATCTAAGGGAATTTGTAGGCATGGGATAAGGTGGTGAATCACCTAGACCGGATAATACATATACCAGCAGTAAGAAGAATCACATAGAGAGTTCTCTTCAGGGTGGTGGTAGTCAAAGCATCCACACTAGTATCTAAGTGTTATGCCATTAGTGTGGTAATACAGGTCATATGAAGCCTAGTGACTTAGATACCCCATTTAGTTCTAGGATTACAGAAAGATGGGGAATATTTAGCTATTTTTTAGAACATTTCATCTAGTGTCTAGTGAGAGAGGATCTTCACCAACTCCATCTCTGAAAGCAGGGTCAATAGCCCATTTTTAGGGAGTAAGCTAGAGTACCACTAGCCATGCTGGTCGAGGAGGTGGTCATGGATGAGGGATCCATACACATGACATAAAATTCCAGTAGATTAGACCTAATTAGGGTAGTCAGGTTGTATCTTAGAGCTATGGATCAGGCCATATATATGCAGAACAACTGATATCTGAGGAGTATAGTTCCATGAATTTTACAGTTTGTGGTATAATTTTAGTAGCCTCTACCTTAGTGTTTTATATATTTGATAAATGAACTTCACATTCTTTAATATATGTGGAAATTATGGAATTTATTGTCCTCAAGATCAAGTATTTCTATGGAGTGATGACTCTTGATACTTTGTTGGGAATTCAATCAGAGAGTGTACACCGATGTAAGGAATTCCTCATTAAGATAGAAAACTGTCATTTCATATGGGACCTTTTTGTCCTCAAGATGATAGTTTTTATATCATTCTTAGGATAATAGTTGTCACCTTATCATTCCCAAATTGTTTTTTATCATCAAGGAGTGACTTTCATTTTTCCTGAGGGTAGTTTCTATGTTTATAGAGTAGACTGAGATGTATAGAATAGTCAATATGGACCTAAGAATCATAGGATGAGAATAATATCATACCAAATTTATAGTATTTTTCTAGATGATCATGGAACACATCAAGAAGATTTAACTCATGTAGTGGAACATTTAAACGATGTTTTATGCAACATATTTTCTAGGTTGGATCCTAAGAAAGAGGTGGTGTTTACTATTGAGCTAGTTCTAGGAGCAACAACAATGTCTACTACTCCTTATAGAATGACTCTTATAGAGCTTCAAGAACTTAAGATATAGTTGGAGGATCTGGAAGATAAAGGGTTTATACGACCCAATATGTATCCTTGGGGTTCTCTTGTACTTTTAACCAAGAATGAATATGGTACGCTCATACTTTTTTTGGATTACCCTAAGTTGAATTATCTTAAATTTAAGAACTGATATCCATTACTTCATATATATGACCTCTTCAACCAGATCAGAGGAGCGAGGGTGTTCTTGAAAATTGATTTGATGTTGGTCCATCATCAGGTATGAGCAAGACCCTCATATATACAATGTACAACATTCAATAATAGATACGGTTTGTATGAGCACTTGTTAATTCCATACAGTCTAACAAACATGCCATCTATTTTTATAGATTTGATGAATTGGGGTTTCCACTTGTATTTGGACTCCATTGTGGTTGTTTTCATGGTTGATATCTTTGTGTATTTTAAAACTCAAAAAAATCATGCTAAACACCATGAAATAGTATGAGAGGGAATAAGATGTATTCTAAGCACACAAAATTCCACTTTTGGATTCGTAAGTTCACTTCTTGGGTCAAATGATATTGGAATCTCGAGTATTTTTGGACCTAGAGAAGGTGAGTGCTATGGTTTATTGGGAGAATTATAATAATTTATTTGACCTATATAGTTTCATAGTTTTAGATAGATATTATATGAATTTTATTTAGGATTTTTCATAACTAGAAGCACCTATTACATCCTTTAAAAATAAGGGTGTTAAATTTTTATGGCCTAAATAATATTAGATGGACTTTTAAGGATAAAAATAACATAGAATTTAGCATCAATCATAACTCTACATGAGCTTAGTAGAGGTTATACAATTTATTGAGATGTGGAAGGAATTAGACTAGGAGATGTTCTGATATAAGGGGACCGAGTCATGGCATAGAAGTCTTGTCAGTTGTGGCCTCATAAGTAAAATTATCCAACACATGATCTCAAGTTATCAGATGTAGCTCACGATTTATGTTGTTGGAGGCATTATTTGTTGATAGAGTGGTTCATTATGTATAAGGACAAAAAATGTATCAAATACATTTTCACTCAGTGTGGATTGAAATCATATAGTAAAGATGGGTTAAATACCTATAATATTTTGATTTTGAGCTTTCCTATTCTCCTATAAAAGGTAATGATAGTGGATGATTCTCTAAGAAGAAAGACTCAGACACAAGTGGTTCAAGAAGCTAGTAGTGAGTGTTAGTTGAAAACTCCCTTTTATGAGATGAATGTTGAGGTTCTTGAGCATCATAAGTAGCCTTTTCTTATATTTTTAATAGTTAATTCTTCACTCCTGGATTGATTAAAGATGAGATAGCTCTCTAACCTTGAGGTACTAGTCCTAAGAGATAGTGTTTTAGGTGAAGACCCACTTTCTAGTTATTCTATTGATGAGGATGAGATATTGCATTTCCATAGACACATATGAGTTCCTATAGATATCCAAGAGGAATTGAATCAAGAATATCATGATTATAAGTGTAAAGTGCATCCTAGAATTATAAATAGGTACCATTATTTTCACCGCCAATATTGTTGGATAGGGTGAAAAGAAAAATAATAGGGTTTATCACCAAGTGTTCCACCTATCCGCAGATGAATTAAAAACACCAGTGACCTTTTGGTCTTTTGAAGATATTACCCATTCTAGAGTGGAAATGGGATGACTTCCCAATGTAGTTTTTGATGGTATTATAGAGATCCCCTCAAGGTAGTGACATAATGTGGGTGATTATTGATAGATTGAAAAAGGATTAACACTTATTGCCTATTTGGGATAAATTTTAGTGAATGATATAGGGAGGATATATGTTATGGAGATCATACACATTTATGGTGTGCTATAAAAAATCACATAAAACTAGGATTCTCATTTTACATCGCAGTTCTGGAAGGGGTTATAGAAGGATCCTAGTTCATAAGCACTGTTGAGTAAAACATATCCCATATAAACTGATAGTCAGTCTGATCATACTATACAGGTGTTAGATTGCATGCTTCGAGCACTTGACTTTGATTTCAAATGTTCTTGGGAGAATCACTTAGCTCTTGTAGAGTTTTCCTATAGTAACAAATTCCAAGGTATTATACAGATGATTCATTATGAGGCCTCATATGGTACTCCAAGCCATTAACCCATCTTATGGTTAGAGGAAGGAGAGGTAGTGCTACCCATACCTCATATTTTTCAGGATACCTCTAAGCTGTTATAGCTAATTTCAAATCATATGTCTATAAATCAATCTAGGAAGATGTCTTATTCTGATAATCACCACTGGCCTCTAAAGTTTGATGTGGGAGACTGGGTATTCTTGTGTGTCATGCTTAGATTAGTTTATTGAAATATTAAGGGATAAGGAAATCTATAGCCTCAATTTTTCATACCTTTTAAGGTTTTGGATAGGGTTAGACTAATGGATTATCAGATTACACTCCCTCAGAGATATAGGGCTATGCACAATTCTTTCATGTTTCTCAGTTACATTGTTGATAGAAAACCCATCTCATTTCCTTCAGTTTTCTGAGGTGGAGTTGGATGTTGATGCTTCTTTTGATGAGTATCATATAACAATAATTTATTGAAGAATAAAGACTCTATGAGGTAGGTAATTTCTTATAGTATGGGTTCTATGGAAACAAAACCATTCACATGATGAGACATGGGAGTGAGAGGATGATGCACATGCTCCATGTCCAAAATTATTCTCAGATGTTGATTGACAAACCTCAAAAGGGAAACTTAGGGATGATTTATTTTAAGGAGTGGGTTGTAAGGTCATGGTTTTTTAGATAGGAATATATTATTTAAATTTCCATTTAGATATATTTTTTAATCTTATAAAAGTTCCTAAGAGTTTAAGGAATTTTTCAGGAGTGTTTGGGGCTAGTTCGAAGCTTAGAGCTTTGGTTTTTAGAGAAACAAGATGAGGCACATAGTTGGAACTTGATTAGTGCTTACCATGTGACCCCAATGAGGAGAAGTAAGGTTTGAAAAAACTTGTGAGGGAGGCTGAAAAACCATATGAAATGGTTTATACTTGTTGTAGAGGTGATCCGCATGATGTGTACGAAATTTTCCAAACCACGCACAAACTGTGCAAGGGGGCATGCCTATGAATAATGGTGGTGCACAATTTGGACAACTGTTATTCCAAGTTGTACACTCCTTAAAAAATAGGTGAAATTAAATTTTCACATCTTACTTTAAACATCTAATTTTCCTTATCCTCCCTCATTTACCATACATAGAATCCCCCTCCACTCGATATCCTCCTCTTCCTATTAATAAAGGATTTGAGATTACTCCACCTAGCATATAATTCAAGACCCATTCATTATGTTTATCACCCATAGTAAGGCTATGATTCTTCTTGGTTCTTTTATTGTTTTCTATCTCTGTATTGAATTATATTTATGTCTGAGCTAATATGATCTATTTTTTGGGAGTTTTTCTATTTCTACAATTTCTCCCATTCTATCCAAAATTTGAGGCCAATACTGGATGAGGAGTCTACTATTGATATAAGGTAGGAGGTGTAATGATTTTCCCTAAAGTTCAAGTTGAATATTTTATGCACTATTCTACCGTGCACCGAACCTTCCATGCATTGACCCTTAAATGTGAATTAATTTGATGAATTGTTAATTCCTAATGTTAGTTAGTCCTTGAGACCTATATACATCATTATAAGTTTCATAACTTAACATAAACCACCCCTTAGGGAGTGTTTTTGAAAATGTCTATAAATGATATGCTTTAATAAGAATTTAAAACTTTTTTTGAGGTGTGTTTAATTTTATATCATAAATGTGACGTTGAAATTGAATTATAGGAAATTTTATGAAACCACGCATGCCCTTATACTTGGATATAAAATCGAACCACCTTCTAATATGAGTTTGTATTATCCCTTACAAATGAATTTCTCATTGAATTGATTTAATTATAGAAAAATTATTTTATGTTAGTTTATTATAGTTATTAATTATTAGTAAAACATCATGAAGTGGGACATGATGTTCTCGACCATTAAAAAAGGTGGTTGGACATCAGTTTCCCCTCCTTAGATTTGAATATTTGTTATAGAGACCCTTACATTTAAAAAGGAGGTTGGACATGGAATTTTGTATCCTTGGTTTATATTATTATACACAAATTTCTTTCTTCTTGAAAATAACATTGGATATTGTGATCCAGATCCTTTAATTTGGTGAAGTCATAATGATTCGAGCACTAAGTGAAATGAAATGATGTGGGTTATTAAAATTTAGCACTGATACCACCTAGGATGTGTTGTTATGGATCATATAGAAAACATTATGGTGATATGCCGAGGGTACACCCCTTCAGAATCATAATCGACTGTTAAATTCATATGTTTCATGGAACCTAATAATTCCATTGTATGATTATTTTATATAGATGGATCAAATATATGCCACGGGTCCTAGGTTTTCTTATAAATACTCACATACTTATATAGTATTATGATGCCACTTTTTCAGAAATTCTAGCTTAGGATGAAGTATGTAGAGTTGGACATGTGTCCTCTTTGAAACTTGAGACAAATTAGTTTTTTTATATCAACACTTTCATTATTATCATACCTACACACTATTAATATTATTTTCATTATATGGATAGTATTAGACACCATTGGTGGTGGCCTAAATAGTTTTTCTCACACCCTATTTGGGCTACCAATTGGCACCTAGACAGACTTCATGGATGCAGGTAGGGATAATGAGAAGCATCTAGGTATGGATGACTAATTTTCTATACTTGTATGGATTATCCGAGTAGAGGACCAAGATTATGCATATGATGTTATTGGAGAAAAATTTTGGCCTTTTTTTAATTTTATTTTAGCATATTTTATATTCCTACTGCTCTATTTCCCTTGATTTTCCTAATTTTTGTATAGCATACAGGCATGTCATCATTTGGTATATGTTAATGGATATGGATCTGTTGACCTCACATATTTTGATAATCCCAATTATGATTTCACATACTTTGATAATCCCAATTATTATTTATCTATATTCTAATTCACTCAATCTATGATATTCTATTATCAAGATGATAATAATATTAAAATAATCCTTGAAGTATGTTAATCAATGTTTATCTTTTTTTATATAAGTTTTGAAGTAATTCTAACCCAATCAGATATGTTTTGCATAAAACAGATAAGTGTTAGTCACTGATCTGTTAGTCTACCAATAGACAGATTCACCGATAAGCTAAGGTCACCGATACGCATAGCTAATGATATGTACAAGTCCATTGGTAAGCATAGAACAAGCTACCGATACAGAGATCAATAGAACAAGGTTTCCGATAGTACAGAATGGAGCTACTGATGTGCATAAGTATACCGATACACATAATCACTGGAACTAACCTAGAGCAACCGATACAAAGTATAGCTACCGACAGACCAGAGCTACGGATAAAACAAGGTCACAGATGCAGATAGCTATAGATAGAACAAGTCTACCGAGCTACCGATAGAGTAAGTCTACGGATAGAAGGAGCTACCGATATGTACAGAGCTTCCGATACACAGAGTAAGAGCTACATATATCAAGAGCTACCGATACAAGTGCAAAGAGCTACTGATAAAAATTCAAAGAGCTACCGATGGAAGGGCACTGCTACACAAAGTCCACCGTACATATATACCAACCAAAGGCTACTAATGATTGACCAAACAGTCATACTCTATACTCTCAATACTATTTGTTTATTAAGATAACAGTTACATTTGTTGATTTTAATGCAGTTAATGTTATTTAATGATATCTGTTTGCATGTTAGGGAACCATACCTAGTACCCATGAAAAAAGTAATCATTTCTTTTTGCCGAAGCTGAGAGCTATAAATGGGCAGATAAAGACCTAGCTAAAAAAAGGAGTGTGTGTGTGAACAACAAGAAGAAAACACAGGGTGTTCATATAGTGAGAATCAAGGAACTAAGAAGGCACACAAAGGGTGAAAAAGAAAAAGTCTCAACAATATTCAAACGTGGTGTATTCACACAAGACTACATCCATACTCCAAGAACACTGTACATACACAAATCTACTCATTCTAGAAGAGAACACAAGCTACATATTGATTGAAGAACTACAACGAAAACTTCATGCACTCTGGATGATAAGCTGAACCAAGGAAGAAAACGATACTCTGTTTTTCAGACAAAAACCAGAGAAGAACTCAGAAGCTTTTCTGACAAATCAAACGAGTCCAGAGCTGCACTGACAATCACTAAATCTTTTCTAAACTCATTCATACTTTCTTTAGCGAATCTTTCTTTACATTTAGAGTAGTGTGTGTACCCTGTTTATTTTACATGCACACTGTCTCCTGAGCTAAGCTGGAGGATTCTCAAATCCTCATTCAAACTTTATAACTCCCTTGTATACCACTGTGGATAGTGGTAGAGGTCGAGTAAGACCTGGACAACTGTAATCTATTGTTTTTTTCCCACATAGAACTGTGGTAGAGGTCTTTGTACCTGGACAGTGTGTTCACTGTTGTTTACCCCGATCCCGCGTGTGGATCAATTTATATAAATGGTTTGAGAGGACTAAGTCTCGGCTTGAGACTGAACCTATTGGTTATATGTGCTGTGCATTTTATTTTAAGTCATAAGTATACTTTATATTTCATATTCCGCTGCTAACTACTTTGAAATATAATTTTTTTTAAAGTTACTTTGATAGTTAAATTATCAAGTGTTTATACTTATTGTAAACCAGTAAGTTAGTTTCAAAAGTCAATTTAATCTTCAGATTAAATTAACTGAGACCTAATTAATCTTTGAGAAACTAATTAAACATTTACACTCTATATAAATTCACTACAGTTTAACATTGTTTTTTTAAATAGGGGGATTTAAGAGAAATATTTTTAACAGAAATTTTAATTGGAACTCAATTCACCCCCCTCTTGAGTATCCACTCTGACCAACATTTGGTATTAGAGGTTGTTTTTATTGATACAAGTTTTCAAAATATTCTGTTTTTCAACTGTGATTTTATTTGCATCTTTAAAGATCTTAAATTTATGTTTGTTCTAAATTTTATCTCTTTAAAATTATTTTCTAAAATCTAGCTATAGACAATAGACTAGAGGGTGCTGCTACTAACCGAGCTCCTTTCTTCAATGGTACCAACTATACCCAGTGGAAACTTAAGATGAAAATTCATTTAGAAAGTATGAGTTTTGATATCTGGACTGCTATAGAGTCACAATATAAAATTCCAGAAACTAATAGAACAGATTGGGATGAACCTACAAAGGCTGCTTACAATAATAATTGTAAATCTATGAATGCCTTGTATTGTGCTTTAGGAGATGAAGAGTTTAATAGAATATCTTCTTGCAAAGATGCTTATGAAATTTGGGATACTTTGAGTGTTTCTCATGAAGGAACAACCAATGATAAAGAAATGAGGCTAAATACTTATACTATTAAATATGATAATTTTAAAATGAAGACTGATGAACCTATTTTTAACATGTATCTCAGGTTCAATGAGATTGTCAATACTATGAGCTCTCTTGGAAAGGCTGTTCCAGCAAAGGAACAAATTATGAGGATATTAAGATGTCTACCAGAAAGATGGAGAGGCACTTATGTTTCAATCAGATAATCATGTGGCATTGGAGCTCTTCCTGTTAAAAATATTATTGGTAAATTAATGATGTATGAGGAAAAACATAAGGTAAACATGGAAGAAGATGATGAAACCAAGAGAAAATCTTTGGCTTTCAAGTCCACTGCTTCTAAGAGAAAAGACAAGGAAAAAATACATGTACCTACTGAAATTTCAACCAGTGAAGATTCAGATTCAGATAGTGATGATGAGATTGCTCAAATAGCCAGGAGATTTAAGAAGTTCTATAGGAAGAAGAAATTATTTAGAAAATAAAATTACAAAGGAAAGTATGACAATAAGGGTCACTGGAAGAAGGACTGGAAGAAATATGATAAGGAATATGATATAGTCTTCTATGAGTGCAAAAGGAAAGGACACATCAAGGATGACTGTCCAAAACTAAAATTCAAAAATAAATATGATTATAAGGAAAAGAAGTACAAGAAAGCTATGAAAGATACTTGGAGTGATTTAGATGAAAACACAAGTGAATATGAAGTTTTTGATTCTGAAAAGAATTGTTCCAACATGTGTTTCATGACCAACACATCTGGGGTAACCTTAGATACTCATGTTTTAAATTCCTATTATTCTGGAAATGCTGCAGAATCTGATTCTGATTATAAAGACATGACTAAAGCTGAATTGTTTGAATATTGCAACTTGCTAGAAGAAACATGTAATGAACTTAAGTACAAATATAAGTCACTTAAGAAACAGAATTCTCTCACTGAAAATGTTAAATCTGCCTTTGAGATAGAAAAAGAAAAGAATTATCAACTTTTAAAGGAAAATACTGAACTAAAAATGTCTAATGAGAAACTTAGAAAGGACTTAGAAAAGTGAAAAAATGGAAAGGATAATCTTACTCAAATTTTAGGTAATAAAGTTGCACCAAAGTACACTACTGGTTTGGGATATCAACCTGAACAAAGACAGTTTACTAAAACTCGATTTATTTCTAAATCTGGAAAAAATTCTGCTTGTTCCAGTTCTGGAAATTCCTATGCTTCAACTAGTTATTCATATGGTTATATATCAAATAAATTTTATCTTTCAAAATCTATTAACTCTATAAATTATATGATACCCATAAGACAAATCTGGGTACCTAAAGCTTTTATTTATAACCTTTCTGGACCCAAGAAGATCTGGGTACCAAAATCATTTTCTGTTTAAATCTGTTTTGTAGGAGACCTGCTTAAAGAGTTCTCACAAGAAGGTATGGTACTTGGGTAGTGGATTTTCAAGGAAAATGTCTGGATATTACTCATGCTTTAAAAGCCTAATCAAATTTTATGGAGGCCATGTCACCTTTGGTGATAATTCTAAAGGAAAAATCATCGGCCTAGGCCAGATTGGTAACAATGATTCAGTTTTGATTTCTAAAGTTTTATTTGTTAATGGACTTAAGTATAACCTGTTAAGTATTTCACAATTATGTGATGATGGATTTAAAGTTAATTTTAAAAATGATTCCTATAATGTTTTTAACTCTAAAAATGTTTTGGTATTTTCTACGTTAAGAAATGAAAATGTTTATGCTGTTGATATGAAATCTTTAGCTAAGAAAAATGTTATTTGTTTAAATGATTTTCACAAAGAGTCTTGGCTTTGGCACAAAAGATTAGGACACTGCAACATATATTCACTTAGAAAGTTGACTAGGAATAACTTAGTTAGAGACCTACCCAAACTTGAATTCCCAAATGAAAAAGTTTTTAATCCCTATCAAAAGGGAAAACAACTTAAAGTTTCTTTTAAATCAAAGAAAGAAGTTTCAACTTCTCAACCTCTCGAGTTGGTTCACATGGACTTGTTTGGACCTTCAAGAGTTTCTATTTTAAATGGGAAGCACTATGTCTTTGTTCTAGTAGATGACTTTTATGGATATACCTGGGTATACTTCTTGGCTCACAAAAGTGAAGCTTGTTCTTACTTTATTAAATACTCCAAGTCTGTAGAAAACATTAGTGGAATTAAGATTAAAACCCTGATAAGTGATCATGGATGTGAGTTTGAAAATCAATAGTTTGAATCTTATTTCTCACAAAATGGCTATAGTCACAACTTTTCTACTCTTAGGACACCTCAAGAGAATGGTGTAGTAGAAAGAAGAAATAGAACCCTTCAAGAAATAGAAAGAACCATGCTTAATGAGTATGATCTGCCGATTTATTTTTGGGCTGAAGCTGTGAATACTACCTTTTATATTATTAATAGAGTATTAATTAGACCTATTCTCAAAAAGACCCATTATGAACTATGGAATAATAGAAAACCTAAAGTTAGTTACTTTAGAGTCTTTGGCTACAAAGTTTTTATTCTCAATACAATGGATAATCTTGACAAGTTTTCTTCTAAGAGTGATGAAGTAATTTTTCTTGGTTATTCTTTAACTAGAAAAGACTATATAGTCTTTAATAAAAGAACCAAATGCATGGAAGAATATGTTCACATCAAGTTTGATGAAACTGATCCACATGAGCCTAAAACCTCTCTTAAAAATCTTGATGAATATTTGACTGTTCTGGAACTTAATGATAAATCTAAAGAACCTGCTGTAAAAACATCCAGTTCTAGACATATTCCAGAATCTGCTATTATAGAACCCGAACCTATAGATGAACCTGAAATTTATAGTCCTACCTTTACTAGATCAACTAGGATTCTAAAGAATCATCCTTTGGATGATGTTGTTGGTAATCTTGATAGAGGGACACAGACTAGAGATTCTCTAAGAAACCAGGTTGAACATCAATATTTTCTTTCACTGCTAGAACCTAAAAATTTCAATGATGCTATCAATGATGAATTTTGTGTAATGGCTATGAAAGAAGAGTTAAATCAATTTGAAAGAAACAAAGTCTGGGAATTAGTTGATAGACCTAAGGACACTTTAACAATAGGAACTAAATGGGTTTTTAGAAACAAAGTGGATGAATCAGGAAACATAGTTAGAAATAAATCTAGGCTAGTTGCACAAGGATATAGTCAAAAGGTAGTTATAGACTATGAGGAAACCTTTGAAACTATAGCTAGATTAGAAGCTATTATAATTCTACTTGCCTATGCTGCTCATCTAAATTTCAAACTATATCAAATGGATGTCAAAAGTGCTTTTATAAATGGTTTTATTGTTGAAGATGTTTTTGTTGAAAAACTACCTGTATTTACTAATCCTCATTTTCCAAATCAAGTTCTTAAACTTTCTAAAGCTTTATATGGTTTAAAAAAATCTCCAAGATCTTGGTATGATAGACTTAGTAATTTTATTATTTCAAAAAGTTTTACTAAAGGGATTGCTAATCCAACTCTTTTTATTAAAATAATTTCTAAAGATGTTTTTATAGTACAAATCTATGTTGATGATATTATTTTTGGATCTTCTAAACATTCTTTATGTACTGATTTTTCAAAGAGTATGCAAAATGAATTTGAAATAATTTTAATGGAAGAACTTAAATATTTTCTTGGATTTCAAGTTTTTCAAAATGAAAATGGTATTATTTTGAATCAATGTAAATATAAAAAGGATATTTTAAAATGTTTTGGTTGGGATAGTATTAAGAAAAGTGATACTTCTATGAGTTCAATCTGTAAATTGGATGAAAATGAAGTTGGGAAACCAGTGGATCAAACCAATTATAGGGGTATGATTGGAAGCTTACTTTACCTTACTGCTAGTCAACCAGATATTATGTTTAGTGTATGTATGTGTGCAAGATTTCAAGCTAATCCAAAAGAATCTCATTTACTTGATGTTAAAATAATTTTTAAGTATCTTAAACACACTGTAAACTGAGGTTTTTTTTTCACCCAAAAGGACAATCCTTTGAGTTAATGAGTTATTCAGATGCTGACTTTGCAGGTTGCAAGTTAGATAGAAAAAGAACATCTGGAACATGTCATTTATTGGGAAAATCCTTAGCATCTTGGTGTAGTAAAAAGTATAATTCTGTAGCTTTGTCCACTTCTGAAGCAGAGTATATAGCTACTGGTAGTTGTTGTGCACAAATTCTGTGGATGAAACACACTCTTTTGGACTATGGATATGATTTTAAGCATGTTTCTATCAACTGTGAAAACACTAGTGCAATAAACATTTCAAAGAATCCTGTGTCTCACTCTAGGACTAAACACATTGATGTAAGGCACCATTTCTTGAGAGATCATTACCAAAAGGGCGATATTACTTTTGAATTTATAGGTACTGAACATCAATTAGCTAACATTTTCACCAAACCTTTGAGATTGGATAGGTTAATTTACATTAGACATGAGTTGGGAATGATTAATATTGATCTGTAGATACCTCACCGATGTAACCTCACCGATGTAACCTCACCGATGTAACCTCACTGATGTGAAACCTCACTGATGAAATACCTCACCGATGTAACCTCACCGATGTAACCTCACCGATGTGAAACCTCGCCGATGTAACCTCACCGATGTAACCTCATCGATGAACCTCACTTATAGGAATTCTCACCGATAAACCCTACCGATGAGTGCGCTGTTTTAAACTTCTGTCTGCCACCATAATATGAATTGTTTTTAATTTATTTCATGTTATTTATTTATTTTATGATTCTTAAATGATAAAAACTAAGTCCTAGATACTTCTCAATCCACCAAGCTTCAATCCATTACCCCCAAACCTTATCTCTCGAATCTCATGAAAACCCTAAATCCCTCGAACCAGAGATGGAAGAAACCAAACATCCTACCATCATAGATGAAACTGATGAGCCAAAAGCAAAGAAGTAGAAGTCCGATCTAGAAGTAAGTGGTAGTGTTGGAAGAACTAGGTCGGGTAGGTGACCAGTGAATCCTCATTTTCAGAATAGAGTTATTGTGATTGAAAAAGAGCTGTGCGTGGAATGTTTGATGCCTAGAAAGTCGTTAGTGCTCGAAGTGTTGGAAGATCAAAAGCAGGTAGATTCCTTTTCGAACAACAATGGCCCCTACTATCCAAATCTAGTGAAACAATTTTATGAGTTTGTAAGCTTTGAGAAATCAGAAGATGAGAACCGAGTGACTTCTTTTGTGAATAGAAATGAGATGTATTTTTCATCTGTTGAGTGGGTTGAATGTTTAAAGGTTCCGAATGAAGGTGTATCTGGATATGTCTCGAAATCTATGCCACCTACAAGTGATATCTTCGATTATGATACTGCCTTGGAAGAGCTCACTGGTGATGGAAATCAAAGACAAGCAGTAGCTGCTGAAATGGATGGAGAGAACAAATTGCTGTTCAAATTTGTTCAGTATGTCTTAATACCAAGGAGAGGAGACTTTGCAAATTTAAGATATCAGGATATCTATCTCCTGCATCTCTTGAGACATTGTGTAAAAGTAAATCTGTGCATATTGCTGATGATTTAAATAGAAGACATGACAAGGACAAAATCAAAGACAAATGCCCTATTCTTTGCCAAGTTTATCTCAGTGATGATCAAAGTGAAAGGGGTATCTGAGTCTCAAGATGAGACAGTGGTATTAAGGAACAACTCTTGTATCACAACCAAAGTTTGAAAATACATGAAGATAAATTAGAACCCATGGAGAGGAGAGTGGGTTAATGATGACCAGAAGGTATTTGATAAATTCAATCCTGTGAATCATCCTTCAAGACCTAAGGATGTGAGAGATCCCGGTCTAGGACCTGATGAAGAAGAACCTGAATACAGTAATGAGACTGAAGAAGAAGAGACTTCTATGAATGATGGAAGATATCCGGACTTACCTCAATGTCCTACTGCTGAAATTGTATATTCTAGAAAGGATGCCTTAGTAAAAGGAGAGACTCCTGCTGATGAGAAAGACCAGCCAACCCCTGAGCATAAATAATAAAAGGAGAATGAATCTAAAACCTCTGATTCTATCTGCTTAAGTCTGAGTCCATTAATTGGAAGCTCAGTTGTTCCTACTAAGGATGTAGTAGAAGAAATTAAAGAAGATGTACCTAATCCAGAGGACCCTCTAGCTGTTTCCAAGATGGAATTGATTATAAAAGATTATCCTCAAGAAGAAATACCCACTGAGAATTCACTTGCTGTACAAGAGACTCTACCCATTGAGGGGGAGCATCAAACCAGGTTTTGAAGTGTGACAGTGGCTATTGATATTGAGGACTGGGCAAAAGACCCCGGTTTTGTGGTTTGTGGACAAGACTATCCTGATTCTGATAATGAGGCATCCCTAAATAGACCAAATATTATTTATGATGTTGAAACTGATTTTCTACATGAAGATGTGGTCATAATGCATGACCTGGAAATTTTGAAGAAAAAGATTAAGGATAGTTTTGTGGAAGAGACAAAGAAGATGGAAGCTTCACGGGTGTCATCAATCCAATCGATTATGACTGACTCAGTGGCCAACATAGCAACCAAAAGAGCACATGTTGTGATTTCTCCTGATGATATGATCACCATGGATAACCTTGAATCCTTAACGGATGAGATGAAAGAGTCTTTTAGTGCTTCTGTTGTTGAGTTGAAGCACTGATTTGTTGAAGAAATGAGTAATTTGGAAAAATCTGTTGAACTCTCTCTAGGTTGTAATTTGTCAACCTTTGTGGAAGAAATAATGTAAGAAGTTATAGATGGCCAGACTCAATTTTCTAGACTGGAAGATTATGTTGGATCTCTAAAGAAATCAATTATCTCTTTAGAATCTTACATGAGCTCAAAATACCAAGCAGACAAGGACTTAGCCTATGTTAAAAGTGTTGTGAGCCAGATGGTTTCAGTGTTTGAAGGTTTTAAAACCTCTATGAAAGATCATGTTAAAACCCAGGATTCCCAAGTTCAAAATCTTATTAGTGGGTTGACCAAGAACTTCAAGGAAACCATATCTTTCTCTGTTGGTTCTGTTGGTTCTAGACCTTTAGTGGATTTGAATCGGTTTTGAGCTGTGATGAAGGAGGAGCTTGGTTCAACATCAACCAATGGCTCTGTGGACTCATCCGACCTGATCAAAGTTGTGCTTTCTACTAGAGATTCAGCTAGAGAAATAATGAAGATATTCCAAGACTATATGAGAGAAACTTCTTCCTCTCAGAAAGAAGTGAAAGACAAGGTGGACTCCTATTTCCAAAAGATTTACACCAAGCATCAAATCAACAATCACTTCAAACTTTGGTTATAAAACCTGAAGTTACCTCCTGTCAATCAAGCCTTTAGAGAGCAAGTCTGCAAAATAAGGGAATTAACTCCATCCTTGGAAAAATTCATGGATAACAAGGATGAATTCATATCTACTATGGAGAGAGGAGGAGGAATAATTATGGATTTCAGAAATCATTTGCTGCCTTTCCTGCATGTCGATGCTAGGCCAGTGATTGTCCCTCCTGCTTTACCTGCCTATGCCACTACTGCTTCTCCGGTTCAGATAACTTCATCCCAATCCATTCGAAGCCTTACACCTATGATCACTCAAAGAGCTCCTCAGTACAAGACATGAATAGTTTCAGCCGCTCAGCCTCCTATGATCATCTCTAGTGTTCCTAAGCCTTCACTACAATCCACCCAGAATGAATCCTCTTCTGAACCAAATGGAAAATATCACATTGAGGATGTGGATTGAACAAGTGTCTAAGATGTTTGATAGGAATCCCTTGTATTTTGTTTTCTTTTTATGTACCCTTTTTGCAACATATAATACCATTGGATTTCTTTTCCTTCTCATTTTTTCCTCTTCTCTTTATTGTTTCCCACTTTTTGATTATCACAAAGGGGGAGAAATATTATCTAAGTATCAAAGAGGGAGAAATATTATCTAAGGAAGAGCTACTATGCTTTTCCCCTCTAATATAATTGCATTTAATTTTAACTCTGATACATTATGTTCTATAACATACTGTTTTCTATGAGATAATTTCATTTAATGATATATCCTCTGATACAACTACTCATTATTTTAAAACTATAATATCATAAGTTGTGATTATCAAAAAGGGGGAGATTGTTGGCCTCACCTATTTTGATAATCCCAATTATACTTTAACATACTTTGATAATCCCAATTATTGTTTATCTATATTATAATTAACTCAATCTATGATATTATATTATCAAGATGATAATAATATTAAAATAATCCTTAAAATATGTTAATCAATGTTTATCTTTGTTTATATAAGTTCCGAAGTAATTCTAACCCAATCAGATATGTTTTGCATAAAACAGATAAGTGTTAGTCACTGATCTGCATATAGCTACTGATACAGAGCTACCAGTACTTAGTCTACCGATAGAATTAGTCTACCAATAGACAGAGTCACTGATAAGCTAAGGTCACCGATACACAGAGCTACCGATATGTACAAGCCCACCAGTAAGCATAGAATAAGCTACTGATACAGAGATCAATAGAACAAGTTTTCTGATAGTAAAGAATGGAGCTACTGATGTGCATAAGTCTACCGATACACATAATCACTGGAACTAACCAAGAGCGACCGATACAAAGTAGAGCTACCGACATACCAGAGCTACCGATAGAACAAGGTCACAGATGCAGATAGCTACCGATAGAACAAGTCTACCGAGCTACCGATAGAGTAAGTATACCGATAGAAGGATCTACTGATATGTACAAAGCTACTGATACATAGAGTAAGAGCTACCGATATTAAGATCTACCGATACAAGTGCAAATAACTACAGATACAAATTCAAAGAGCTACCGATGGAAGGGCACTGCTACACAAAGTCCACCGTACACATCTACCAACATAAGGCTACTAATGATTGACCAACCAGTCAAACTCTACACTCTCAATACTAGTTTTTTATTAATCTAATGGTTACATTTGATGTTTTTAATGCAGTTAATGTTATTTAATGATATCTGTTTGCATGTCAGGGAACCATACCTAGTACCCATGAAAAAATTAATCATTACTTTCTGCCGAAGCTGAGAGCTATAAAAGGGAAGATAATGACCTAGCCAAAAAAAGGAGTGTGCGTGTGAAAAACAAGAAGAAAACATGGGGTGTACATAAAGTGAGAATCAAGGAACTAAGAAGGAACACAAAGGGTGAAAATGAAAAAGGCTCAACAACATTCAAACGTGGTGCATTCACACAAGACTACATCCATACTCCAAGAACACTGGACATACACAAAGATACTCATTCTATAAGAAAACAAAAGCTAAATATTGAGTGAATAACTATAACAAACACTTCACGCACTCAGGATGATAAGCTGAACCAAGGAAGAAAATGATACTCTGTTTTTCAGACAAAACCAGAGAAGGACTCAGAAGCTTTTCTGACAAATCAAACGAGTCCAGAGCTGCACTGCCAATCACTAAAGATTTTCTAAACTCATTCATACTTTCTTTAGTGATTCTTTCATTAAATTTCGAGCATTATGTGTACCCTATTTATTTTACACACACTTTCTCCTGAGCTAAGCTGGAGGATTCTCAAATCCTCATTCAAACTTTATAACTCCCTTGTATCCCACTGTGGATAATGGTAGAGGTTGAGTAAGACCTGGACAGCTGTGAGCTGTTGTTTGTTTTCCCACATAGAACTGTGGTAGAGGTCTTTGTACCTGGACAACGTGTTCACTGCTGTTTACCCCGATCCAGGGTGTGGATCAATTTATATAATTTTTTTGAGAGGACTAAGTCTCAGCTTGAGACTAAACCTATTGGTTATATGTGCTGTTCATTTTAGTTTAAGTTTTAAGTATACTATATATTTCATATTCTGCTGCTAACTACTTTGAAATATAATTTGTTTTAAAGTTACTTTGATAGTTAAATTAGCAATTGTTTATACTTATTGTAAACCAGTAAGTTAGTTTCAAAATTCAATTTAATCTTCAGATTAAATTAACTGAGACCTAATCAATCTTGGAGAAACTAATTGAAAATTTACACTCTGTATAAATTCACTACAGTTTAACTTTGTTTTTTTAAATAGGGGGATTTAAGAGAAATATTTTTAACAGAAATTTTAATTGGAACTCAATTCACCCCCACTCTTGAGTATCCACTCCGACCAACATGATCTATTTATTTTTTATATCACAATCCTATTGATTATTACTAAATATAGATGATTCACATTCTGTGGTTCCCATATTCTTATGTTTGTACAGTTTATCTATTATTTACCAATGTGCTCCACTCTAATCATGAGGGTGTAGTATCCCCACCATAGCATCACAAGCTCTCATGGCTAGTTGACAACCTCTGGCATATGAGGAGGTGTGCTTGAGGTCATGTGTCCAACCATGTCAAGTTACTTATTAGTGAACTGGGTCCAAGATGTCACAACAATGGAATGAGCAAAAAAATCAAAAACATGAACACTATCATTAGAATATGATAAAGTATATGCAACAATCTACATGCAGTTTAGGGTAGAAGCTCCCTCTACCCAATGGAGCTAATCCCCTACCCCTCAATGACACTATTATTACATTTTTTATGAACTTTTTTGTACTATATATGTATTGATTCTATAATAAATGTTTTTTTATGATTTCTATTTTTAGTGCATTTTATTTTTTATTTATCTATATTTACCTACGAAAGATGTCTCTTTCCATCACAAATTTAGTGGCTTGAATTTATTTATGATGGAAATTATAATTCCTTCATAAATAAAACTAGAAAAAAAATATTTGTAATGACTAAAATGATTTTTCAAAAATAGTATTTGCAAGACCAAATAGTTTTGTTGTAAATAGTATCACACTAAGGTTAATTGTAACGCCCCGTCATAATTACTATTATTTGCAATGTAATTTTCTATTATGAGAAACGTCATAAAAATTTATTGTTTTTGAAGTGTATATTTTAAATCTTTTTCTATGTATACAAATTATTGTTTTTTAATATAACTATACATTAATTATATAACTAATGATATATTTAAAAAGTATTTATTTTATAAAAATAATAATATTTTAATTATAATTACAAATTTTTAATGTAATTAACAATTAATTATATTTTTATATACAATAAATATAATATATACATCTATATAATTACTAATAATAATACATATATACATTACAAAAAATCTAAATCTATGTAATTATAATTACTAAATTTTTTTCTTTTAATTTCATAGTATTATAATTGATAATATACAATGAAAGACATCTACACATTTTTATTTTTCATGTAGTTTATAAAAAATTATATTATTATATATGTATTTTTTTATATATTTTCTTAAAATAATAATAATTTAGTATTATTTTTAAATATATTTGATAATAAATTTAATATCTATTAGTAATATATTGAAAATAAAACTTTGTTGATTGAAATATAATTAATAAATTTCTTAAATATAAGTATACATTTTAATAATATTAATATTTATTCATTTATATAATTATAATTTTTTTGAAGTATTATTAAAAATATTTTAATACAATTATTATAAACATTATATATATATAATTAATATTATATATATATATACATATATATATAATTATTAATTTATTATAAATATTTTGTATTTAAATATAATTTTTTATATTTTTATACTTATTTATACAGTTATATAACTAATAATATATAGTAAAAAATATTTACACATTTATATAATTTATAATATATCTTAAATAAAAGTATCCACATTGAAATATAATTATTAACTATTAATTTTTTTATATAATTAATAATATATGCATATTTTAATTATTCTTATTTTTTTAAACTATGGGAAATATATTTATTAAGTAAACATATAATTATATTTGAATATAACCATAGGTTTATGTAATTAATGATATTTTTAAAAAAAATATTTAATTATTTACATAAATAATACTATTTTAATTATAAGTAATACATTTTAAATGTAATTAATAATTAATTATATTTTTTATATTCAATAAATATAATATATTCATCCATTATTAATAATAATATAACTACATATTATTAATTATAAATCAATTTAAATATAATTATTTAAATATTTACCTTTTATTTTATAGTTTTATAATTAATAATATAATTTGAAAACATTTATTCATTTATATTTTTCTTGTAGTTGATAAAAATATACCAAATTATTACATATGTGATTCATATATATATATTATTAAAATAATAATAATTTAGTCTTAATTATACATTTTTATAATATTAAATATTTATTCATTTATATATAATAAAAGTTGGTAAATATTAGTAAAATAATTAAAATAAAATTAATAATTATTGATATCTTATTTATATAATTAATATCACATACATTTATATAATTAGTAATTTATTGAAAATATTTTTTATTTAAATGTAATTTTTAATATTTTACTATTTAAATATGAATTTATATATTTAATAATAAATTTTAAAAAATATTCATACATTTATATAATTTATCATATTGAAATATAATTAGGAATTAGTGATGTTTTTATATAATTAAAAATAATTAAATATTTTAGTTATGCTTGATTTTTTATTTACTTTGTGTACTTCTAGCATTGACAAATCTTCAACCTATGTAAGTTTAAATCCTAATTTCTGAAGGTTGCGTGAGGTTGAAAAAATCTATGTTAGGAGTACCAATTTTCTATTAGTGCTAATTTTAGCATTGATAAATGTCTATTTATCAGCGCTAAAATTAATGCTTATAAAATGTTATTTTATCAACGCTGATAAAAATATGTTTTATCAACTCTTTTAGTAAGACCTGATAAATGTTCATCATTTTTTAATAAAATATTAGTCATTTCGCTACTTGACCTAGTTCATCAAGGATTCCATCACCCCTTGACCTAGTTCATCAAGGCTTCATGGAAGCAGACCCTTGTCGATCTATCTATGTAACATTTTAGAATATCTATGTTTAAAAACAATAGTTATGTCAATTAGAACACAATTAAAATGAATTATTAACTAATATTGTACTGATCCATTTTGTTATTGAATATTTAATCATATCCTCAACGAATCAGTCATTATTTTTGGACATTGGTCCGATCATTTATTTTTTTAAAAACTTAAATGTTTTTTATTATTTGTTGATATATTAAAAGTCTTAACAAACTGGGCCACATATTTTAGTTATAAAAAATGATTCTTTTTTAGGAAATTCATTCTTCAAATATTTACAGTATTTTTTTTTGTTTAATGAGGACTCTTTCTTGAATAATATAGAAGGGGTTATAAAAGTTTTTCCTTGTTTTTTTTATATTTTATATCTTAAAATCAAAATAGTGATTTAAATATATTTTTGGAGATAAACCATGAATTTTATACTATATAAATTTATCATCATTCTAAATGGCTTTAAAATTATTTTAAAGTGATCAATTTTTTTTTTGAAAAAAAATCGGAAATCAAAAAATAAATAGGGATTTTTTTTCCAAAAAGAATTTGTATATATTAAACATATATTTTATTTTAGGAAGGATGTAGAAACTCGTTTGATCTATTATTTTTTGGTGAAATACATTATTTTTTATTCATGTTTTGATAACATATTTGTGATAATCATGGTCTATATAAAAATACAAATTGATTATTTCTCTAATTTTCTATTCAAGATATATGTAAGAAAAGAAAATAAACTAATAATAAAAATCTAATAAAATAAAACTTAAAATTATGAAATGAATTCATTGAATATTATAAAAAATGATAAAAAGAAACAACTTAAGGAACTTCCTATAAAAATGAATATAATGATCAATGAATTATTTAAAAATATTTAGGAATTAAATATAAATAATTATGAATTGAATTGTTAAATATGAATTCAGAAACTAATTCAATGTTATTTAAATAGATGATTTAAAAAAAATGGATTAAAAAAAAATAAATTGAATATTATTTAAATGATCAATGATAAATATAACTTAATAGCCTAAAAAACCACAAAATAAAAATCGTTATTCATATGAATCATTATTCTTAAAATAAATTTAAAATAAGAATAAATCGATTTTATTGATTTTTTTATAAATTTATTGAATACTTAAATTTAGAATATTTGTTTCTAGAGGGAGGTCATATGATTAATGTTGAATCAAATAGAAAAAAATTGAATCAAATATGATTACTGTAATGATTAACTTTTGTGTAGTTTTTTATTAAGTATGAATAATATTGAACTAAATACAATGAATATGAATTGAAAATGGATTGATTCCAACCGTATGATAAAAGAGTTTAAGGATGGGGTTAAAGAGTCCATCCAATTTATAACAGATCTTGAAAATGAACATTCTAAAATCATTTCTCCATGTTTAAATTGTTTTTATTTATAATTAATTTTTCTAGATGAGTTGGAAGAATAATTTATTTTTTATGAAATTGATTGAAGTTATAAATGTTAGACTAAAAAAGGTGAATAATTGAATTTGAATAGTTATTGAGATAGTTTATGGATCATTTGAAATTATTACATCTATAAATGATGATGTAGATTTTATTGAGTAAATGAAAATGACATTTGAAGAAAACCTTTGTGATTATCCAAATATGTTTGAGATGTTAAAGATTTGTGCAAATTCCATTGTATGCTAGCTATACTAAATATACAGCATCATCAGCCATACTAAAGCTATATAATTTAAATATTGGAAACAGATGAAGCAAACCAAAATTTAAAAACTAATTTATCTCATGAATGATATGTTGTAAAAATATAATGATATTCCTTATCAAACATATGACACTAAATTAATGTTATGTTTAATGGTTATTGTAAGGATTTTAATTTAAACAGTATATATTCTTGTTATTTTTAAATCTAGAAATAACTTACTTTTCCAAAATATATTTTAGGTTTAGAGTTTTATATAATTATGAAAAAACTTAGATAATAAACTCACTTATACTCAGTAGCCATTTTTTTCATCAAAGGAAGCTTTTTAAAATAAATCATGGTTTCTCTTTATGAAAAATCTTTACAATTTTCTCCTTGATCTCATCATTGTCCCAAATCTTCCTTAAACCCTATGAAAAAAATTTGAAAACATGGTATGAACATGAAATCTTAGTAATGGACTTAAAATAAATGAAAACATTATTCCAAGGAAAACTCATAAAATATTTCCTTACAAACATACCTTTTTACCTGGAAAAATGGATCATCATTTCAAAAAGATCATTATCTTACCTTTTGAAAGTAAAACAATTTTCATGAAAACTCATAAAAAAGCATATAAAATATAAGTAGTTAACTTGGAAATAATTATAATCAAACATAATAACCATGTGGTAAACTTCCATACATGTCACTCTTAAAAATACAATAACCATACAGTCGACTTCCACACCCAATTCATTGTAGGATTATCATGGACCCACCAGCCATAAGTTTATCATGGAACTACTCATCATTGTTTTATCACATAACCATATGTAACATGTACAAGTGATATTATATAATCACAACAAAAAATAGATTGAAAATTTTAACATGTTAGTCATAAAATTTCATTTTAACACATTTAAAACATTTCAATTTATTGAAATAACCAATCCATTTTTAAAACCAATTTAAAAAATTAAAAAATATATTTTTAAATCAAAGTGTCTCATACCACTTTGAAAAATTTGAGAGAAATTAGAAAATTAAAATTTTAAAACATTCATTTCCATATAAATAAATTCATAAAAACCATTTTGAAAACATAGACATATAAGAGAATGACTTATAATAATAAATCTTTAAAACACTTAAAATTATGTTTTAGTTAAAGAGTCCCTTATAAATACCATATCATTGAAGTGATAATTAATAAAATGAATTAATTATGTGTATCCACATAATTCCACATAAAAAGTGGAAATACAACATAATATATTCAAAATTCATTTTACACATAATCTTAGCATGACACAATCAATAAGTATAAGTTTAACCCAAATAATAGAAATTTGGTTAAGAATTCCCCTACTACTTTGTAATCAGTAGAATCGTATACCGCATGAAAGAGTAATATTTAAAAAAACTTTAAATATAATGAAAATAAATAAATTACTTATATAAAATGTCAATGTAAATTTATATGCCCCTCATAAAATAATATATGTGTGTAATATCAAAATATTCCTTGATGAATGAAAATTGGGATGTAGTCCCTTACCTTAAGTCTGATTTGTCACAGAAACCCTTTATATTACTGAATAATAAAGTTAGGTTAATTATTTAATTTATTTAAAACATTTAAATGTTTATTATTCCTTTTATATCACTTATTATGATGTGATAATGATTACTTAATTATTTAAGTTCATGTCGGACGTTTTGATGATATTCGGTACATGAGTCCAAAATGACTTTAGTATGATGTCTATAGTCAAAAGTGGTAATTATTATATCATATTTAGAATAATATTAATGAAATAATAATCAATTATATATATAAATAATAATTTTAAACCCATTCACTAAATATGGATATGAAAAATGAACTACATTACAATCTTGAAGATGATAAGCTGTACGTACGCATGAGTACCATTTTCATTTTTCAATGATAATTATGGAAAGATGATAAGTATCATATTATAGTTACAGAATGATAATAATATTATTAATATCATATTAATCATTAAAATATACTTATATATATCATCCATGTGATGTGGTGATGAAAAATGAATCACATCGCTTCAGGGAGGTGATAGTTCACACATACGCAGGAAAGACATTATCATTTTTACGTACATGGAATGGTAAGAAGATAAATGATATATTATATTTTAATAATTTTAAAAGTTTAATTAAAATAATATATAATCTTTAATTCTTTAATTATAACCAATCTTGATATATGGTGATGGTAAAAAATTATATCTATCCGTGATGTTGTAGTTCACCGTACACGCGAATGACAATTATTTTCCCTTTTGATGGAAGTGGAGAAGGATTTAAGAGATAATATCAACATAATAACATATAAGTATATTTAGGATATTTTTGTTATTATTTCAACATAGTTTAAGAAGATTTTAAGGAGTTTTAAGAAGAAATAAAATAGAAACACTTAATTAAAAACTATACCTCTTTTCCAACGATCTCCTTTGATCAACACCTTAACACCTCTAAGGAGGGTGTTCTTCCTAAAATAAGGTCTCTATAATAATGGGATAGATTATAGGAATGAATTTTGGTAGATATTTCCTGAAAAAAATAGACTTTTAAGCATTAAGAAAAGAGAAAAGGGGTGCCCTTTTATGAGAGAGGGGAGGGGTACTCTTGGAATTTCTCAAAATATTAAATTAATATAAATTGATTTTCTATTCCACATGGATAAAAACTGATATATTTAGAATATTATATTTTTATGGTTCAAAATAAATTAATCCAACAAAAACTATACATGTTTTTATTATTTTTTAATCCATATATTTTTATTTTAGCACTTATTTAACCCTTTTAACTCTTATTGTGATACCATGCAATTTACACTTTGAGGGTTAATATAATTACTTTAAAATTAAAAAAGGCCATTAAATGGGTAATTGATTAAACATTAATAATGATACTAATCATATGTATGAAATTGTTTTTTTAAAATTTTATATCATTTAAGGAAATATTATTTATTTTAAAACATCATTATTGTCAATTTTGATATTATTCATTAATTTACTTTTAAAAATATCATAACAACATGATATCTTGGAACCAACTATTTTAAATCATCAATAACATGTCGAAGTCATCTATAAAATTCATGGATAAAATTAATTTTATAAAATTACAATTATTTTAATATTTTTAATATCTTTTATTTGGTATTCACATTAATTAAATAAATACTACATCATCATTGTGTAAGACTTTAAGGTAATTATTTATTTTTGGAAAATTAAAAATAAATTATCATGATGAAGATAAAAATTTTATCTGTGAAAATACTATTTTTAGTAAAATATATCCCATATATAACCCAATATTAATTTTTTTAACTTATTAAAAACAAAAGTATGAAAAAATTGAGTTTTCTTTGAATATAATACTATAAATGACTTAAATTCATCCAAGTTGATCAAAGAGCTCACAAAATCGGCCCAAAGATTATTTTGGTCAAAAATCGCTCATCCAATGAAATTAGGACAAGTTTTTGAGTAATTTTATAATATTTATAATATCAATTTTACCCTTAATTACCCAATTTACCTTTAACCGTGTTAATAAAAAATTAGAAAATTCACTATTCATAATGCCAAAAAAAGGTCCTATTTAATAAATTTATACCTTATGATTACAAATATGGAATCCTTTTTTAACATTCAAAACAAATAAATTATAGAAATTAATTAAAAATTAATCTCATTGACGTAATGAGAAAACTAGTTTTTAAAGTAAAAATCTACAATAGATTGAAATGTTTTTATATCCCAATTCAATGTGAAATTGATTAAAATTAACTAAATTATGTTAAATGATAAAAGTTTTATTTAATTATACTCTTAAAACATTCAAAAATATAATTTAACAATATAAATTAATTGGATGAAAAATTAGTTTTTAATTAAAACGTAGTGTTTTTAACTATTCATAAAAAATGAAACTTATCAAAAAAATACCAAAAATTAAAAAAAGTAAATTTTGATATTATTATTTCTAAGAATATATTTATTTTTTTAAATATAATTTATAAAACTGTTAAAAACAATATTTAAAATAAGTATGCCATCAAAAGGTGGAAAGATCGTTTTTTAGGAAAATACCTATTTTATGCATAAAATTGACTACGTTTTTGTATCATGTCTTGAAAAAAAATTATTTGAATGTTAAAAATTATATTTAATATACTATATATATATATACATATTTCATTAATATTATTCAACAATATTTATTTGTTTATTTATTGGTATAAAACACACTTGTGCGCATTTAAATAGTTTTTTGGATTTTTTTATATTAAAAAGGAGTTTGAATTAATTAATAATTAATTGGTAAAAGAATTAATTATATATACATTTTTAAACTGAATTTTCATAATTAAGTTAATCCTATTAATACCATCCATTTTAACGGTTAGGTTATAATGGTTACATTTAAATAATAATATTCAGTTGTTCCTTTAAGCTCGATGTGGCGTCTCATGTACGCTATCCATCATAGAATTTATTTCATAAAATATTAGGAAGTTAAATTCTAAACAATTTAGTAAATTTCTTCCTCCCAATTTGAACTTAGGATAGAATACTAGGTGTTTGAATTTTCAAAATACCTTTGTTGAAATCCCACATCAGAAAAAGGATTAATAAAACATCAACTTTTAAAAAAAGGTAATTATAAAGGTCACCTACAGACATGGAAGATAAAAAATATCAAGTTATTGTTAAGAGTGATAGATAATTTATTCATGATAAATTTATCAATCACAAAACCATAAATATGTGATGGGTTAAATGTTTATTTATTTTTTAGTAAGAAAAGCAAACAAATAACATTTTTGTTTCAAGATTGTTTTTATAGAGTAGAGAAAATATTTTACTACTTGTACTAAGAGCATAAGGAAATATACATACTTGATAATTAGATTTTTATAATTTAATAAATTTCTACTAAAAAATCATCCTTTTCTCCAAATGATGAGTAATAAAGATGATTTTTATGCTTGAAACACTAGAATAAATTTTTAGTGAATTAGATAATCCACAAAAGATTAATTATATATTTATACTATCTTGAAAAATTAACAAAAACCAAAACGGTTAGGATAAAATAAGATAAACCTCAAAAAATAATAAACCTTTAGTATTACCCAAATTTCAACATAGACCATTCAAAAAATAACTACCCTTAAAATTATTCAAAAATCCAATGGTTTTTTTCTACCTTAATCTTATAGGATTCCCAAAATAGTGAATTTATTACGAAATAACATTAATCACTTAACCAAAAAATCATTTCCAATCTTATTGTTATCTATAAAACATATTTTCCCAAAATTTACTTAAAATTTAGCCATCATATGGTTTAAATAAAGATTTTTTATAATAACTAGGAAAAAACATAGGAAAGTGGTAGGTGATACACTCTTATCACCCTTTGGTTGTGGGTTAATTTATTGCGGCCTTTCCATACGCGACGGGTTGTCACCCATCCTACAAGTTTTCATTTTTATAAAAATATATTAATATAATCCTTATAAAATTATAGAAATATGAGAAACATCCTCAAAATAAATTTAATATTTATTAAACTCAATGGTTATCTCCCACCTTTAATTTTTTATCCAAAAATGTAATAAACCATAATTAACTTAAAAATTAATGCCTCTAAAATTACTATTATTCTCTTTAAAACTTTCACAATTTAAAGCCTCAAAAGTGGTTTCTAAGACACTGAACTTATGATCGATCAGAAAATTATAAACCCATGATGATATCCACAAATCTTAATAAAATATCCTAATATCCAAAGTTTCTACACCCTACTCTGATACAAACTGTAATGTCCCAGTCATAAAAATTAAATAATCAAGTTATTTTTAAAATTATAAATCACTTTATTTTACCCAATATATTTTAGCTTTAGAGTTTTATATAATTAGGAAAAACTATTACATAGTAAACCCACTTATACTTAGAAACAAATTTTTCATCAAATGAAACTTTTTAAAATAAAACATGGTATCTATTTATGAAAAATATTTAAAATTTTCTCCTTGATATCATCCTTCTCCCAACTCTTCCTTAAACCCCATAAAAAACATTTGAAAAACTGGGATGAGCACAAAAGGTCAGTAAGGTACTTAGAAGAAAGGAAAACATTATTCCATTGAAAACCCATAAATAAATTACTAAAAAACACACCTTTTTACCCTAAAAAATGTATCATAATTTTAAAAAGATCATTATCTTACCTTTTTATAATAAAATTATTTTCATAAAAACTCATAATAAAACATATAAAATATAAGTAGGTATCTTGGGACATAATTATAATCAAATGGAATAACCATGCGGTATAATTACATAAATGTCACTTTTACAAATGGAATAACCAAACGATTGACTTCTATACCCAATGCATTGGAGGGATATCATGGACCTATCCCTTGTTTCTTTAGAATGGAACTACCCATCATTGGTTTATCACATAACCACCTATCACATGTCCAAGTACCATTATATTGTCACAACATATAAAAGCTTTTAATTTTCAATATGTCAGTCATAAAATTTTATTTGATCACATAGAAAACATTTCAAGTTATTGAAATAAGCAATTAATTTTCAAAACCAATTTAAAACATTTAAAAATATATTTTTAAATCAAAGTGTCCCATAACACTTTGAAAATATTGAGAGAAATTTGAAAATTAAAATTTTAAAACATTCATGTATATATAAATATATTAATAAAAATCATTTTGAAAACATGGAAATGAAAGAGAAGGATTTATAATAATAAATATTTAAAACACTTAAAATGATGTTTTTGTTGAAAAATACCTTATAAATATCATATAATTGAAGTGATCATTAATCAAATGATTTGATCATGTGTGTCCACTATAAATCCAGATAAAAAATCTGAAATACCACATAATATATTCAAAATCTATATCACACATAATATTATCATGACATAATCAAGAAGTAGAAGTTTAACCCAAAGAATAGAAATTGGGTTAAGAATTCCCCTTCTACTTTTTAATCAATATAATCATATTCCACCTAAAATAGTGACATTTAAAAAAAATAAATATCATAGAATAAAAAAATTCAGGATATAAAATTTCAATGGAAGTTATATTCACCTCATAAAATAATATAGGTGCATAACATCAAAATAATCCAAAAAGAATTAAAATTGAGATGAAGTGCCTTATCTTGAGTTCTATTCAACACATATGTCCTTTATATTCATGAATAATAAACTTAGGTTAATTATTTATTTTATTTACAACATTTAAATTTTTATTATTCCTTTTATATTACTTATTATCATGTTATAACAATTACTTAATTATTTAATTTCACATCAGAAATTTTTATTATATTCAGTACATGAGTCAAAAAAGAATTTGGTATGATGTCTATAGTCAAAAGTGGTCATTAGTATATCATCTCTAGAATAATATTCATGAAATAATAATCACTTATATATAAAAATTATACTTTTAAATCCATTTATTAAATATTGATATGTGTCACGACCCACCTTTACCAAGATGAGGGATGGGATAGAAGACTGCAAGACCCTTCGTTATTCAAGTTGAAGGAGAGATAATGACCCTGAGTCCCACCTTCAGTAGGACCCGAAGTTGTGACTAGCACCAAGGGTATATAATCACACGTAATATGGAAGGAATTACAATTTTTATAGAATAATATCGGAAGATATAATGGTAAATCCCAAAAATTCTAGAAGTTGAAAGTAAAAGTAAACCCAAAAACCCATTACCATATGAATGTTCAAAATAAACTGATACAAGTACAAGAAAAATCTGAGGAAAAGTACCAAAAGAAATAAAAATATCATTGAAAACTATCCTGACATCCAATCTAATAAGGTCTGACATAGTCCTCAAAGTCCTCCTAGAAACCTAAAAGCAGTTTTATATATGTAGGGTGAGTATAAAAGTATACTCAGTAGGGAAACCAAAAGCTCTCGTGCACAAGTGGGGAGACATCCTAATTCCCCATGAGAAAAGTAAAGGTATCCAAAAAATCTAGCAAGGAAAAATATCGAGCCAGCCTCACCAAGGCACAATCCCCAAATAACACAAGTCAGGTAAAGTAATAGTAATAGCACATCGATATTTGGGTACCCTACACCACTTTCCCACTAGTTATTTAAGACATAATACGCGTCAGACCTCCCCTACAAGTCTCACTACAGTCCCACTATCACCTGAACAACAACTTTATGGGCCACCACCACGCATCCTGCCCGTAGACACCTAGGCCACCACAACCACATGTTACCACGCCCACAGATACCTGGGCCACTAAAACCACCACCATGCCCTACAAACACCTGGTCCAGAATGACTACTTCCACTCCTGAAGACAACTAGGCCTCATCCCGAAGACACTTGGGAAACCAACCTGCCTGCACACACCTGGGCCAACCACCACAACAAAACCTACTTGGAGAGTTTTGGTCCATAGTGAACTTTAGGCCATCACATCCTGCCCGAAGAATCTTGGGCTGCCTGGGAGAGGGAGCAGAAATGAGCTAATAACCAGCCACTCATAAAAATGTTGGAAAAACACCCCCTATGAAATGGGGGTATTCGGTAGGAAGTGATGAACATGGGTGGGCTGTGTATAAGAAATACAATAACTAAATTTTATACATATAGGTAATCAATAACTCATCCCATCTTAAGGGTTCCGAAATAGACAACCAGCCTGTAAACCACCACTCTCGCTGCTATCCCTACATGCATAAATATGCAATAGCCACAACCAGAACACAAACCATTTCTAAAAAAAATACCCCATTGTACCCATTCTCGTTATCATGTTCAATTTATTCCATTTAAAACATTCCTCTACTACCGGGCTTCTAATAGGAATAACAAAAATTCAAAAACAACAACTTAAGAAAAAATATCCAAGAAAAAATTTAATCATTCACACCCTATTCCATTATAAAGTCACAGAAACAAAAGGGATCAGTGATACCCCTCTAAGTATTGGAACCAAACCAAGCCCCAACATACTGGCTCCACATGGCCTCCAATTCACATGCCAATAACTTTCCTACCATAACTTTCCATCCTTCTTTTTGATTCACCCCACAATCATCAAACAAAACAACCACGAATAACCCCAGAACAGAGTAGGGGAGTTTTATATTTATCCACACCATTATTTAAGTCCATTATTTCCATTTGGTTAACCAGGGTGATCACACGAGGGATATTTTCCATCGGGAATCCATTTAATCAACCAAGTTTATGTTATTAAATAGTTTCCATGTTATATCCTTTTATACACAAGATCATCTAGAAAACAGATCTTTATTGGTGAACAAGAAAGGACCACCAACGACCCTGATTTTCAGTGGACATAAGCCCATACAATTCAAAACATAAAAATGAAGGTAAAACAAAGCAACATCAACATCATCATTCTCACCCTTTATTATTTAAGAGTCCATTAATTATCTTCGTTAAGGTTGGTTTCATCTACGTCCTGAGGGAACATCATCATAACCACCCCTCATGATGCACAATTAAAGAGATACGAAGGAAAAAACCCTACTTGGATGATAAAGGATCTAAATTTCATCATCGCACTGAGAAATATGGTTATGCAAGCAGTAGGAAAAACTCCGCAAAGGCTGAGAGGGAAAGGCTCCAACATGGGCACACGATTCTTCTAAGAAATAGGGACTCCAAGCGCACCAAGAAAAATAAAAATACCAAGGAAGAAGAAAATATAAGTGTGATAAAGTCCCGATCTCGGAGTCATGGAATATGAAATCTCCAAGATCTTAAAAGGAGGATCTTGGTTTCACCACGTGGTTGAAAGGTTAAACACAATGGAATTAATTTTTATTTAAAAATTCTTCTTAGAGAATGAAAAGATAGACCAGCACATAACTGTGAGTTGATGGATATCTTTTAAATAGAGAAAACACATAACATGGGATAAATTGGAAACTTAGTAATGGTTCGGCATGGAATCACCCCACCTTAGAGGATTTAAGAAACCATTTATGGGCTTAAATGACCTTAAACCACTTTAAAACAGGTAATAAAACTTAAAATTGGTATTATAGGAAAACAAGAGGAAAAAACCCCAACACTACATAGTGACACCCTTCCATTGACACTGATTCCTTCCTAACTCACCCATGGTGTCCAGGTCACCCCAACCACCAAAATTTGACAATGTAATGGATTGTGAGGGTTCAGATAATTACATCAGATACCTCTCAAACTATTATAATCCTCAATAATCAAGACTAAACCCAACGAAAGGAGATGGGTTATAACAACCACCTTGAAAGATATCTCTCACGGCCAAAACACCCTAGTGTTGTTTAAAACAAAGAACAAACCTCGTCATCTAGGAACAACTCTAACTCATATATCTCCTGAACAACTACTGATAAAATACCGATACTCTCCCCAAAGTAACAATAAAAACATATAAAAGTCACACCGTCCAGACTCATGAATTATGGAGTCTGGTTTTCCTCATCGAGATACTATCCTCTTTGGGCAGCACTAACTTTTCAGAATAGGTTTAATCAGATAAAATTTAATGCATCTTGATTAGGGATCAGGTCCTCCCCTCCCCACAATCAGAACTTTTCACACACATTCATGGAACAAGGGAAACAACTCATTTCATAGCAAAAAAGGTCAAGCATTACATCATAGAAAGAACAAAGTAACACAAGATAAAAACTCAAAACAGTTCCAGATACTCGGCATGAATTTGGGCCTCTTGTTCCTAAGTGCTCTTCTTGAGGCCACCATACCTCCACAACACACAAACCAAAGAAATGGTCTTCCCACGAAGCACCGTCTCCTTACGACCCTCGATTCTCACAGGTTTCTCCACGACCATCACATCATCCTCAATATCCAACTCTCCCCAATAGAGGACATGTGAGACATAATGTAGACACCAATAGAGCTAAGACACATGAAAGATGTCGTGGACCCTATATAGAAGCGGTGGTTTCACCAGCAGATATGCCACTTCGCTAACTCGTCGGAACACCTCGAAGGGTCCAACAAACATGAAATAAAGATTACTCCCCCTACCAAACCACCACTTCTCATGCCGAGGGGAGACCTTTAAGAATACGTGGTACCCAACTATGAACTCCAAAGGTATCCTCCTATGATCAGCATATGTCTTCTGTTGGTCCTGAGCCGTCTTCATCCTATCACAGACAAGATGAACCTTCTCCATCGTGCTCTGCACTACCTATGGGCCAAGAACACCTATCTCTCCAACCTCTGTCTAGCACACGGGTGAACGAAATAGTCTTCCATACAGAGCTTTAAATGGTGCCATGAAAATTGTAGATTGATATAAATTATTGCAGATAAACTCTAACAGAGGAAAGTTTCATACCCACGTCCCTCCAAAGTCTATAAAGAATGCCCGTAGCATATACTATAGGGTATGGATGGTCCAATCTCTCTGCCCATCTGTCTGGGGGTTGAAAGTGGTTCTAAGGCATAGTTGGTTGCCAAAACCATGCTAAAATCCCCTCCAGACTCATGAGGTAAACCATGTATCTTGATATGAGACTATGGACCTCAAAACCTCATGCAACCACACCACATCATCCACATATCTCCATGATAAGGCATCCATCACACTCGACTCCTTGATCTCTAATAAGTGAGATTTTTTCGTCATCCGATCTACCACTACCCAGATAACATCACATCCCCATTGAACCCTAGGTACTACTATGAATAAATCCATCGAGATGTCATCCCACTTCCACTCAGGGATATATAAAGGCCGCAACAAACATCCTGGGGTGTAGTGTTCAGCCTTCACCTACTGAAACACTAGTCACCTTTTCACAAACTCTGCCACTACTCTGTTTCACCCCTGGCCACCAAAACTGTTTCCTCAGGCCTCGGTACATCTTGGAAACTACTGGGTCTAACTCTAGTGGTGAGTTATGAAACTCACAGAGAACTCCCTCGAACATCGTCTCTAGGACAAGCAAGTTTCCATGAAAAAACATCTAATTTTGAACATCCTCCAACCACCCTTTCGGAGGATTTCCGTAGTAAACTCGATCGTGCATCACTTTACTTTCCGAGTCTCACCACTGGGACTCATCCACCTATCACAATAGAGAGGACTATACTATCATATGAAATAGACATCCTCTACCACAATCCACCCTTACATCCAGGTGTAAGGTAGACAACTCCTCTATTTCCTTCCAAGCATCCATAGACTCCTGAACAGCTTCCCTCTGCAACTTCTTGCTCAAGGCATCGACCACAACATTGACCTTAACTTTAGAATAATAGATTCCTAAGTTGTAGTCCTAAAGAAAATCCACCCAACTTTGCTGTTTCATGTTCAGGTCCCACTGGGTAAAGATATGCCTCAAACTCTTGTGGTCTATGAAGACCAAAAAATTCCCCCCGATGAGGTAATGTCACCAAAACTTCAATGCGAACAACACTTCTATAAGATCTAGGTAATGGGTGGAATAATTATACTCATGATGACATAAATTACTATACCCATAAGAGATCAATCCCAATCCCCACTACTACATCAGCACACACCCCAATCCAAGACCGTAGGTATCGCAAAACACCTCAAACAACACCCCTTCCTCTAGAAACCTGAGAACTAGAGAACTGACCAACCTTTCCTTCAAATAACTAAAAGATGCCTGACACATATCACTCCACATGGAGGCCTGGTCCTTTCTAGTCAAGGATGTCAAAGGAGATAAAACTCGAGAGAAGTTGGGTATGAACCTCTGATAATAGCCTGCCAGACCCAGGAAACTACGAACCTATCCCATGTTCTTGGGTGCCTTCTAAGAAACAACAGCTTCAAACTTCGACGATTCCACTTCTACCCCCTTCTAGGACACCCCATGTTCAAGGAAGTGCACCTCTCGTGTCCAAAACTTGAACTTGGACAACATCTCATAGATTTGGTGGTGTCGAAGGATCTCCAAGATCATCCTGAAGTGCTCAATATGTTCCTCCTCCGATCTTGAGTAGATAAGGATGTCTTCGATGAACACAATGATGAACCGGTCCAGAAACTCACGAAAAACATAGTTCATGAGCCCCATGAACACATCGGGTGCATTAATAACATCAAATGACATGACTATGAACTTGAAGTTCCCATACCTGCACCTAAAAGAAGTCTTCAGGATGTCACCATATTTCATGCTTAACTGGTGATACCCGTACCGCAGATCGATTATAGAGAACCAACCTACTCCCCTTAGCTGGTCAAAGAGATCATCTATCCTTGGGAGTGGGTATCAGTTCTTGACTATTACTTGATTCAGTATCCAGTAGTCTATGCACAACCTGAGACCACCATCCGCCTTCTTTGTGAACAAGGCTAGAGCACCCCACAATAATACATTTGGTCAGATAAAACCCTTTTTCATCAGGTCATTAACGTAAATCCGTAAATACCAAAACTTTTAAGGCACCATTAGATAAGAATCCATCGAAACCGAAAGAAAAATAGGATGTAAGTTTTCTTGAACTCAACATCATGTCAAGGGGGTAGAGTCACAAACTCTTTGGGAAAGATATCCAAAAACTCATTGAAAATATTTACAACTTCCACTATCTCTGAGTCTACTGACTCCACTGATAGCTCGACTAACAAAGAAAAAAGGGGATCCACTCACCAGCTGCCCTCTTGGAAACCCCGCTTGCCATGAAAGCTACACACTAGACACCCATATCTAAGAAAAATACCTTCCTCTAGAAGCAGTCAATAATAGTGTTCACAAAAAACAGAAATTCAATTCATAGAATAACATCATACAACTGCATTTGCAGTAGAAGGAGATCCCCACTAGACTGAAGATGCCCTAACATCAGTTTTCATCCTTGAAAAACATCACATTGGCTGGTCTGACCTCCAACTGGCGTACTTAGATTCAGGGGAATGGAGAGTATCTCTACATCTAGGACCAAGGAATGGTCTAGATCGGGAGCAACAAAGGAGTGCGAAGCTCCTAAATCAAACAAGGAACAAGCAAGAGTGATGAACAAACTGATCGTACCTCGAACTATCTCTGAGCCAACTGGAACTGATACCTCTACAGTATGCAACTGACCATGACCATCTCTTCTACCTCCCGAATATCGACCGCCTCCCCGACCATACCCTGGTAATGGTCCCTGAGGAGTGCCCAGAGGTTGGCCTTCTCTTGCAATGTCTACTCTCAGAGGAGCGAGAGCTAATTGTCCCTACTACTGCTGCTAAAAAGGTCTGGCTGGAAATTGCTGCAGCTGAGGTGGAAGTTGAACCTACCCACCTCCACTGTACTACACTCGGTCCAAGAACTGATTCTGAATATTCCGACAACAAACACATATAAATCATCTTAGTCCTAGGCTTCTAAGTAAAGGGTGAGGACTGGGAGATTGAAACTGGAATTGTTGGGGCCTGCTCCCCACCAACCAAAACTTGGATAGCCCTGATGCTAGAGGCCTGCTACTAATGGCCTTCCCCTCTGACAAACCCAGCTGGCTCCCCTCTCATGGAACACCTCCCAACATGTGCATCCTCTATACCACTTCATCCTTCTTATGAACCTCCAAGTATATAGGTAGAGTGAAGGGAGTAACATCATACTGTAGAGAAGGTCGTAGTGCCTCCTCTAAACATCTCTCCCAAGACTCCTCATCTGGAAAGTGGTTGGGAGAGAAGCGAAGGAGATCCTTGAACTTGATCCCCAACTCTCTTACTGATATTCTCCCTTATTGTAGGGAGAGAATCTCTTACCTCTTCTCAGCCTTCATTGTAGAATAAAGGAATTCCGTTCGGAACTCTTTCTCAAAGTCAACCCATGAAACCTCAACCTCCATAATCTCTCCATGGTAGAACGTTCACCATTAACACACTAATCCCCTCGTCTGACTAACCAACAAAAGAACCCAATACTCCCTTCGAGCAAATCTCAAAGTAATGGTGATCACTAGCTTTTCAATCTAGATCTTTATCTCCAAGTTGGAAACAATGACCTCGTACTTCCCGAGGGTCTGCTGCTGGAAAGAACATAGAGTCTTATGCCACATGTTATCATCTTCCTCTTGGTCAATCCTCTACCGATCGACCAGATCAAGATGATGGGACTCAACTTCCCGCACTACTCATGGATGACGTCCAAGTGCCATAGCTGAAAAGATAAACATGGAATGATTAAGACCAAGTAGTGTAGAAGATTCCTTTTAAATTTTTCTTAAAAGTTTTATATATTTTAAATTCAAAAAGACACCCAAGACACATAAGAACACAAGTCATTATGATGCATGTACCTTTCTTAGGGTGTCTACTTCATAATTAGTGTAGCCTCACCTGATCATTCAGTAGGCCTAGAGTCCTTGCATCAGATCATGGGGGCCCTAAAATCCCATGTCCTAGCTGGTCTTCCCTATCATATTTCACACACCAAGATTTCCTAATACTATTTCCCTACCATCCCATACAATCCTCATAGTTCCAAAACCCCTAATTTCATCCTATCTCTCAACCATCACCTCTGATACTATTCTATCATGGCCCGCCTTCACCATGATGAGGGAAGGGAAAGAAGACTACTATACCCTTACTTCTTCAAGTTGAAGGAGTGATAATGACCTCTGAGTCCCGGCTTCAGTAGGCCCCAGAGTGGTGACTAGCACCAAGGGTATAGAATCACACATAATATAGAAGACATTTCCATTTTTATAGAATAAGATTGGGAGATAAGATGGTAAATACCAACAAATAAAAAAACATAAAGTAAAAGTAAAGATAAAAACCCATTACTATATGCATTTTCAAAATAAATTGATACAAGTACAATAAAACTCTGATTAAAAGTACCAAAAGAAAGAAAAAACAACAATGACAATTATCACTACATTCGAGCTAGTAATGTTGAAAACAGTTCTCAAAGTCATCCTGAAAACATGAATGCAATTTTATATACGTAGAGTGAGTATAGAGGTATAATCAGAAGGGAAACCAAAAGCTCTCGTGCACAAGTGGAGAGACATCCTAATGCCCAATGATAAAAGTAGAGGTATCCAAAACACCTATCAAGGAAAACTATCCACCCAGCCTCACCAAGGCACACTCCCCAAATAATGCAAGTCAAGTGAAGTAATAGTAATATCACATCAATATTTGGGTACCCACACTACTTTCCAACTGGTTATTTAAGAACTCCTTTTGGTCAGAACTCCCCCACAAGTCTCACTGCAGTCCCACTACCGCCCCAAGAACAACCTTATGGGCCACCACCACGCATCCCGCCTCTAGAAACCTGGGCCACAATAACCAGATGTAACCATGACCATAGACACCTAGGCCACTACAACCACCACCACGCCTGCAGACACCTAAGCCAGAATGACTACTACCATGCCCGAAGACATCAGGGCCTTAACCCAAAGACACTTGGGAAACAAACCCGTCTGCACACACCTGGGCCAACCACCACAAGACACCCTGCCTGAAGATTCTTGGGATATAGTGAACCTTAGGCCATCACAGCCTACCCAAAGAATCTTGGGATACCTAGGAGAGGGAGTAGAATGTATCTAATAACCAACCACTTATAAAAATGTTGTAAAAAACACCCCCATGAAATGGGGGTGTTCGGAACGAAGTGATTAAAATGGGTGGGATGCATATAAGAAAAACAAGAACTAAATCTTACACATATAGGTAATCAAGAAATAATCCCAACCTAATGGTTTTGAAATATACAACTATCCCTTACACCACCACTCTCACTGCTATCCCTATATGCATAAATACGCAACAACCACAACTAGAACACAACCCATTTCTGGAAAACAATTCCCCCATTATAACCATTATTGTTATCATGTTTAAGTGATACATTTTGAAACATTCATCCACTACTGGGATACTAACATGCATAAACCCAAGCCAAAAAACAACCGATGGAAAAATATCCAAGCATACATTTTAGCATTCACACCAGGTTCCCTTGTAAACTCACAACAACAAAAGGGATCTGTGAGATCACTCGAAGTACTGGAACCAAACCAAGCCCCAACATACTAGCTCTACACAACCTATGATTCACAGGCCAACAAATTTTCAACCAGAACATTCCACCCCACTTTGTGAGTCACCCCACAATCATCAAACAAAACAACCGTGCATAACACTAGAATATAGTAGGGGAGTTTTCAGATTTATCCACACCATTCATTAAGTTCCTTCTTTTTTTTGGTTAACCAGGGTGATCACACAGGGGATATTATCCATTCGGTATCCATTTAATCAACCATGTTTACATGATTAACTAGTTTATATGTTATAACCATTTATACATGAGATCATCTAGAAAACATATATTCATTAGTGTGCAAGAAAGTACCACCAAAGGCCATGATTTTCAGTGGACATAAGCCCATAAAATTCACAACATAAAAATAAAGGTAAAACTTAGAAAAATCAACATCATCATTCCCAACCAATTATTCTTTAAGAGTACATTAATTATATTTCTTATGGTTTGTTTCATCTACATCCCGAGGGAACATCATCATACCCACCCCACATGATGCACAATTAATGAGAGACAATGGAAAAAACCCTACTTGGATGATCAAGGATCGACGTTTCCTCCTTGCACTGAGAATTGTGTTCGTGTGAGTAGAAGAAAAAACTCCACAAAGGCTGAGAGGGAAGGGATCCAGTATGGGAACATGATTCATCTCCAAAAAGGGACTCCAAGCACACCAAGGGAAAAAAGAGACCAAAGAAGAAGAAAAACCTTGTGTGATAAAAGGCCCGATCCTAGAGTTACGGGATATGAAATATCCAAGAAAATAAAAGGAGAATCATGGTTTCACCATGCAGTTGGGTGGTTACACATGGTGGAATTAATTTAGATTTAATAATTCTCTTTGGAGATAGTGAATATAGACCAACGCATGACTGTGAGTTGATGGATATCCATTAAACAGAGAAAAAACATTAAAAGAGCTAAACTGGAAACACGAAAAAGGTGCGACATGGGGTCGACCCACCATTAGAGGATTTAAGATACCATTTACAAGATTAAATAACCTTAAACCACTTTAAAATAGGTAATAAAACTTAAAAGAGGTGTTACGGGAAAACTAAGGGAAAGAACCTTGACACTCCCTGGTGGCACCATTCGGGTGTGGCACCGATCGGTGGAACCGATTGGTGAGACCCATCGATGACACCCTACCACGGACACCGAAACCCTCCTAACTCAACCATGGAATCCAAGTCACCCCATGCACTAGAATTGTACAAAGTGATGGATCGGGAGGATCCAGGTCATTACAATATGAAAATTGAACTATGTTTCAATCATGGAGACGATAAGTCGTATGTACGCATGAGTAACATTTTTATTTTTCAATGATCATTATGGAAAGAAGGTAAGTATTATTTTATCTTAAAAAATGATCATAAAATCATTAATATAATATTAATAATTAAAATATACTTATATATATATCATCCATGTTATGTTGTGATGAAAAATAATCACATTGCTTCATGGAGGTGATAGTTCACATTTACGCATGAACGACATTATCACTTTTACATGAATGGAAAGGAAAGAATGTTAATGATATATTATATTTTAATAACAATAAATATTTCATGAAAATAAAATATAATCTTTAATTCCATCATTATAACCTTTATTGAGGGATGGTGATGGAAAATGAATTATATCAGTTCGCGAGGCGGTAGTTCTCCGTACACAAGAATGATAATTACTTTCCCATTTGATGAAGGTGTTGGTGGATTTAGTTTATGATTTTAACAAAATAACATATCGGTATGTTTTGGATACAATAGTTATTATTTCATCATGGTTGAAAAAACTTTGAATGCATTGTAAGAAGAAATAAAATAGAAACACTTAACAAAAAATGACACCTCTTCTTTAGATGATCTCCTTGATTAACACCTTAAAAATATAAGGAGGGTTTTATGCCTAAAATAAGGGATATATAATGTGGTTAGGAATTATAGGAAGGAATATGAGATGATATTGTCCAAATGAAAAAGGTTTTAAAGTGTGAATAAAAGGGAAGAAGAGGTGCCCTTTTATAAGAGAGGAAAGGGGCACTCTTGGGATTCCACAAAATATTAAATTAATATAAATTATTTTTCTATTAAAAATGGATCCAAACTAGTTCATTTAAAATATAAGTTGATTATAGGTCTAAATATATTCATAAAACAAAAATTAAACATGTTTTAATTATTTTTTAATACTTATCTTTTTTGTTTTAACCCTTATGTAACCCTTTTAACTCTTACTGTGATATAATGTAATTTACAATTTGAGGGTTAATATAATTACTATAAAATGAAAAAATACCATTAAATGAGAAATTGATGAAATTTTTAGCCCTATAAAAATAATATGACTGAAATGGATATTTTTATAAATTTTATATCATTTAATAAAATATTATTTATTTTAGAATACAATTAATGTCAATTTTGAAACTATTCATTTCAGGGGATTTTTAAAAATATCATAACATGATATCTTCAAAGAAACAATTTTAAATATCAATTATATGTAAAATATATCTATAAAAGTTGTTTATGACATTTATTATATCAAATTATAATTATTTTAATATTTTTAATATCTTTTATTTTATATTTCCATTAATTAAACAATTACTGTATCATCATTATGTAAGCCTTTAAGGTAATTATTTATTTCCTAAAAATTTAAAACAAATTACAGTGATTAATATAAAAATTTATATTTGAAAATAATATTTATAATCAAAAAAATTACTTTATATAATCCCATATTACAAGTATTTCACTTGTTAAAAACAAAAGGATGACAAAATTGACTTTTCTTTTAATAAAATACTATAAATGGATTAAAGTAATACAAGTGGCTCCAAGAGCTCAAGAAATCATCACAAAGTTTATTTTGGTTGAAATTAAATCATCAAATGAATTTATGAAAAGTGTTAGGGTAATTTTATAATATTTATAATATTATTTTTACCTTTAATTACCTAATTTACCTTTAACTGTGTTAATAAAAAATTACTAAAGTTACCATTCATAATTTCCAAAAAATAAAAGGGTACTATTTACTAAATTTGATCCTTCTAATTCCAAATATGGAAACCATTTTTAAAAATTCAAAACACATAAATTATAGAAATTAATTAAAATTAATTCCACTAATAGAATGAGAAAATATGTTTTTAAAGTAAAAAAATTCAAAAGATTGAAATGTTCTTATATCCAAATTTAATTTCAAATTTATTAAAATGACCTAAATTGGATTAAATTATAAAAAATACTAATATTATACATTAAAAACATTCAAAAATATAATTTACCTCTTTAAATAAATTTGATAAAAAACATTTTTCAATTAAAATGCAGTGTTTTTCACTATTCATAAAAAACAAAACTTATAAGAAAAATAAAAAAAATTCAACCAATGTAAATTTGATATTCTAATTTCTGATAATAAGTTTATTTTTTAAATATAGTTTATAAAACTGTTAAAAACTATATTTAAAATAAGTGCACCATTAAATGGCCGTAAAATTTCCTTTTTAGAATAATAGTTCTTTTATGCATAAAATTTGATTTGTTCTTGTATAATATCCAAAAAACACACAAAATGAATGTTAAAAATTATGTTGAATATATTATATATATAATTAATATAATCTGATAAGGGTGATTTATTTATTTATTATTATTAAACACACTTGTTCACATTTAAATAGTTTTTTAGAAAGAAATTTCCTATTATATTAAAAAGGGGTTTTCATTCATTTATAATTAAATGGTTAATAATTAATTATATATATATATATATTTAAACCATATTTTTATAATTCAGTTAATCATGTTCTTACCCTCCATTCTAATGACTATGTTATAGTGGTAACATTTAAATAATAATATTTTGTTGTTCATTTAAGCTTGATGTGGTGTATCACGTATGCTCTTGACCATAGTGTTTATTTATTAAAATATTGAGATGTTACAGTTATGATATTTGAAAGAATATATGCCTATACAATTGGCTATATATTATTTTATAAGGACTATAAATCACATAAAATATTACTTAAGTGTGATGTGATTCAATAAAATAAATATGAATCAAGTCATTTTAAAGTTTTATAGAATTTTACAATAATTTCAAGGTTTAGAAGACTATATGTACATAAGTATATTGCAAGGAAATTTCCATAACTTATAGTTACAATAATTCAATATGGGTAACTTCATCACTCTAAAAACTCTCCTTAGGAGGAATAAAATTGATTATTGGTATCCTAAATTTGGAAATGAGTTGAGAAGACATTATCATTCATTTTATACAAATGAAATGAATCCTTTAAATGTAAAAAGTAACACTCATAATAGAAGAAAATTTATGTTAGTAAATTATAACATGTCATCATGGTTATGCATAAAATCAAAGTACATTATATTATCTCTGCATACATTAGGACTAAAAAAACCTAGTAATGATATTGATATTTATTCATCTCCATTAATAAAAGATCTAAAATTGATGTCAGATTCAGGTGTTATGTTTTATGATGATCATATAAAGGAATATTTTATGTTATGATCCATGTTTTTAGAGATTAAAAATGAAAGTTTTTTCTCATATAAAATTTTCAGGATATAAAATTAAAGGAATATTAGGGTGTCCCATTTGTGATGAAGTTGCACACTCAATTATGTTAAAACATTCCTTGAAGATAATGTTTTAAGGATATCATAAATATTTACTCTAATAACATAAATACCAATCCTAGAAATCATTATTTGACAAGAATTGGGAACAAGGTACGACACCTTCTCTATTAATAAGTGATGGACAGTTTGAGAAAGTAAAGTGTATTATCACCATTTTTGGTAAACCCTTTTTGAAAATCCAATGAAACTGGGTTGAAGAAAGAGATATTTTTTTGAATTAACATATTGATTTTTTTTGTATGTTATTTATTATCTTGATGTCATGTATATATAAAAAATTTATGTGATAATGTAATTTTAATGCTACTAAATAAACTAAGAAAAACAAAATATATAATTAAATCCAGGTTAGATATGACTGATTTGAGGATAAGGGAAGAGTTAGTGATGGTGAATGGTGAAAGATAAAATTTTCTTCCTCCAACAACTTACATTATTTATAGGAAAGAGTGATTTAAGTTTTTCAACTTCCTTAATGGTGCAAAGGTTCTAGAGGGGTATTTATCAAAAATTAAGAATATCATATCGATAAATGATTTAAAGTTAAAGGAATTAAAATAACATGAATATTATTCATTGATGTAACTTTTAATGTATGTGGATTTATGTTTCATTATACCTAAAAACTATCCACACACACTAATTATGATTTTGGTTTTCTTAAAAGAAATATGAAGTAAAATTATAGACCAGGTGAAGTTTCCAGCTTTGAAAAATGAAGTTTATTTCATATTATGGGAATTAGAGATATTATTCTCACCATAATTGTTTGATATAATGGTACACTTTATGTTTTACTAGGTAAGTGAGATTATACTATTTGGTCCTATACATTATAGATTTATATAACCCATTGAATAATATTTGAAGATTTTAAAAGTGTTAGGCAAAAAACAAAGTTCTCCAAAAGTTGTATTATAGAGTGATATATTTTTTAGGAAGCCATTGAATGATATACTAACTAATTGGCTGATGTAGATAACATTGGTCTCTCAAAATTTCATCATAGTTACCACCTTATGGGTGTAGGAATTTCTAATTTTTTCTTCTTCAAAATTTCTATTACAGAGAAATAATAAACTCACATTTACATTTCACATAATAGTATAGAGGTTTAAACATATGTGGAAACTCAAAAAGTAATTATTAGGTATTAAATCCATAAAGGGATGAAATATGGATATCATATACACATAATCAACATTTTATAAAATATTTTCAAGACCATATTTTTAAGGAGATATCTATAAATATTAATTCAATTTCAGAATGACTTTGATAGCCAACAATGGGACCAAGTGTACATTTATTATCTTACAATGTTTATCTAATAAAAAATTATACATTATATAAAAAGGAATATTATAAATGTGTTATAATGTAAAAATAATATATTTACTCTTATGATGGAAGCAATTCATGTATGTAACAACCCGAAAACTTGTCAATGGAATTTCCCTTCTCATTATATATATGTGTCATATTTAGTAATGTAGTATTATATAAAGCACATGAACCACATGATATAACCAATTTTTTTATTATATTAACTTGAATATTAAATTTAAAGTATAAATATACTCAATATAATTCCAAACATTATAATGTGAAAAAAATAGAAACTAAGATAACTATAATATGAAAATTTTGATATGCTTGATCCCCTATATTGACTGCACCATTAAAAACACTGTTGAAATAAAATTGAATATTAGTAGATTAATATCCATTTTGAAAATGAAAACAAGTATAACATTCATAGAAAATATAAGTGAATGAAAAATGAATGAAAAATGAGGTATTTATAGAAGGTGGGGAACCCATATGTGATCGTTACAAATATGACAGTTAGAATAGTAATCTGGCCATTGGTATAGTAATATGACTATTAGGAATTGAAAAATGACTATTAGAATTGTAACATCACCTATTTAATTGTAAAATAATATTTACTCATCTTATGAAATGAAAATATAAAAATAATTATATCATGATAAAAATAAATAAATGCTTTAATGATTATAAAATAAGTGTTTGGATTTTTATAAAACACATATGTTTAACTTATATTTTTATAATAAAAATAAAATTTAAAAGAAATTTTATTTTCATAAAATGGGTTTATAAAATAATATTAATATTCATTATAATGATAATATAATTTTATGATACCATACGTAATTTTTTTAAAGGGTAATAAAATTGGCCCTAATATAAATATTAGTGTTTTTCAAAAAAATAAGTATTTTATATAAAATTAAAATTTTATTATTTAGAAAATAATTTTCGGAAAAATTATTTTATTTTTGGAATCTAATTTTAAAAAAATGGTTAAGTTTAATTTCTGGTATATTTTTAAAATAGTTGAAATTTTGGCGAATAGTGGAACACGACAAAATATGATATTTCACACTATAAGTTAAATACATGAATAATTGAGTAATGGATGATGTAAGAATATATTTTTTCAAAATTGAATGTATAAATTACAATATATAGTCACAATATTTATCACTAGGTAGTCTTGAGAAAATAGAATAAACTAATGAATATTATATTCAAAATATTTTGGCTCTTCTCGTTATAAATACCACCCTCACCACCCTTTATCCTCATGACTTCAAAGACTTGTAGATTTAAAAATCTATACCCAATTTTCTTCCCAACCCTCTCCCCCATTATCTCATAGTGATGGTCTCACCAAAATTCAAAACTAAGGTTCCTTAAGGTGTATTTCAAGATACAATATTCAAAGAGATAACATTCTCAATATATCTCTTTTAAATACTTTTCTTCTTATATTTCCTCCTTATGTAACCCATAAAACATGATAAAATGATTAAAATATAATAAGTATACAATAATGTTTTTATATTAATTTAATATACATTATCTAACCTCTTATCATTTCATTTTAAAATGAAAATGTTGTTCACATTATGGCCAGTTCACCACCTCAATAAATAATGTAATTTGGCTTTCACCACCACCTTCAAGGATAGTTTTAGTACATTTATTATGGTGAAAAATTATATATATAAGTATATTATATATTTTTTTATATTATTTAATGGGAAAATTGTCATGCGGTTAAATAAAACCAAGTAAGTTCACCAAGGTCGAAAGAACCACCTAATTGAATTAACCATAAAATGATAATATCTTTACTCAATGAATCATGTGTATCATAATGATATTTGAAATTTAAAACCATTTAAAACTCTATTAATGACATGAAAAACATGTCATCACACATCTAGAGTTATGTAACCTTATCATAATAACTCTCATAATTTCCAAAAAACTAATGCAACCTTCGAACCGTGCAATTAACATCTGTGGGGAAATTAAAATAATCATAAAATTATAATAAAATGATCTTAAAAAAATATAAAAGATAATTATAAGTGAAATATATCTAAAAAAATTCTTTATAATGTATTTAATAAATTGAATTTTATTATTTGTGATGTTAGATGAACTTATCAAGTGTATTAGGACATGAGGTAAATGAACACTTCAAACCACCCCTTTTCTTTGATTATGAATTTTCTATATGTACCTCACTTTATCTAATTAATTTTGAAATGAAAAACTATTATATTATATATATATATACACCTTGAATATCATTTTTTAATTTTTTGAGGATAAAAAATCTTTAAGTTTCCCTTCTCAATCCTTTATATAAATAAAAAGTGATTCTAAAGGGAACTTTCCTATTTCTAATTCCATGTTATGAACCACCCCATAAAAATATTTTTTAATATATATATATCAAATATTTTGGGGTACAATTACAATTAAACAAACGCATGCACACCTCACACCCATAGGTTGGAAGGCCAGTTCATAGCCCCCTTAAGGGGTAACCCACCCATGAATCCCTTATTTATTTACATATCGTCATGTATAAAATATTATATATAAAGGAAAAAATAACCATAAATGTTTTGGACCAAAGGACCATCTATCATGAACTTTAGGCAAAAACCTATCCTGTAGGAACATTGTGCATTCTCCCTGCCCGACACACCACTGATCCACCATCTAGGCCGCAACCCATTATCGATGCTCCTCTAACAATACCTGATTCCTTCTACAATAATTGTTTCCATCACTTTCTTATTATTAAAAATGTACCCCATCAAACAAAAAATTCCAATGACACAACCACCACAACATCCATATCCTCATCCCCTTCATCAAGGTAGGCTCCCCTACCACCAGCTATAGGCCCCATTGTGACATCATCCCCACCATCAGGCGATCTCCCCACTACTATCAAGCCATGTTAGTGTCCCCCCATTATTAATAGACCTCACATAGATATCCCTATCACCAAATGAAAGCATGGATCCCTATCACTAACCTTTGTAACATAGTCCTTCCATCACCCCTCTATAAGACGAGCTTACTATAATTGTCCATTGTTTAAGATGGGATATATATCACCGGCTGGTATCCAACCATCATAGAAATTGTGAACCACCATTGTGAATAGCCTTCACCATTTGGCCATCATTCTCCATTGATACACATGAGGTGGATTTCCAATTTTCAATCCCACACTCCAAGCCCATAGTACCATGGACAACAATTTCACAAGAAGTCTCTCAAAGGTAAATATAGAGCACTGCTTGAGGTCACGTTGAGTCCTCAACATTATCAGCACTAGTATACCTACCTATACTACTTATATTGGATCCTATATTCACTAACCACCTAATTTCATCTATATCCCCTTTCTATTTTCCATCACACTTGCATAACACCCAGTTTCAGGACCACCACCATCGTTGGTGCTCTTTTATCACCACCCAAACCACCATTGTATCACCTCATTTCATCTGTGGAGTAAAACTAATCCATTATATGACTTTTTACAATATGTTATGTTGTCATGGGGGTTATCCTTGATGTAACACCCCAACCCAGATACTACTGAACCAGTTCCTGAGATGGTGTTCCACATGGCCTAAACCACACCTTCTTGTATTCCATAGGTTACTAAAAAGTAGTGTGGGTCTATATGTGGTACTCTGGGGAGACTATACCCTCTGTTTAAATCTCAATATAGTGGAAATAAAGGAAAATTAATATAAAAGCTTATCCAGATAATAAAATGTAGGTGCTAAAACACTAAATCAAAAACCATGAAAAATTCATAATGATGTTACACACATAACATGTAGTGAATACATATATTTCAATTTTGGTACATCAAGACCTAAAATATAATAGAAAAAAGACAAAAATATTATAAAACCCTGAAATTACTAAGGTCTACCCCAACCCCAAATTACCAAGCTCTATACTATCCATAAAATCAAGCATCTATATTAGGGTATTTTCCCATGTCCATACTTTCATCCATGAATTCTATTTGGGGTACCAAATTGTAGCCCGAATAGGGTGTGAGTATAATTAAGTAGTATGACACTAATGTAATCTAATGAAATTTCAATCTCTAAGTGTAAAGCATAAAGGTGTTCAATAAATAAGTGAAGCAATAATAATAATAATAATAATAATAATAACAACAAAAACAATAATATAATAATAATAATCCATAGAAACAAATAATACCAAGTAGATCCTTGGGTATTAATGGTACAACTTGAACCAACCCTACCTTCTTCAGCCAACAATGGTCTTTGAATATGATGAAGGTATCACAGATCAAGTCAATTCCAAGGTAAATCACCAAGGTAACCATAATAAAGTGATCTAAGGGAATACACATGGATCATCTATGAATTCCCTCCCAATAACTCCCATGGAAATCCATTTTTTGAGTCTGAACTCAAGGAACCATTCTTAAAATTTAGAAGCAATCCTTTATTGGAATCCATGACACACACCTAGGGTATTACACACCAATAAGATCAAGATGAATCTGAGGGGATAATCTCACGACATTCAATGAGGGTACCCAAAATGAATCCATGAATGAATCTATGGAATTTAATAAGTGAATACATTACATAAATCAAATGGGGGAGATGCCCCATGTAATTCATGACAATGAATCAAAGTAGATTCCACTATAATACTTGAGGCATTGTAGATCTTTTTACGTTATTGAATCCATGGGTGTCTTCACACCCGACATTCACATAATCCCCTTAGTGGAATATAGGTCTTATTGATGGAATTTTACACTAATAAAATTCATTAAGAATCCAATGAATTTTCCAATTCATTAAAATCCTAAAAAATAATCCAACTAATTAAATAAATTCATTATTCCAAAATTTAAATATAAAAAATTTAAAAAATTAATACAATATCACTACTGTGGTTCATTTCACACTCCCATTTAATATTTCCATGGATAGGATAACTATCAGGTCCTAGTGATCATCCTAAGAAATCCACATTCCAAGTTAACTCATTATACTACTAAGGTATCCCAAAAGCACCTCATTAATTTAAAAATTTCCAATGTACAAGAAAAATAACTTTAGTGTCTTTGAAAACTTTCTACCCAAATACATCAAACTTTTCCAAGCCTAATTGAGTTTCCAAGATATCAATAAGCTTGAAAAACAACATTATGAAATTTTAGGTCAATTTTATGATGCAATAACACAAATAGACATGCCAAAAATGTGTTACAATTATGAGACCATATGGGAAAATAAATTCAATCATGTAACTCAACATCATTGGGACTCACGCATCTGGTATCAATCTTTAGTTCAAGATAAAATAGAAGATATTATAAAACTAGAAATAAATACTTGAAATTAGGATATTTACATTAAACAAGAAAAGAGAGATTTGGATTGTAAGGAAAAAAAGTAATATATTATAGGGGAGTGTTAGAATTACCATGACCATTTTAATGTGATATATGAAAGTAAAAACAATGTAAGATGGATGTAGGTTCACATAAGAGTCAAAGAGAGGAGATGAGGGATTCATGCTACCAGAATTGGCCTAAAATAATCCAAAATTCGAGTTATGAAAATGGGAGAAAAGGGTGAAATTAATTCCCCCCTATAAAATCCTTCCTAGATCCCATTGGTTATCTGGTGAGCCTAAAATATTAGAATGCCTATTAGAATTCCATTGACTACCTAATGGACCTATATCAACTAGTCGGTGGGATTTTAGTAGCTTGCTGCGGTCATGAGACCCCTAGAACCCCCTCAGATAGTTCTTTAAAGATAAAATCATGTTTTTAACAAAAAATCCCTACCTCAGTTAATAGTCAAGGTCTTACAATCTCCCCACAAAAAGTAGTTCATCATAGAGATTCACCATCAAAATCCACCGACCTCCTTAGTGAACAGGTCTGACCACTAGCCCCACATGTCCGATTCCCACTCTAATATATTCTACCAAACACACCTATGTTTACCTAGAACATGAACTAGAAAAATATATTTTCCATGGATTATATTTTAACTATGACTTTTATTATGAATTGGATGCTCCTAAAGGATGAATCGACCTCAAGATAAACTTCTTCAGCATCAATCACATGATATGGTTTAGGAAAGTACTATCGAAGCTAAGATATATGAAATAAATCATCGAAGGAACTAAATTTATATAGTATAGAAAGTTTTTATGTAACTGGGATAAACATATACACAATATTAAATTCCCCCATTTAGTTAGAAAACAATTTCCATTTCCTTATAGTATGATGATTTTCCATTCTAGGTGATACATGCAAAAAATACATGATTAATTATCTCAAACTCAATTGGTCGATGAAGCTGATCCATATATGATTTCTTACTACTCTGTGAAGTAAACATCCTATTTTGAATCAATTTGACATGCTATATCATCTCCTGAACAAGACTCTATCCAACCATCACTACCTTTCATACCTTTAATTAACATAAGAGTGAATGGAATGATCTCTTATATAGTACCTTATAAGAGACTGTACGATTAATATCCTGATAAATATTTTTATATAAAAATTCCAAAAGTTCTAGATCATTCTCCAAAGAACCAAAAAAATCTAGGATACACGCCATTAACATGTTCTCCAATACGTGAATAGTCCGCTTGGATTTCTCATCAATCTGTAGATGGTAGGATTTTCTCAAAATCACACGAGTGACCAATTATTTCTTAAAAACTATATAGAACCATGTAATGAATTGAGAATCTCTAATATTAATAATTCTATAAGGAATCCCATGAAGGATTGAGATCTCTTAAACATATAATCTTCCAAGATCATCCACCATAAAGGTCTCCCAAATAGGTAATTAGAAAACTTCATCAGCCAATACACAATGAACAATACCACATCATTCACTCAGGTAAATCCTTAATAACCACATCATGAAATATATAGTGAGATTATCCCATTTCCACTTTGGAATGAGAAGATACTGTATATGTACAGTGGGTTAGTGGTGCTTGGATTTCACCTGCTGGCAGGTGGAGTACTATGTAACAAACCCCACTATCTCCTTCATGTCTAGCCAACAATATAGACAACAAATATCATTATATAATTTCATTGATCCATGTTGTAATAACCATCTAGAAGTGTGATATTACCTAATAAATTCCTTTCTCAAACCAGTAGGAACTAAAACACACATTTGAACACAAATAATCTCATCCTTATCCATATTCCAATCTAGTGGTGACTCCCCACCATCAAAGATGTCCCTGAGGGCTAGGAACTCTAGATTTGAAAGCTTCCAACTATTAATCTAACACAAAATAAATGGATCCACATATAAGGATGCGATAATTTATTTACCTTGGTCCTACTAGACATCTAGATGCATTTCAAAAAAGAGAACCATAAATTTCCTCTCACTACCTGATTCCTTAATAACTTGATGCTGGATCTTGAAGTTCAATGCATCAAAAAGTATATTTCCATTAATTGGTGTACAATCCGTAACAATGTTTATATACTAAAGGTACTCAACAAAACTTCACTACCAAAGGTTCAGGTATTTCTAAGAGAATATGTATTTCAAAATTTTATGGTCCATATAGACCATGAACCTCTCTCCCAAGAGATAATGCCACTAAGATTTCAAGTTGTAAACTACCTCTACTAACTTTAGGTCATGCATAGGGTAATACCAATCCGGAGGCACAATTTTGGGGACCTATATACTATGACTCGATCCCTCTGCATCAAAACTACACCCAACCCAATACACAATTCATCAAAAGTATAACATAATCCCTATTAGATCAGTAGAGATCAAGATTAGTGTTGATTTTAATATCCCATTTACTCATGTAAGTAATTATCATAAGCTTATAACCAACCAAACTTTACCCCCTTTTTGGTTAGGTCTATCAATGGAACCACCAAATGGGAAAATCCATTTATAAATATTATATAGTAGCCTACCAATACTAATAAACTCCAAACATGAAAAAAATTCTTGGGATGCTCCCAAAACAATAACTTTATCATAGTCTATAGACTTGAAAACATTCAGTTGTTGTAATAGTGGGTTTCATATACCCAACTTGAAAAATAATTTTGACTACCATATCATGGATACATTGAGTTATGAATGATGTTTACTTAACATTTTAGTGTAGACATTTTTTCACCCACTATTAAATGGTAATGTCAATAGAATAATTATCTTATAAAATGGTTATATATAGTAGAACCTAGGATATAATGAGAATCTTTAGGTACTAGGAAATTAATCTTAAATATGTTTCTTATGGTATAGATAAATCATACTGATTGAACAATGTCGATGTTTGAATATCAGGTGATGGGGGCTCATAAGAATTGATACTTCTTCTCATAAATTTCACACTTAGGGATTTCTAGTAGTTGATATCATGAGGACATACCAACCAATAGGAACACCACATGTTTTGGGTGTTATTGGATATAACTACTTGCATACATGTGTATTGATATCCTAAATTGATATCATTACCAATATGTAACATTTGATCGTGTATTTTAATGTAAGGAAAAAACCATGGTAATGAAATCATGGATAGGTAGATTTTGTTGGGTGCTTCACTGCTGTCATGATATTGGTTAAATGGAGAAGATATGATTTTTTGATTCCAGATGGAGGGAGTAATATATCTTGGGCTAGGTTGACCTGGATGATAGTTTATTTATAAATCCATATACATGATAGTCGAGGGTAAATCCATCACATTAGATAAAAAAAGAAAGTAATGAAGATTATACAAGTGTGCATCCTGGTTTATGATAAATCTAAAGACAAACAAATTATATTACATAGTGCATTTTCATAAGATGGTTTTCATTGTTATGACTACTCCTTATCTCTTTAGGGGCCATGATGAGTTGCTAGATTCTACTCTTAGTTTGTGAATAGTATTAACCACTATTGAGATAATGGCCTATAGGGTCACACTAAATATAGTATTCAAAATTCTATCATATTCTAGTGAATAAGAGTTTAGGTCATGGTGGGCCCCACCACTAGGGTATGAGATATTTCTGAGGATATATGATCACCAAAGAAAAAATAAATTCATATTATTCGAGTTAAGAATTATTTAAATTGAATTTAATTATTAAATGTATTTACAAGTATTCAATTAAATACATGGAAAATATTATATAAATTAATATTAGTTTAAAATATTTATGGTTCATTTAATATTTACAAGAATGAAGATTTAAGTTAATGGTTTGGGTATTATCACTTAATATATTATATTACAAGAATGTGATAAAAATATAAATGATATTTATGATTCAGAATAGTAGTCATAATATATCATTTATTTAGTGAGAAATAAATATTTGGGTATCAAAGAGTTTACTACTCTGAGTATTGATTTATACAATATAAAAGGAGGAGAGAGATATCATAGTAAGGATTATTCACTACTTAATGGTGAGATACTATCTCTCTTCTCTTGTGATTTCTAGAGAGATACACTATGGTTCCAGGCACTCAATCACAATACTTCTCCATAGATCGATGGAATAGAGCAAAGATTATCACTAAGACATCAATGACATTGTTGAAACTCCGCGCTAGCACCCAAATTCTGACGATCGATGCTCCCACAGGGTTTCTAAGTGTATATGTATGATCTAGATGGATTCAAATTTAAATCCTTCAACAAGTGATCATCAGTGATGATCATATGTTGAGCGTGGATTCAGATTGAAGGAGGTACTTCTCTGAATTATTTTTGTGCTTAAATTATTCATGTAAAAATCCTCAGCTTATAACTAGGAAACACCTATTTTATAATGGTTTAGTTATGTTGATTGTTGATAGAAAATTTTAATATCCCAATATTTTGTTATTAAACTATGTTACTGATACCTAAAATTAGTATTAGAGCGATGCATGAAAATTCTATGCTGATGGAAAAATTAAATTTTCATTAAATTTAGATGAGAGCGTAATTCCAACCCCAATGCCATAAAGGAAGTTTTAATATGACCCCAGATGATTAGTTTACGGTCATCCAAAGTCTTGAACATTTATTAAACCTATTTTATGGGTTGAATTTGTAGAACATACATTCCAAAATATGAAATTTACTTAAAATAGTATGTGAGAATGAATTACGGTGAACTATTGTATTCTGGATAGAAAATAAATGGCCGTAAGTTTCTTTAGAATATTTTAATAAGTTAACTTTAAAAAATTATATTATATTATTATTATTTTATAAATATTTTACAAAATAGGCTTAATAAAATAATAATAATATAATTAATTAGAAACACATGCAACTGTGGAAAATTTAAACTAAACATTTAGTTAAAATATGGACTGTCAATAGTTTTTTTTCAAAATGAAAAGGTAAAAAAAAGTTTTTGTCAAAAAGAAAAAAGAAAAAAAAAGAAACAAAAACAAAGACCTAAAAAAGAAGTGGTATTTTTCTTAAAACTAGGCCCACAACATCACTTTGTAGATAAATCACACCAAATTATCCTCTAGTGACCGGTAACTCCAAAGCACTTCCTGTTCACCTCATTGCCATAACTTGAACCAGACTCACCCCATAGACCAAGCCACATTCTACTAGGTTCGTACTACTAGAAAAACCCCTCTAACCTACCTTCTACTCCCCTACTATATCCAAGCCACACCCCTCAACCACCAAAGTCCCATCTAGACCGATCGACCACATCATTGGTCGCCTCACCGTCCAAGTGCCACAATGTCACCCATCGTGGGAGCCTAACTTTCCCCTCCTACCTACTGCATGCTTAGCCACCACCTATTCAAACTAGGCTAATGCCCATCCGACTAGAGTTTCCTCCCAATTAATCCACCTCAAGCGCTCCCCCCTCGAGCGCTGCCACTCGCTGGTCGGTCCGCCTGCTCTGTCCGCCATTACAGGTCAATCTACTTCTATACCTATGAGTTTCCTAGACACCGTCCCTAGGCCACAATGATAGTGGCTCCCCATCCTTCCCACATTGATCTGAGCTTTTGTGGGCCACTCCTTCTACGACGAGCCATGCCACCTGGATATAGCCGAACAAAACTCAATGACCACCACCAGATAGATCTTCCTTACACCCATGACTAGTGTCGAGATCCACCAGCAATGAGAGGTAACACATTTTAGGCCTCTTTTGGGTTCTTTTTAACCCAATAAGTTTTGAATCAGGCCTGAGCTGGTCCACCTGACATAAAATGTGTCTGGGAGGACTGGCTGGGCCTATAACAGTCTTGCACAGGCTTTGTATAGCCCAAAACAGGCTTGCACAGGTTTGACCAGACCCACACAGGCCCTACATGGGGTTTCAGGGCCTAGTTCATTTTATATAATATAAAATTAATTAAATTAATTAATTTAATTTTGTTTTTAAATTAAATTAATTAATTATTAATTTTTGATTTAAAATTAAATTTTAATATTCGAAGATAAATTAATTTAATTTAGATGCTTAATTAAATTAATTAATTAATTAATTTATTTTTTGGCATTAAAATTAAATTAATTTCAGGACATAATGATGTAAATATTGAATTAAAAGTAATATTAAATTTTAAATTCAATTAAATCTCCCTCAAAAATAATTTATTAAAAGTTTAATTGTATTTATTTAATTTTAATACATGATTTAAATGCATATTGACTGATCATGATCCATAGACTGACCAATGCGTGTCTGGTGTATGTTTATTTATTTATTTAATTATTACAATGCATGATTTGTAACCATTAGTTTAATATACAATGATCCATGAGTCGTCTGTGTCATTATATGTATAAGAGTCTGCACGACTAGATACAAGTTTTTTATCTGTATTCTACACTCCCTAGAACCCCTCGTCTATGTACATGTATTTTTTATAATGATAAATATGAGTTGTGACATACATCACTCCAAGTTATGGTGACGCACCATAAAGAAGTTGGATGCATTAGATGGGTGAGCACTGCAACTCGAGTCGCAAGTGACAAGACATAAAGAGTTACCATAAGATCTGGGTGGATCCATTATTCACTTTATGGATAAACCATTAGTATCATCTCATGACCACATCATCATTTTATTTATACATTGTTTATTATTTTATATATATATAGCTTATGCACAATCACATAGAATAATAAACAAGCATGCACTATAAAATGAACATATGAGATGATGAATGTTTTCTATTTATTTCATGATTAGTTGTGAGTGAGATCACATAGTATGTTCTTATGAGATATAAAATTATTTCATTTAATCATGTAATAATTATATAACTCTCAAGTAAATATTAAGTTGCAAAATAATTTCTTCATTTTAATTTGAACACAACCAGGGGTTTGAGGTGCTCAGTTAACCATAATTGAGGGTGACTCATACTACCTTGGAGTTCTTATGAGAATGATGGGTTGACTTAACTAAAGTTGGCAGTTAAAAATTATCCATAGCTAATTTTTTATCCTTTTATAGAAAAAGAATTAAGGGAAATAAGGTTATGATTCTGAGAAGCTGTGACTTTACTAATAGATCAAGGAGTCGCGAGTTAATGTGGTTGGCTAGTCAAATTCCTACCTTGAACTCTTTGAGTAGTGGAATAGCCATATATTATAGACTACAAGGGGGAGATTTAAGGATCATTATCATTAGAATACTCAAGAAATAGATTATCCCAATTATAGTATAGAGGGTTCCTACAATTTGATAAAATAATGGGAGACATTTAATGATTTAATTAATTAATCAATAAAGTATAAATTAGTAATCAAGATTAAAGTAATAATTAGATAGTTTTATTTTTGTATAAAATGGTTGGTAATACCAAAAAACATACTATGATATTTTATTGGACAAAGTTAATGTCCTATCTAGCTTGAGTTTTCAATGATTAGTATAGAACCTTGTGAAAAATAATATGATATCAGAAATTAAATTTGCTAGTGTCCCTAATACCCGTTAAGCTACCTTATGAAATGAGGTTGTTAAAAATTCTTATAGGGGACTCATGTATGATGGATATGAAGTTTTTTAATAATTCTATCATCAATATTCAATATAAGTTGTGAATACAAACATTGATACATCGATTATTTTACATGTGGTCTCATCACTAAGAAGCTTATGAGGAGAAAGTGAAGTGTAGATATGAATAAGTGATGATTACACTGGATATGTGTGAATTGAAAGATGAATCATAAACTTTAAATGGATCTATTTCACATATCATTTTTACATATTTTATCCAGCTTCATTTAAGATTATAAAATGGAAAATTTTTAGAAATATGTTTTTTTACTTTTTAGGAAAGGTTCTCCAAGAAATAAGAACTTAAAGAAAGAATAATCTTTTGTTCTTATAGTGAACAAGTTGAAAGACCAGAAAAAAGTCCAATTAAAAGGAAGACTCCAACTAAATATTTGAAACATCCTTTAAAGAAAGTGGAATTAAACATAAGGTTATTTTCTTTGCATATCGAGACATAATATTTATTGAAGTTTAAGTGCAATGAACTGTGATGAATAAGAAAATAATATATTTTTATTTAGGTATATTCATCATATAAAATGTAATATTTTGGTTATAATTATTTGGTATTAAGTAAAATATTCTTATCACATATTTTTATTGAAATATAGTAAACAATTATAGAAACATTACAAGTAGTAAGGTGCGTTCTCTAAGTGACTAAGAAATGGTGGCTGCTAAGTCAACGATGATAAGCACACAACTTCTATATTTCCATGTTTATTGATTCTAATGGAAATTTAATTGAGTATAACCAAAATATTTATCTTACATGTCCTGTATAAACAAAGAGAAATTATTCCAAGTTCATGAATAAATGTTGTTTGTTGTGTTTCATACTCAACCAATAGTTCAGTGATACTTGAATCATATGAAATACTTGATGAATATAAAATGTTAGACTTATTTACCCAATTTTGGAAAGATAATTCTTTGTCAAGTAAAACTAAAAGTGGATATCAAGGATATACCCAATATGGTATTTAAACTCATTAGATATAAAAATATTAGTTATTATTGACATATATACATTTTTATTTTGGACAAATAAACCTTTAGAAATAATGGTACATCACAAAGATTTTGGAATTAGTTCAACAATAGAGAGTGAACTATTCCAAGGGTAAGATAGTGGTAAATATAATTAATTAGATTAATTTAAATGTTGAATAAGTAATGTGAAAGTGAAGTATAGTATATGCAAGGTCATAAGATATGAGATGCTTTGAGTGGGTATGCCGAAGAATATTATGACCAAGCATTCATCAATCAATATAATGGAGAGTGGAGTAATTACTAAATGCATTTAACTTATCTACATCAACACTATAATGAAAATAAGTAAAATTGATGACGATTCTTAAATATTAACATTGATTAAAAAATGTATCATTGGTCAATTATGAAATTCACATTTCCTTATAGACATCCGAGCCATGATACAAGTAAAAGGAGTAACAACATTGCAACTTATAATAATTTTAGAAACATCCATTATATCTTAAGTCATGATTCAAAAATAATGAAAATATACCATAACTGAATGACAACTATAATGAAAAATGGATATTATATGAGTTATAGTATGATGGAAATCCATTACGTTATAAGAAAATGTGTTTATATGTAAAGAGTTTGTTGAAGATATAAAAAACTTGCATAAAGGAAAAGCACAACATAAATTTATAGTAATTATCCTAAAAGTTTCTTCAGATATTATAGAAATCCTTATGACAGAAGGATATAAATAAGTTATAGAATATATTTCTATATGAGGTTACACATCTCTATTTGAGATAGTGGGAGACTTTGGTTTATTAAATTCCAAAGGTACACAAGTATTTGGCATAGGAACTAGTTCCAAAAGAGTCATTGATGAGGAATGTTCCAAAGACACAGACTTTGTAGGAAGAATAAAACCATAGTGATGGTTTTTATATTCATCATGGCCAATTATCCATTATTCATTTCAAATAATAATTCCTACAAGTGAGCAGTATATATAAATTAACTGATATTGACATTATCAATTAAAATTCAATAATGGATTCTAGGTATCAAAGTGTACGTGGCTTATTATTTTGAATATTGTGGTGGTTATTCAAGTGAGATGACACATGGATCGTATAAGTACAGTACCAATAAGGCACGATTTGTTACACAAAGTCATTATGCCTAAATCCACTATCATTTTACTATCATTACCAATTTCTATGATCGTATTATTGAGAAATGGATTCCAAGACCACCAATCATGGAAGGTGACTATATGACACAACCAAAAAGAGATAGTGACATAAAATAATGACAATTAGGGTGCAAGTTGCTGAAACCCAACCTAAGATTGAAGTAAGAAACAAGATATAGAATAATAACTTGGAATGAATATTTACTATTTTTCTAATAGATGTTAGTGGGAGAACCATTATTTTTCGAGTATATTTTTTTGGGTAAAATATATAAAAAAACTATTGGTCTTATAGTTATTTAAGAATAAGATGAAGTATACTCCAGATATTGAATTAAAGTAGAAACCTAAGTCCTAGGGAACATGGTTTACTTAGGAAGAGATAACAGTTTCTTATACCTAGTCGATCGTATATATACTGATATAGTATTGAAAAATAAAAGTTGGAACAATTCGAGAGAGAATTGTTACCAGTGTCACATGGCATATATCTCTCTAGGCAGAAATGTTCAGGATACAAGAGGAGATTAACACGATGAGTTGAATTCCATATGCTTTAGCAACAGATCAATCACATATTTCATGGTATGTACAAGAATTGATATTTCCATGATATACTTTATAGTAATAAAATATTAGTAATATCCAAAATCACTACAAGGGAAACAATCAGAACTATCATATTGTACTAGAGGAAGTACAAGGGATATGTAACTAGTAAGTGGAGAGGAAAGGGTACTAGTTTTTTTTCAAGGGATATAAAATAGTTTTCTTATAAGTTCAATATGATCTAATATCATAGTCATGATAAGATAATGAAAAAAATATCATTCATCTAGTGGTATCCATGTATACAAATACTGAGTTTTTTTGTGGTGTTTGAGGCAGCTAAGAAGAAGTGTTAAATATAAAAAAATTATAGTACTTAGAATCACACCTAGTAAGTAAAGTATTATCATAACATAAATTATGATACTCTCAATAGTCAATATGTCAAGTTTTTATAGTAGAAGAAAGGGATATACTCAGGGATATTATCTCTTGAGAAGTTTTAGGGAAGGATATAAGGACTCATATAACAGAATAACCATACAGTGGAAACATAGAGGACCTAGTGACTAAAGTCATTACTTAGTAGAAACATGATCTTAATCATGTGAGAGATAACAAGGATGGTTATCAAGTTGGATCTAGTGTAAGTGGGAGAACTGTAATAGCGGATGCACTAGACCAAACAAGAACACTACTTTGGATTACAATATCATGGATTCAATGATTTATACATGATGTTTACTTACCATTTTAGTGTATACATTTCTACATCCACTTTTAAATGGTAATTTACATAGATTAATTATTATATCAAAAGGCTATAGTAGATCTCAGGATATAATGAGAACCTTGACATACTATGAAATTAATCTTAAATATATTTTTATATGATCTACACATATTGTATTGACTAGACACAGTCAATGTTTGACTATCAGGCATTGTGGGGATCATATAAATTGATACTTCTTCTCATTAAGTTCACACTTGGAGATATCTAGTAGTTGAGAACATGAGGATAGACCCAATAATAGGAACACCACATGTTTTGGGATTCATTGGATATTCCTATCTATGGAAATGTGTATTGGTCTATATACACCAAAATAATACTTCAGTGGTGGTTTATTAAAACAACACTTTTTTTTAAATAATTCAATGGCGGTTTATTAAAAAGCACTGCAAAACATTTTACTTTTTTTACACAGCCGAAACTTCTCACCCGACCCCACCAAGCCCCAACACCCGACCCCAAGAACCCCTGAATCCCTACTGGTCCCGACCCTCACTGAACCTCACTATTAGTCTCGACCATCACTCCCCACCCCCCGACCCTTGACACCCCTCTCTATCGGTCCTGACCTAGCTGCTCGCCGCCGGTCCCAACCCTTGCTCCCCACCCCCAGACCTTCGCTTCCCCTCACTGTCAGTCCCGACCTAGCCGTTAGCTGCCCCTATCTTCAAATCCTAACCTAGAACCTCACTTCCCCTCACCAATGGTCCTGACCTAGCCCCTCAACGCCTTTCCTGATCCGAGCCACCAATACCCCTCCCAGCGAGGTACTATTTGGATTTTTTATACATTAATTTATACATTGCAGGTTGGTTCTCAAATGAGTTGGGGTAGATATTAGTATGTTAGACCTACTTATTATTGTTTCTAATATATTTTCTTAGATAAAATGGTGTATAAATCATTACATCATTATTGTGGTCTGAATATATATATATTATTAGTATTCTTATGTTATTTAGTTTTCATAAATCATTAGCTAAGAAGAAGAGGTGGTTGGATGAGTAATCTCAACTCTTATGGGTTATGTGGTTATATATATTTAACTATATATTGTAGGAGATAAATTGGTTTTACCTAAAAATTATACTCAATAAGAATATATCTAATTATTCATTCAACATTGATCCTCCTCAATTATGATAGTTCAGTTTTGTATTGGTTAAATATATCGTCTATGAAAGCGGTTCAATTTACATAAGTTGCGAGTGAGAAATTGATGTAGTCAAATATTTTTATTTCACTTTTTCTAAGGAACATTATGTTGGTGGTACCTAGTTCCTCCTTATATTTACCATATAATTAGAATTAATTTTATTTCATTAAATCATGTCGTCATCTTTAGATCGGTTTATTTCCTAGATGAATGACTCATTATCATGTCCCATGAAGTCATGATAATTCTCAACATAATTTTCAATGTCGGCATCAATGATGTTAATTGATTCATAATACACATCATTGATCATTTTCCAATCCTCATCAGAGTATCAACATTTCCCATGTAATACCTGACCATTCACTATCTCTCTATTCACTACCATTGGCCACTGATAAGGTGAATGATATCTTCATCCATATATGAAAATTAAATTAAGGAAATTAAAATAAATAAGATAAATAAAATCATAGATATACACAAAAGAGAGAAAATTTGAATAACACACCCTTTATCATCATCAATACATTAATTCACTAAATGAAAAAATGTTACAAAATGTATCCATTAATTAAAAAAGAGTATCATGATAGTAGATTAATAGTTTTGAGAATCATGCTCATCCTCTAATAAATTATTGACACTAGATTGTGATTTTTTTTCAATGATTTCTTAAAAGAATAGTTTTATGAAAAATGGATTTCAACATGTATTTTTCCTCTTGGGTTTCTTAAGGGGTTTTAAATAAAATATGTAACTCTTTTACATATCATTTTCCTCACAACTAGATTTTATGGATTTCAATTATCCCTTTTAAAATTATTTATTATTTATCATATGTATTTATGTAGTAAAACTTTATTTAAAATATTCATATTTTTTTCAACTAGTATATATGAATCTCTTTTCCTATTTAGTAATAGTTACGTGTTTTAATTTTTTTTAATAATGTGTATAAACATTGTGATATATATGGATAAAAGCTGGATCACATTACCAAGGAACACACATCAATATGCTAAGGGTTTAGAGAAGTTTTTATATTTTGAAATTTCTAATCAATCCGTTGATGAGAGAATAAGTTTCCCATGTCCTAAATGTAAATTTAAAAGATTGTTGAAGAGATATGAATTTTACGAACACTTGATATTGAAGGAATTCTCTGCTCAATATTTGTGTTGGATTTGGCATAGAGAATCAAATGTTATAGAAAGGTTAAGCATTGATGTCAATCCACAGAATGAGCTCCCAACTTCATCAATAATGGAAAATGAAATGAAAAACCATATAAATTATGAATTCGACATTTAAAGACACCGACACCAACATCAATACATATCAAAACAACCAGTTGAGGGTGCTACAAATAGAAACGTGACAAGGGATGTTTTTTAGACCGTAGGACAACCCGATCAAGATTGTAGCATATAATTGGATCCTCTTCTTGATTATCTAGAGGATAATGTTAGAGAAAACTTCACTGAGAATACATATGTGTTTCATGGTTTAGTTGATGATGGAAATCAAGAGTTGTAAATTAGGTGTTTGAAATATTCAAAACTTTATTTTCTTCTAAAGTTTTACCATAACAAATTCCAATTTAGAATTATAAATAAGGTTATGTCCATGATATTGGAATTGTTTCATGATTTATTTCCTAAAGAAAATATCCCTAAGTATTTTTATGACATGAAAAAAGTTTTTAACAATTTTGGTTTGAGTTGTACAAAAATACATATGTGTCTTAATGACTATATGATTTATTAGGGAGAGGATTCAAGAAGATAGGATTGCAGAAAATATTCTTCTTATAGATGGTAGGAAATGGGTGATGTTGGAAGTATGAATTAGTATACTATAATGAAGAATAAGAAAAGGAACAAACCTGTAAAATTTTTGTGTTACTTCCCTTTAAATCCTCGATTGTAGAGATTATTCATGTCATCAAAAACTACAGAACGCATGAAGTGGAATTATATAGATAATAAAAACGATGTGTTAATGTAAAATTCAAGAGATTCAATATCATGAAAGTAATTTGATTCATTACTTCTATATTTGTCATCTTATCCTAGGAATATTCGATTGGGATTGGATGCCGATGGATTCAACCCATTGGGGACTTTGAGTACCAGTTAAAGAATTTGGGCAATTGTTTTGATCCCTTAGAATCTATCAGTATGGATGTGTATGAAACAAACATATTTTATCATTTTGATTATTATTATTAGAAAAAATTACTAGAAATGATATTGATGTATACTTATACCTTTAATTGAACAATTATAGGAGTTATGGAGCAACAATGTTGAGACATATGATGCATCTTCCAAAAAAATGTTCAAAATGAAATCTTCTATAATGTGGACCATTAGTGACTTCCCTAAACATGGAAATTTAGTTGGTTGGAATACTTACATAGGTTTGGATTATCCTTTTTTTAACTTTAATTTTGAGCCCGAATGGCTACCTCACACTAGAAAATGGTGCTTCTTGTGTCATCAAATATTTATTGATGCATCTCATAGATTTCAGATGAAAAAGTCAAAATTCAATGGTTTCACTGATCATAGACCTCCTCCAAAGTTGTTAACAGGTTCTAAAATATTGGAACAACTTTTAAATGTTAAAAAAATTTGGGAAGGTGCATCATTTGAATGATAGTGGGAAACAAGTTCGAACTGCATCATCAAGTGAAATCATAATGCAACAATGGAAGGAAAAAAGCATATTCTTCAAACTTCCATACTGGGAATTTAATTTTTTTGGCATAATCTTGATGTGATGAATATTGATAAAAATGGCTATGAAAATTTTATCTTCACACTGATTAATGAGCATGAAAAGTATATGGATCATATCAATACTCTAAAATACTTACAAGTAATGAACATAAAGTGAGATATATAGCCAGATGAGAAAGGAAAGTATGATTCAAAAAAAAATTCAATGAAAAATATGGATAAAGATTTGGAACCATGGTAATATTTGCATGAATTAGAGTATGGCTTGGGTTTGTTTTCAATCCTCAGAGGAAGTTCAGAATGTGTGCAAACAAAGTGCTCATACAGGTCAAGAAGATTACAGTATTAAAGGTGGCACCATTTTCCAGTGTTTGCCAAAATTTTGGGCTTGAAAATAGAAAAATGGAGAAAAAGTGTTTTTGGAAAAGAGAATTGCGTGTTGTGTACTTGAAGGAGAGGAAACCTACACGCCATTTGTTTTTCAAGACCAGAACATGGAAAAATGGAAAAGGGATAAGGGCCGCGCAGGTTTTGGGCTGGTCGTGCAAGTGACTTGCGCGCCATGAAGGGACTTGCGCGCCGGTACCTTGGATGTTTGGAAAGTTGCACGCCAGATTTTTTTCGTGATCAGATATTAAAAATATGGCAAATGAAATAGGTTATAGCTAGTATTGGTTTGGTCATGCAGGTGAGTTGCGCGACAGAAGCTAGGGCAGATGGAGTTGCATGTCGGAACTTGTGCGCTGAGAGGATAGTTGCGCGCCACCGAGCAGGGTGTCGTTTTTGTCTATAAATATAGGACCACCCCTCTCATTTGGAATGAAGTTTGGAATTAGACAAATTTCAGAGCTCCCATCACGTAGGTGTTGAAGTCGCGCAAGTGTTGGTGGGTCGCGCAAGGTGGAGCAGCGCGAAAATTGTTTGCTTCTCGACCAGAAGTTGTGCGACAAGTTTCCTTTGGGTTTCAAAATCAGTTTGGGTTGAAAAGAAGTTCAGTCGCACAAGTTTGGTATTGAAGATGGTTGAGTCATTCAAGTGTTGGAGGTGGACTTTCACACCAGTTATAACTTTCACGCAATCCTTGAAACTTGTGTGCCGGGCTTGGACTTGCGCACCAGGTATTGTTGAAGCCTACTGATTGTCTTGGAGCAGCACGAAAGCTGGAAAACTGCCCAATACCTTCGGTACAAAGGGAGATAAGTTTACAGATGAAAGTTGGACTTCAACAGAGCATCTACACACAATAGAGGAGGCATTAATTTAGCAATGATGAAGAGACCTTCACATCTATAAACTGAGCGGGACTTCACCAACGGCTGTGAGCCAGGGGTAGTCAATAGGAGTGACCCGAGGGGCGCATTGAGCTATCCCTAAACAATTGTAAAGGAAGTGATCCTGGGACAGAGTGATGGTTCCTGAACCGTTGTAATCCACATCTAGTGAAGTTTAGTGGAATTAGGTATGACCGAAAACCTGTCAGCATTTTCTCCTTGTACGTATCCCTTAGTGTTGAACCAAGTAAAAACTGTTGTGTCTTCTCTGTGCATGTGAATGTTTACTTTCTGATTATATTCATCATACAGGTTCAACAAGTTCCTACTAACGTGGGAACAAGATCCATCACATCAAAAGAAAAAGTTGTCACCCTGATTCACCCCTCCCCTCTTAGGGTTTCCTGGGGTCCTTCAAGTGCTATCAGAGCCAGGTTAGTGGTATTGAATCTGTCTTTTGTCGTCATGGAGAATGTTGTCAATGTCAGGGGAGTCCCTCACTTCGATGGAAGTAATATCCAGATCTGGAAGAACTTAATGAGATCTCATCTAATATCTCTTGGAATAGAAGTTCTATTTTCTAATGTAGAAGGAATACAAGTCTTTGATCCAATAGGTCTGGCTATGGCTGACTCAGACAGGAAAATTCTTGATGTAGATGCTAAAGCACAAAATGCACTCACCGCAGCCATTTCTAATCAGATCTACCTCAACGTGATGAATTGCACCTCTGCAAAATCCATGTGGGATAAACTCAAGAATATTTATGAAGGAGATAAAAAAGTGAAGGAGGTGAAACTATAAGTGATACACAATAGGTTCGATGATTTGAAGATGCATCCTGATGAGAATGCAGACTCCTTTAATCAAATCACTGAAGTAGTTGGAGCAATTCGGGGCCTAGGAGAGGAAATAAAAGACGTTGACATTGTGGAGAAAATATTGAGAAGACTTCCACTCCTGTATAATGCAAAGGTATTAGAACTAGAGGAAATAGATCTTTCAAAAATTTCTCTGGATGACCTTCTAAGCAGGTTGGTTTCATATGAAATGAGAATAAAACTAGAATATTCTATGACTCATGTGAGCAAGGAAATGGAATTTAAGGCCATGGATAAACTAAAAATTACAAAATATAGTAGTGGTGAAGATGATGAAGAAAAATAAATTCTTTATCTCATTCCAAAGAAGTTCCAGAAGGGAAAAGGGAAATTCAAAGGGAAGTTACCTCTCGCATGTTTTCGTTGCAAAAAAGTTGGGCACATTGCCTCTTAGTTCTTAAGAAAGATCAATGATGAAGATAGTGAATATGAATGCTTCGAGAAGCCTCGAAGAAGGTTTTTCAAAAAGGGAGACTTCAAATCTGGAAATAAAATGCAAAGGAAGAGTTTTTTATGTGAAGAGGAAAATGATCATAATGAATTCTGTGATGAAGAAGAACCAGAATTCAAAACTGGGAACCATGCTTCCATGATGGCCACTGTTGAAAATTCAAAAGATACTAGTAGAGAAAAATAGTTGAAAACTTGTGCAGATCCCGAGATGCAACTTAAGAATGCTTTTAGTAAACTTAAGACTAAATGTAAGAGTTGCAATAAGTGTAAATCAATTATAGAATAATCAATTGAATATGTTGATCAACTTGAAGCTTAAATTGAACAACTGGAAGAATTTGTGAAGGTACAATCTAAAATAATTGAAATCAATGAGGATGTTGTGAATCTGAATCTGGGAATAAAAGAGCATGCAAAGGTCATCAATGGCCTCACCTCCAGACTAGAAGAAAAATCCAATACTGCTGAGGGTCTTGAGGAGGAAGTTGTTACTATTATGAGTAAACTTGAGACTGAATCAATTCCAAAAGAATCAAGGAAGAAAATCCAGTTTGGAAGATTCTCAGATGCAGAATTACTGGAAAGAGCCAAGTGTGGTTCAGATGATATTGGAAAAATCTTGAGTGATCAAAGACTCACTTGCATGGGAAAGAGTGGAATTGGCTATGAAGTTGAGACATCAACTACTAGAAGTGAAAATATCCAAAAGAAGGATAAGATGAAAGTTGAACATGTTGAAACGTTGCCTAAAGTGCTGAAAAAGGAACCCGAAATCCAAACTAAAAGGATAACTGAAAATTATCCTCAAACATTAAGAAATGATAGACAGTCTGAATATTCTCCCAAGGAATAAGTTATGAGGATAAATTCAAGTGTGAAGACATTTCCTCTCATGAAGTGTCAGTTCTGTGGCTATCTGGGCCATATGATGTCTTATTGCAAAGAGGCGTGAAGCCATCTGAATGGGGAAGATATAGGAGTTCAACAAAGGAGAACAAATTCATATCCTAATTCTTATAGAAGAAAAAATTTCTATGGATATTGTTTTTGTTGTTATAACTTTGGTCATAAGGATTCCAATTTTAGGCAGAGAAGGAACATGGACACCTCATACCGAAGTTTATGACAAGTTAAGTCTCGTCAGCAAGACAGTGTTTCTCGTTCAAACAAGTTTCTCCTCTCAAAAAAGATTTCGACTATAAAGAACCTGGGTATGTGGAAGAGATAATTGAAAGTCCATCAGTTCTCTTTACTCAATCCAATGTCTCGTGGAAGGAAAGGAAGAAGATTGAGAAATCCAACCTTGAAGAGGTGGCCCTCAAAGCTACAAAGAACAACAGTACCTAGATTCTGGATAGCGGTTGTTCATATTATATGACAGGTAATTCCAGCCTGTTAATGGATATCAAAAGGAAGGTTGATGGTATAGTACAATTTGGTAATTATGGAGCTCTGAAAATCAAAGGGAGTGTAAGTACCAAATTAGATAATGAAGAACTAAATAAGAATGAAGTCCTTTACATAGATGGAATACGTCATAATCTACTCAGCATGAGTCAACTCTGTGACTCGGGACTTATAGTTACTTTTAATCAGAAAGGCTGCACTATCAAGGGAAAGAAATGCAATTCACTTATAAAGGTATGCAGAACAGAAGGAAACTTGTATCAAGTTGATAGTGAAGAAAATGTCTGTTACATAACTGTTGAAGAAGAAAAAAATTTGTGGCATCGGAGACTGGGACATATCAATTAACAAGACATGGGGAAAATATAAAAATTGAGGATTGTCATGGACATTCCCAACCTGAAGCGTGAGCTTGAAAAGTCTTGTGATGCTTGCATTCGTGGGAAGCTGGTCTGCAGTTCATATCGTCCAAAGAAAAAAAGAGCATCTCGCCTTCTTGATCTAATTCATATAGATGTATGTTGGCCGATAAATGTTGCTGGAACTCATGGAGAAAGGTACTTTTTTTGTTTTTCATAGATGATTACAGTAGAATGGAATGTGTGATGGTCATTCACAAGAAACGACATGTCCTTGAACACATAAAAACATATCGGCGAATCGCCGGGAATGATACCGGACGAACAATCAAAGTGTTGCGATCTGACAATGGAGGTGAATACACATCCATTGAATTTGAAAATTATCTAGAGAAACATGGGATACAACATGAGGTAGCTGTTGTGAGAACTCCACAATAAAATGGAGTTGTTGAACGTAAGAATAGATAGGTGAACAATATGGAACAGACTATGCTGATTGAGAGTCGTATTCCACGAAATTACTGGAAAGAGGATATTCAAGCTACAATGTATATTCAGAATCGAACAAGACTTTATATGGGTGAGACAAAGACACTGTATAAATTGTGGCATGGAAGAAATCCCTCTTTAAAAATACTTTCGTGTCTTTGGAAGTAAATTCTTCATCAGAAACAAAGAAGGAAATCAAGGGATGTATGGCGACAATGCAGATGGAGGAATTTTCCTTGGTTACTCAATGAACAGAAAATCCTACAAATGCTTCAACAAGCATTTAGGAAGGATTGTGGAAAGCAGTGATGTTAAGATAATTGAATAGAAAACCACAAATGCTTCAAGGATGTCATATGATGATGTGATAGAAAGTGAGGAAGAAAGTTAACATGAAGAAAATAAAAATACAGAAATAGAGGAAGGTGTACAAAACACTCAGCAGTCACATCATGATGTTGACTCAGAAGAAGAATCTGAAGAAGAAACTGTGGTTGAAGAGAATTCAACTGAACCTCGAAAGAGAAATCGAATATCTAAGATTGATCTATCCAAAATAATTAGGGACAGGAGTGTGCCTAGTCAAACAAGAAGGATGAGGAATAACACACAATCTGCATTTTTTTCCAGTTGTGGATCCATCCCCATTCGAAGAAGATACAAAGGATGAATCTTGGGTGAAAGCCATGAATAAAGAATTAGATCATATTTCCAAGAATCAGACATGGGATCTTTTTCAGAGACCCGAAGGTCACAATGTGATTGGCACCAAATGGATCTTCAAAAATAAGTTTGATGGGAATGGAAGTGTGATTAGAAACAAGGAATTATTGGTATGTAAAGGATACTCCCAGATTGAAGGCATTGATATTGAAGAAAACTTTGATCCAGTGGCTAGACTGGATTTAATCAGGCTTTTCCTTGTCATGGAACTCCAAAGATTATATAAATTATATCAAATGGATGTCAAGAAATCATTATTGAATGGTGTACTTGAAGAATAAGTATACATTGAACAAACAGTGGGTTTTGTTCTTGGTACTGATGATACAAAAGTCTGTAAACTGAAGAATGCTCTATATGGTTTGAAGCATGCACCAGGAGCATGGTATTCCCGCCTGGACTCGTATCTCAAGAAGCTGGAGTTTAAAAGAGGAGGTGTGGATCACAATCTATATGTGAAGAATTCTCCAAAATATCAATTCATGGTCCTATTCTACGTTGATGATATCATATTTGGTGGTATCAGGAAGAAATCAGTGGATGAATTTTCCAATCACATGAAATCATAATTTTAAATGTCTATGATTGGGGAGCTCACATATTTCTTGGGGCTAAAGGTGATTCAAAAGAAGGATTACAATTTCATTTCTCAGGAAAAATATGAAAGAGAGATGTTGAAGAAGTTTAATATACAAGACTCCAAACCAATGTCAAATCTGATTGCAGTTGGAACTAAACATGGAAAGCATGAGGATGGGACCTCTGTAGATCCCACCATGCATAGGAGGATCATTGGGAGCCTACTATACCTGATAGTGACACAACCAGATATTGTCTTTGCCATATGTCTTGCAGCCCACTTTCAAAGTTATCCAAAGGAGGAACATATGATAGCAGTAAAAAGAATCATGAGGTATATTCAAGGTACTCACAATTGTGGCTTATACTTTTCTATAGGAAGAGACAGTGAATTATCAGCATTTTCTGATACTGACTGGGCTGGAGATGTAAATGACAGAAAGTCCACCAGTGGTGGAGCAATCTATATTGGAAATATATGTGTTGGCTGGTTGAGCAAGAAATAAGAAATTACTTCTCTTAGTACTGCTGAAGCTGAGTATATCTCCGCCAAAAATGCATGCAATCAACTTCTATGGATGAAGAAACAACTAACAGATATTGGTGATGAGGTGAAGCAACCCATGGTAATTTACTGTGATAACAAGAGCGCGATTGATCTTAAGAAGAATCCTATTCAGCATTCTCATCAAAAACATATTGAAATCAGGTATCACTTTATCAAAGAAAAAGTTGAGCAAGGAGTGATTAGAATAGAGCATGTGGGAACTGATGAGCAAGTCACGGATATTCTGACCAAGCCATTGTTAGCGGCTGTGTTTGAGAAGCATCGGTTGAACCTTAGTGTTCATCCACCTCCTAGTGCATAAGGTGTTTACGAAATACCCCTCTCCCCATTTATGATAACTGTTTTTATCTTTTTATGGATGTGATGCAGGTTTGTGGGGGAGATACTATCCAGGGGGAGTATGGTTTGAGCTGAACAATGAACACATTACCGGTCTTTGGGTTTCTTGTCAATGAGGGAGAAAGGAATACATTCAGGAATGTTCAGGCATGTAAAAGGAATAAATTCAGGCATGTCATTGAGAATTCCAAAACACGGTAACTGAATTCAAGATTTCTCTCTTGTTTTCTACACTGATCATTGCTCATGTAGACTTAGAGTGTTGGCTGAGTTGATTCTTGCGTTTTTGGTTTACATGTTGATGGAGATCTATTGAATTTATTTTCTGATTTCCAAAAAACCCAAAGGGGGAGATTTTTGGAACCATGGCCATCTTTGCATGAATTGGAGTATGGTTTTTTTTGTCAATCCTTAGAGGAAGTTCAGAACATGTGCCAGAAATGTGCTCAAACAGGTCAATCAGATTACAGCATTAAAGGTGGCACCATTTTCCAGTGTTTACCAAATTTTTGGGCCTGAAAATAGAAAAATGGAGAAAAGTGTTTTTAGAAAAGAGACTTTAATTCCATGTAATTTATGGAGAGGAAACTTGGGCGCCATTTGTTTTTCAAGATCAAAACATGGAAAAATGGCAAAGGGATAAGGGCCGTGCATGTTTTGGGCTGGTCGCGCAAGTGACTTGCACACCATGAAGGGACTTGCGCGCCGGTACCTAGGAGGTTTGGAAAGTTGCATGACAGATGTTTTTCGTGATCAGATCTTCAAAATATGTCAAAGTAATGAGTGTCGCGCAAGTATTGGTTTGGTCATGCAGGTGAGTTATGCGACAGAAGCTAGGGCAGATAGATCTGCACGCCGAAACTTGCCCGCCGAGAGGATAGTTGCGTGGCACCGTGCATGGTGTCGTTTTTGCCTATAAATAGAGGACCACCCCTCCTCATTTGGAACAAAGTTTGGACTTAGATAAATTTCAGAGCTCCCATCACGCAGGTGTTGAAGTCACACAAGTGTTTATGGGTCGCGCAAGGTGGAGTAGTGCTGCAGTTGTTTTCTACTCGACCAGAAGTTACGCGACAGGTTTCCTCTGTGTTTAAAAATTGGTTTAGGTTGAAAATAAGTTTAGTCACGCAAGTTTGGTATTGAAGAAGGTTGAGTCACGCAAGTGTTGGAGGTGGACTTGCATGCCAGTTATAACTTGTGCGCCTTCCTTGAAACTTGCCCACCGGGCTTGGACTTGCGCACCAGGTATTGTTGAAGCTTGCGGATCGTCTTGGAGCAGAACAAAAGCTGGAAAACTGCCTGATACCTTCAGTACAAAGGGAGATCAGTTTATGGATTAAATTTGGAATTTAACAGATCATCTACACACAACATAGTATGCATTAATTTAGAAATGACTAAGGGACCTTCACGTCTATAAGCTGAGCGGGACTTCACCAATGACTGTGAGCCAGGGGGAGTCAACCGGAGTGACCCGAGGGACGTAGTGAGATATCCCTGAACAATTGTAAAGGAAGTGAGCCTAGTGACTATTTATGAACCTTTGTAATCCACATCTAGTGAAGTTTAGTGGAATTAGGTACGACCGAAAACCTGTCGACGTATGCTCCTTGGATGTAGCCCTTAGTGGTGAACCAAGTAAAAAGTGATGTTTCTTCTCTGCGCATGTGAATGTTTAATTTCTGATTATATTCATCGTACAGGTTCAACAAGTTCCTACCAACATGGTAACAAGATCCATCACATCAAAAGAAAAAGTTGTCACCCCGATTCACCCCTCCCCTCTCAGGGTGTCCCGGGGTCCTTTATAAAGATACATTACTTTATATCTTCAAACATGTGAAGGTATCTGATGGGTATTCAAGTAACATCTCAAGGTGTTTTAACTTAAATAAATGTAGGTTACATGGATTGAAAATCCAAAATTCACATATTTTTTTACAATAGTTACTACCATTGGCATTGCATATATTATTACCTAAAAAGTTTACTATTTTTATACTCCAATTATTCACATTTTTCAGAAAACTATGTAAGAAAAATATATATCCATTTGAGCTTTAAAACCATTAGGTGATATTTTTATTAACACTTTGTGCAATGGATATGATCTTTCCTCCGTCGTTTTTTACTATCATGATGTATTTAACTATGCATTTGGTTGAGGAAGCTAAATTAAGAGGTCTCGTACATTATTGATGGAGGTATCCAATTTAGAGGTACTGTATTTATATGTTTTGAATTTTATTAAACAATTCTTGTAACTTAATTAAATACATAATTATGTTTTTTATTTGATTTTATAGATATCTTGGGCATTTGAAATCATACGTGGAAAATAAAGGTCAACCCGAAGGCTCTATTTCTAGAGGTTATTTGGAAAAGGAGTGTCTTACCTTTTGTTATAGATACTTGAATGATATTTGGAAAAGATTAAATTGAGTTGGATGTGTTGAAGACACATTGACTAAATATTAAATATATGGGATATAAATAATATTTCCTTCTATTGGCCAACCAGTTGGGAGGAGCTCAAATGTTACACTAATATAAATTAAATTATTACAGGCACATAGATTTGTGATTTTGAATAGTGAAAATTTATATCCATTTATTGAGGATTTGAGGATACAAACAAAGAAAAGAATGAGAAGAAAAACATGGAATTAGAAATATATAACAAAAGATGTTAATAAAGAGATTGTAGAATGGTTTGCACAATGTGTAAGTTAATAAATATTGCAATCAATACAAATATTAGGTTGATTCATATATTTTTTAGAACTAATAATGTATATTACTTTTTTTAGATCATAAATCCTGATACTTGAGAAGATTTTTCAGAATATTTGATGTTTCTTTCTCGAGGTTCTCTAAAACAAGATATAAAGTTTGACCCTTACAACATGAATGACTTTATGTTTCGTATTTTTAGTTGAGAAGAGGGTTTGAAAACATAGAATAGTTGCATTTTTACATTTTCTAAAATGGGATAATATGAAAATTTGATTGATATTTTCGAATTAAAATACCACAGACATTTTTTAGTTTTTTATTCAAATGTAATTGGGTGGATATTATCAGGGGTGTTTAAAGATATTCCTTAAAATTTACTTCTGTGAACTTCTATCTATTGATAAATATTTGTGATCATGAACTTCATTATCCATATATCTTATCATCACAATTGAAAATGGTATATTATGTGAAAGATGTTGTGGATGAAGGATGGAGTTTAGTTTATCACTTAAAACAAAGATAATTGTATGATGTGTGTAATTAAGTGGAATATTTGATCTCTAAAATTGAATCCCAACAACAGAAAGAAGAAAACTTATTTTTCCATCATGATATTTAAAATATTTGTATTATAAGGGTGGATTAAGTATATGAAGTAATGATGGAGCAGGAAATCGACATGATTGAAGGAGAAAGTGATTATCTATACAGTTATCCATAATATTATGACACTTGGTTCTTTATGTTATTCACCTATGTGAATATTCATGAGCCTTATCTTTTATGATATCATGTTATTACATTTGACACACATGTTATGCTTTATTCTCATGTTTATTCCCTTACTTGGATTTATAGCTCAACCCTTTATTTTATGTATTCCCTAGGTTATCCTATGATGTTGTAGGATCTCAAATGGACTTAAGAGATCACTAAGTAGAATAAAATAAATATTTAGAGTTTTAGTAAAAATTTCACTTCACATTATTGAATATCTTAAAAGACACTCATATTTTCTTGATAATTTAAGAAAAAACTATTCTTTTAACTTTTGAACTATAATAATTAACCACACATCCATCCAACACCTAGTGTGTCTGTTATGAATAAAAGTGAATGTTTTTAGTTTGAAAGTAAATGTTAGTTAAAAATTCATTCCTTATACTCAAAATTGAGCAACAATTCTTGGATTTTCATGACACGTTAGGAAAATGATACCTGAATCATTTTTAATCTACATGAATTAGCATTACATAAATCCAATAGATAGTGTAGAAGATATTACTAAACATGCATGTTTTCATTTAAAAGCGACATATGAGTTCAAAACAAATGTCACATACTCTAAGATAAGAAACCATCCTTATATTGTCATTATACTTTAAGAAAATGGTCCTTGGTTCATTTTTTACCCATAAGAATTAATATCATGCCAATTCAATACACAATGAGTATAAAATAATTGAAAGTGTGTGGTTTCAGTTTAAAACCAACTTTTTAGTTCAATATGTGAAATACATACTCAAAAACAAGTAAATTCACTCATATTGTCATGATACTTTAAGAAAATGATCTATGATTCATTTTTCACTTGTAGGAATTGAATTCACATCAATATAACAAATTTTGTAGCTGATATGACTAACTATTTTTGTTTTTAGTTTAAAAGTGACATTTTAGTTTAAAATGCACATCACATACTCAAAACTGAGCACATTATCTTGGATTATATTGATACATCATTACAATGATTCATTATGAATTTATAATGTGTAAGAATTAATTAAAAATTAATATGATGAATGATGTGTTCAGTTTGACCAAGTGCATGTTTTTTAGTTTAAAAGTGAAATTTCAATTCAAAACATATGTAATATACTATAAATCAATAAGAAATGCTCAGATTATCATGATACTTTATGAAAAAAAATCATTATTCATTAATGACATGTAGTAATTAACTTCACATAAATATGACTCACGGTGTGGTCGATATGACTAAAAGTGCATGTCTTCAGTTTAAATGTGGCATATTTTAGTTTAAAACATGAGTCACACATTGAAAAAATCAACATGCTCAGATTATTATAAGACTTTGAAATATGTTGTATTTATGTATATGTTATCCATTTTATTTATGTATTATGTTTTTTCATTTATTTTATCCATTTTATTTATGAATTATTTTATAATTGTTTTTTTATTTATAAAATATTGCTGAACTAAACATAATTTATTATTATAAGTACAATATTATATCCTATGGGGCTGGGTTGATGGAGTTCCTCACCTATGATTTGGATCAATTCTTTTTTAGTTTTTTGTAAATTGTAATTGTTTGTAAAGAATTGTACATATCAAATGTAATTATAATGTATTGGAATGTTTTATTATAAATTTATTTTGTATTAAAATGGTGAATTGTAAATATATTTTTTATTACATGAAAATATTTGATATTTTCTAATATAAATGTTTTCTAATTGATATTGGTTGTGGGAGTGTTTTTATCATATAGGAGCATTCTATAGTAGTATACATAACTTTTATATGTACTAAAACTAGAACTGATAATAAAATTCTTTATCAATGCTAAAAACATCTGGATAAAAGATTAAGGATAAAAATAACACTCACATAATCAATGCCTTTTCACAATGATAAATCCATCATCTACCATAGTGGTTGTTTTTATAACATTTATATATACAATATTCTTATAACCAAAATAAATTTAGAATAGAATGCTGATGAATCAAAAATATTTTGACTTCTAATCCAATAAATAAATGTACATGTAATTGAAAAAAGTAATATATATGTAATAATAATCAATATTTTTAAATTAATAACATTTAATAAATCAAAAATAAATAAAAATGAAAAAATTCATATTAGTCCATTCTAACTACACCATGAATCACAATGATGTGCAGTTAATTCATATATGTCATAAATGAATCAAGGACCATTTTAACAAAGTTTCATAATAATTCAAGCATTTTTTCTCAGTTTTGAGTATGTGATTTACATTTTATACTTATTTAATGATAAAAATAAAAATAATACAATTTATTTAATTTAAACCACACCATGTGTTGAAATTACATGTGGTTCATTCCAACTGGTCAAAAATAAATCAATGATCATTTTCATAGAGTTTTAGAAAAATATGAGATTTTTTTCTTGGTTTTGAGCATATTACACATATTTTGAACTAAAATATCATTTTTAAATTGAAAACATGCACCTTTGATCATTCCAAGCACACCACACATCAAAATAAAGTGTGATTTATTTATATATGTCAAAAATAAATCATTGATACTCTGTCTACAATATCATGAAAATCTAATCATGTTTTCTCAACCTTGAGCATTCGACACACATTTTGAACTAAAATATCACTTTTAAATTGAAGAAATGCACTTTAGGTCATACTGGCCAAAAAACATATCAGAATGACATGGGTTTCATTATTTTTTATTAAAAATGTTCAATAATTATTTTCATATAGTTTCCTGATAATATGATCATGTTTTATCAATTTTGAGTATGTGATGCATGTTTTGAACTTTTTTAATTCCTAAAAAAGAAAAATTCATGTTATTCCATTCATAATATACTACACAGAGAAATTATTTACAGTCTATTACTATAAGTTACAAATGAATTATCAATATTTTTTAGTGTTTCATACCAATCAGAGGTTTTTTTCTTGATTTGATCACACAATACACTTTTTAAAGTAAGATATTGTTTTTAAATTTAAAACACCCACTTTTAGTAATTTTAAACACATTTCATGGTGCAATGTCATGTTATTAATTCCTAAATGCCGCATATGAATCATTAATCATTTTACTAGAGTTGAAATAAAATAAAAAATTAATTTTATTAGTTTTTAGTATGTGCCACATGTTTTAAATTAAAATTTCAATTTTAAATTCACAATGATCACTTTCAATCATTCATACCATATCATTCATTAAAATCAAAATTGTCCATTGTCTACAAGTTGAAAATTAATCACTAATAATAGTCCTAATGTTATTTGATAAAGCTAATTCATTTTATCTGTTTTGAGAATGTGGTACATGTTTTAAATTTCCCAAAACCTTGTAATTGGGAAATACACTTTAGGATATTTTGAACACACTACATTTTAAAATGGTGTATGATTCATTCCTATAAATGACATGTAATTCAATGTTGAATTTCCTAGAGTTTCATTAAAATACAATCTCTTTTTATCAGTTTTAACCATGTGATATATTTTTTAGCTAAAATGTAACATTTTAAATTAAAATAAAAAATTTCATCACATGTAACTAAAATAAATTTCATTAAATGTGATAGTATAGAATGATTAAGGAACCACAATTTTATATTATTATGATAATGATATCAATACCCATTACTTATGGGATTTAATAGGAATATTGGAACATATATTCCCATTTAATCCATTATGTAAGGGATAATAAAACATAATATTTATTCACATGGAACTAAAATATTAGTTCTTTACTTAAATATGGACATCTTATTTAGGGATATTTGTTTTTAAATCTTGGTTCCGTACTAAAAGTTGTTACATATTTTCAGATAAAAAGTTAAATAAATAAGTTGTACATAAATATATTTTCAATAATTTTATGAATACAGTGACACAATATAACCTGATCATTCATCCTTAAATGAATTTATTTGATCATCTCTAAATTATTTAAGATCACAATCTAAATAATACAAATGGTTATTAAATTTATAAACTAAAAGTGTATATATTCAAAAAAGACACTTATAATAGATCTTTTTAAGGGAACTTTAGTTTTTCCATGGGATATAACATATTTCATAAATTTATAATCATAGTATTTCTAATCATAGCCATTTAGTTTCTTTAGAAATTGAAAAAACTTTAAAAATTATAAGAAATTTATTATGAGATATATTCTAATACTTTACTATTAGTATACATAACACAATAGATTTCTATCTATAACACTCCATTAGTTTCTTCTAATTTTTCACTTTCATTAATCTCTAAACTGATCAACATATTAACACCACACTACTAAATAAAACATGAAATCTAATAAATATTATATAACATATAATTGAAATAATATAAAATATTGAAAATATAATGTTTTTTAGTAAAAAATGGATATAATGTGTGGTCAATTTTTTAGATATCCAATAATTGGATCCAGTAAATATATTGTTGGATTAACTAGATTTATCAAAGTTATCATTTATTGCATCTTAAAAAAAATTAAACATAATTGAGTACTATATATTAGTAATGAAAATTTTTCATAATATTAATTAGTGTATATAATTTTACCCTTACCTGGTTGGAATTAAAAATAACTTATCTTCTATTCCATTTTTCAATGACTCTTGGAATTTTTTATTCTCTACATATAATTTTATATTAATCTATTAATATTTATTATATAGAATGAAGATTAGGGCCTATAAATATGAAAGGATTATTAGAATGCCTCAACCCACCTGGACCCCACCTTGGCTGATAGTGAGAAAAGTTTTCCACCCCAAGACCACGTCCAATAGGTCATGGGATGGTAACAAGATCCCAGAAAAAATATCACACATAAGGGATGCCTTATCCTAATAAACCTACACACAACAATATATCTCTAGAATAAATAAAAAAATGCAACTAAAAAATTCATGTGATATATTCTTGTCATCTATAATATTATGATAGATGAAACATCAGAAAATATGGGGGGAATATGAGTTCCCAACATAAAAAAATAAAGATAGGCCTTGAGAAACTATAAAGAGGAACATCATGACACACTATCTCTCGATATGAGCACCGATAACAATAGTCAACACAGAGTGTAATTACTCTCCTAGTCAACCATCACCATGTCCACTAAAGTCACCTCTTAATTATGTATCATCTATATAGAAACAATATATATGGTCTCAAAGAACATGAATGGGTGAGTATAAACATCACAAAAAAGACTCCCCAAAAACAAAAAATCAAAATTGAACAAAAATACAGTTAAAGTTAGTAGAAGACCTAAATATGATTTAAGATTAAGACAATTGAGAACATAGGGAAATTCCAATATTTATAACTTAACTCCGCAAACTAGATCTTGAAATGAAACTTGAATATATAGAATATCATAAGACTCATAAAATCCAATATAAACAACTCTCAGAACATATACATCACCTCTATAGTATCTTATTGGGGGACTCACACATCACTGAGAAGCTTCACATCAACTGATGGAACACCGACCCATATGGAGGATTCACACCTCATTAAGAGGAATAATGTTTATTGATGGAGTAACATATCCATATTTGTATATCTATTTCCCTAATCATTAGGTATTAACAATTCATATTAGGTAATCTCACACCACTCATGGGGGGTATCAATTAATGAAAGGGGCTTACACTTTATCATGATCCAGGGAATACTGACCCTATGTATGAATCAAGGACCCATGACCAGAATACATGGGTGTGTACCAAACTCTATATTACATATATATCACCAAAAAACTATCATTATAATGTGTAATAGGTATTATTTACCCCATGTATACTTCAAACATCTTACCGATACACCATTATTATCATTACGAAGCTAAGAATTCCTATATACCTTAAACGCCTTAGAAACAAAACTTAACAAATATTAATGATAACGAGAAAATACCATTGTGATCTATGTAAAAAAACACTCATAATACACTATCCATTTATTTAATTTTGAAACTTGGGTGATGAAATATGAAAAAGACCAAGGAACACATAGTATATGGCATGAACTATAATATAAAAAGTGTGTGAGCTTAAGAAAGTATCTGGTAATATATTACCATTATTTTGTCATATGGGTTAAACATACATATCACTTACATATCATGAAACAATATGCAGGACATGTGAGCTAGCTAGGAATGTGGACTGGTAGACTAATTTACCCCTTCAATCATACATGATGTGTCCTCTCTCTAAACATGATGTGTGGGTCTTTAGGTTTAGTAAATGTGTACTACCAAAACCAAAGTCACGTCACATGCTTCCAAAGAGAATACAAACTGGAATACACAAAATATACAACTAGGGGTTTAGTCCAGTATGTACTCCAGTACACCTCAATTCATGTGATCAATGGTTAAACATGTTGTGTCATTTAGATATAAATTGCATGTGAAGATGATAGGTTAGTTGACTATTTTTTCTATGACCTTGAGTCTTGTGAACCCAAAACATATGGCATGTTCATTTGGATAAATTACATGAGGAACTCAAGGGTTTCTATAGGTGTTCACCACATACTATATTTTGTCATGTAAATGAGAATGAATTGTTCTTCTAACTGTACACCATGTATGAACAATGATGTGGTTGGGAAGGTACCCTACCACACCTCAGGCGGTGTGTCCTATGATGAAATATTTCATGTGGAAGTGAACTACACATTGTGTGATATTTAATTCCACAACATAAATCCTATACAAAATGATAAGATTCACAATATGTGTTTTAAAGACCACCTTCCTTATGACCAGGTTGTCCAAATATAGAAGCCCATCCCAAACCATATCAATTCATTTATCCTACTACAAATCATGACACAAACTACTAAAATCATAAAAAAACAATAAAAATCTAATAAAAAGAATTAAAAGTAGCTAAAAATGAAAAATATATCGTTGAAAATAATAAATTCCTTCCTTAACCCAAAAATTGCCAGAAATTTATGTATTCAGGATTGATCCAAAAACATTATCGATGCCTCTAAATCCATGATTTTCTCTCAATACAACATTGGTTCTTGAAATACAGGAACTCTATAAATTATATCTCCTTAGATAAGAGGGTTTTTAATAGTTATTCACTATTATCATATGGTTAATTAGTTTAATGATAGGGGAAATAATATAGTTATCCATAAATTTAATTAAAAACACAAAAAATATCAGTTAAGGACGTAGAATTTGGTAACTACTTATAAAATCACCAGGTATACCCCCAATTTTAGACAAAATCATAGTATCAGAATTTTTCTATATGGATTTATTTAGAAGATAACAGTTGTTCACACATGCATGAGCTAAAAATAATATTTCTAAATTATTAATTATTTTTTGAATACCCATGACACTTCTAAAAATGAACCATCCATGAAACCATATCAATATATATTATTAAAAATATTTAAAGTGATTATTTGAAAAATTAAAGACAGTACATCCTTCCCACCTTTATGTTTTTTCATCCTAAAAAATGGAAGTCACTGAAATATGTGAGGGTACTAATCTTGTATGTCATTTTAATGATCCTACAAGATATCTTGAAGCCTTTCATGTTTAAAAGATAGGTTTAATAATGATACCACTCACCCACGAAGGTTCTTTTCCAATAGGTCTTTTATCACCACTAGGTACTCTATAAAGTTGGTGTTATCCTCAACATCTATCTCTCCCTAGTCGATAGTGTGTGTCAGATCGTGCGCATACTACCTCAATTTCAACACATAGAATATATTTTTCACTTAACCTAACTACAAGGGTAACACCATGTGGTATGAAACATAAATTTACCTATATATAATCTAAAATGGATAAATGAATATTATGGATAACTTACTTCTATGAATTAATCTTCTCAAGACACATTATGGTAATACCCCTTATTACATGTGATATCCCTACTCAAACTCTAATAATTCCATATTCCTCCCACACAAGACTATTTATAATCTTATCTTCATCTTCTCTTGGATCAGTTGTACCTTCTTCATCATCAATTAAACTATCTCAGACCCCATAAATAATGAACCACCAATATTCACCCAATAAAGCATCTACCTATAGGGTATCTAATATAGGGTCTTAAAAGCTACCAGAATGAGAGTGGAGTGGAATCAATTTTTGTATTTAAATTCCATTAAGACTAGGTGATCAACCCTACTCTTTCCAAAATCAAGCATGTAAGCCCATAAAATATCATCAAGAACATGAATGGTCCTCTCAGTCTATCCATTTTTCTAAGAGTATAATGTTATAATAAATCAAAAATATGTCCCAATACACTCCATTAAACCCCTCCAAAAATAAGTAATAAACTAAGAATCATGGTTCAATATGATCATTAAGGGAACCCCATGAAACTACAAAATCTACTCGATGTATATATAAGGACCAGACCTTAAAACATTACATAATATTGAATTAAATGAATAATTCACATTGAGGATATTTTCAGGTTTAGAGTTTTAGAGAATTAGGCCATGACTATTACATTAAATTTCAAATACAATGTAGACACTTTTACTCAGTTTCCATTTTCTTCACAAAACAAGAACTCTTGAAAAAAAGGGGAATGTCTAGTTCAATATTTAAGACATAATTAATTTTCCTTGATCCCATACTTGACCCTATTCTATATTATGTCCTGTAAAAAACATTTCAAAAACTTGGGATGAGCATAAAAATCTTATTAAGGGATACACAAAGAAGAAAAACTGTTTTTTTTCAAAACAACAAGTAAACAATGAATACTTTAACATAAGTAATACTTTTCACCTTTATTAAGTAGTAAATACTCTTCACTGAATAAAATATCACTACTTACCCTTTTGTAACCAAAATATTACCCATATAAATAACACATAACATATAAAGGTAACATGGGACATAAACATACTTAAATGGAATAACCATATGGTCGAATTACACCCATATCACTAAATGTAATAGCCATACAACCGACTTCCATACCCAATGCATTGGAGTTTATAACATAACCACCCATCCTGGTATTCACGGCACCACCCGTCATTTTTTTATCATGTAACCACCCCTAAAATGTCCAAGTACCATTATAAAATCATAAGACATAAAACAAATATAAAGGAAGGAAAAAATTTTCACATTTCAATCAAAATATATCACTTAAATATATTGACATAAAAAATACATTATCAAAACCATTTTCAATACCAAAATACATAAAATAGTATATGGTATTTATTTTCTTTTAAAAACATTACGGCTTATTGAGGAAGCCAAAGATCAAATAATACTTTCGGTGACGGAAAAGGTTGTTGTCATCGCTTACGTTAAAAGGAACATTATTTTTGTCATTTAGTAAAATGATTCGTAGAAAAATATTCTTTTTGAATAAAAGTAAAATCCAAAGGGATTTATACATTGTATATAAGAAAGTTGTATATAAATGAAAATATGCCTCAATGAAAGGAGATTGTGACGAAGTCCCTTACAATGATCATTTTGTAAATAAAATAGATCGTTTATGTGTATTCACTATAAGATCACATAAATAAAGTATAAATACATGATAAGATATAAAAATTAATTTATCACATAATCAAATAACAACATAAATAAGAAAGACAAGTTCAACCCAAAGAATGGGAATTGGGTTAAGAAGTTCCCTTACCTCGTGTCCGACTTGACTCGATAGTTCTTTTATCTCCTGAATAATAAACTAAAGTTAATTTATACTTGATTAAGAACATTTTTCAAGTTTATTATTCCTTTTATACCACTTATTACCATTTTATAAACATTATGTAATCATTTAAGTTAATAATGTTCATTTTGTCGATATTTGGTACTTGAGTCAAAAAAGGACTTCTTATAATTACATGTTGTTGATGTGGTCAAAGGTTCATTATATCCAGATTTATATTCATGATTTGGATATCATATATATCATATATATCCAGAATATATATGTATTTATAATAGTACATAACATTTAGAGGTACGAAATGAAATGCACCATTCATGGAGACGGTAAGCCGTACGTAGGCATGAAGGCTACTTCCATTTATATTTCATATTTAATGGAATTAAAACATAATGATACATTGTAGTATTATAATTCCAGTATTGTATCATATGTAATTTCATTAAATCTATCCTTTATACATACCACATACGGTATGAACGAGTCATATCACTTTGAGGGGGTGATAGTCGCACTTCCTCAAATGAAATTATCGCGTTTAACCATAATGGAAACCGTAAAGGTATGCTATAAATGGAAATTACAGAAGCATAAAGAAAACATAAAAATAATATATATCATATATAAATACAATGACATCATAATGGCCACCGTTAGAGGTGATAGGAGATAATCGAACAATCATCGTTTCACGAGGGGTTAGTTTTCCATCCACAGAAACATTATATTCTTCACCCATTAGATGGAGGTGTGTGTAAGTGTAGTTTGAATACTTCTCATAAAAAAATATTAGTATATTTATTATACTTTTATTGTTATAAAAGAAAGTAATAAAAAGATTTTAGGGGGTTGGAGAAGTAAAATAAAAGAAAAAAAGTTAAGAGAAAATGTTACCTTTAATTTGTGTAACTCCCTTTGGTTTGAACCAAAAGGGTTTATTGAAGTTCCTTCTACCTAAGGTAAGACTTCTAGTATGAGGAGAGGGATGTAGGGAGATTAATTGGGTAGAGTTTGGATGAGCCAAAATGCTTGAGAGGTGTGAGGAATTCTTTAGAAGTGATATTCTTTTATAAGGGGGAGGAGGGGCTCTTTAGGAAAGTGTGAAAATATTATTTTATTATATAATGATATTCGGTTTATAAAGGTCCAAAAATCCTTAAAGTAGATGATAAGATGACTCATAGTCGAAATATCATCATCAAATCATAATTAGACATGTTTTTCATAATATTTTAATCATTATAATCTTATTTATTTAAATCATTTATTAATGAGGCAAATACTACATCATTATTATGTCATAAATAATTTAATTTATTCAATGTATAAAAATTATAAAACAAATACCATGATTTGGGAAATATTTTTAGCTTTCCAATGAATATTTATAGTCAAACATATTACTTATATTACACCATGTAAAAATTAATTTACTAAAATATTATTGTTTTTATCATTTTTGCCTTAACATTAAATTAATTAATCTAAAGTGTCATTATCATTCATAAATGGCTCTATGGGGTCCCAAAATAGACCCAAGTATGCCCATGGTCGGCCATTATTCATAAAATAAGGTTAGGACAAGTGTTAGGGTAATTTTGAATTATTATAATATTCTTTTTACCTTGAATTGCCCCATTTACCTTTAACCATGGTAAATAAAATTCAACAGTTACTATTCACCAAAAATTATTTTAATCTAATCGAACAAAATTTTACTTACTAATAACAACCATGTATGTCAGATTTTCGAAATTCAATTCACAGAAGTGGTAAAATTTTATTTAAATGAAAAAGTTAGTTTTTTAACTACTACTAAGTGGTTTCACTATTCATCAAAAATTGAAGTTTTTCTAAAAAATACCAAAAATTCAGCCTAAGATTTATTTGATATTCTGAATTGAAAAATGATGTCTATTTTTCCAAATTAAAAACATATAAGTTTCATTAATTAATTTAAAATTAATTCCCGGTGTCAAAACAAATAGCGTGTTTTTAAGAAACAATAACTATCAAAAGATTGACACTTGTTTATGTCCACTTTCAAAGTGAAATTAATTACAATGACCAAAATTAGATTAAATGGTAAAAATATATTCTAATTACACTTTAAAACCAATTAAAATGATAATCTAACCATATAAATAAATTATATTAAAACACAGTTTTGAATTAAAATACAATATTTTTCCCTATTCATTAAAAAATGAACTTTATCAGAAAAATTACAAAAAAGTACACAAAGTAAATTATGATGTCCCAATTCTAAAGAAATATTTATTTGGTCAAATAGAATGTAATAATATGACCAAAACTATATTTAAATAGGGTTCTCCATTAAAAGGTGGTAAATCGACATTTTAAGGCTAAATTATGCTTAAAATTAGATTCATTCACATTTTAAGCCTCTAAATTTTATTGGATAAAAGTAAATACATTTAACAAACATGTATAATCATATTGTAGTTATCTTTGTTCATTCCCGCCAATACAATGGCTGGGAGTTAACTACCGCTTAAAATAATAATATTATATTATTAGTGTGCAACGTATGATTTCAAAGAAACCCGTTGTTGCGTATCGGGTATGCTATCAAACATAACAACCCTTTTAAAGTAAAATAAATATTTAATTCAAAATTTTTAATAAATATTAAATACATATTATTCTTTATTTATCTGGGATGTTACATCCTCCCACCCTTTTTGAAATTGCGTCCTCGCAATTTTACTTATCCAAATAAGTGGGGGTATTTATCCCTCATAGCATTTTCAGATTCACACGTTCCCTCTTCAACCATATGGTTTTTCCAAAAAACCTTTACCTGGTGAATTACCTTATTACACAATACTTTCTCTCTACGGTCATGAATCTGGACTGGTTGTTCTTCATAAGAGAGATTCTCTTCCAACTGAACTACCTCTGGGCTCAAAAAATGAGATAGATCTGGCATATACTTTCTCAACATCGAAACATGAAAAACATTATGTACCTGGGATAAAATTGGAGGTAAAGAAAATTTGTATGAAATTAATCCAACTTTCTCTAAGATTTCATATGGTCTAATGAACCTCGGACTCAACTTTCCTTTCTTACCAAAACGCATCACACTTTTCCATAGAGAAACTTTGAGAAAGACATGATCACCTACCTCAAAAGAGACATCCTTCCTCTGATTATATTCATAACTTTTCTGTCTACCCTGAGCTGTTCTCATGTTCTTCTGAATCAAATGAACTTTCTCTGCCATCTCTTCTACCAATTCTGGTCCCCTCAGCTTCCTTTCACCTACTTCATCCCAAAAAGTTGGAGTTTGACAACGATTTCAATATCATGCCTCAGATGGAGCCATCTGTATACTGGAATGAAAACTGTTATTATATGAAAATTCATCCAAGGAAAGATGTTGGTCCTAACTTCCTTGATAATCCATCGAGCAAGCACGTAACATATCCTCCATGGTCTGAATTGTTCATTCTGACTGTCCATCTGATTGAGGATGAAAAGCTGTATTAAAATTTAATTTAGTACCCAATGAATTTTGAATGCCTTTACAAAAGTTAGAAGTAAACTTGGGATCACGATCAGATACAATGGAGAGGGGAACACCATGCAACATGACTATCTCTTTAACATACAACCGAGAAAGTTGATCTAGAGACAAAGTATCTTGAAGAGGATGGAAATGAGAAGATTTAGTCAATCGATCAACTATAACCCAGATTGCATTATTACCTCAAGATGTCTTCGGTAATCCCACAAAAAAGTTCATGGATATATTTTCCCATTTCCACTCTAGCACCGGTAAAGACTAAAGAATCAATTTTGTTAACTGTCACTCTGTTTCAACCTGCTGACAAGTCAGACACTTCACAGTAAAATCAGTAATATCTCTTTTCATTCCATACCACCAGTAATACTCCCTAATATCTCTATACATCTTTGTACTACCAGGATGAACTGAAAACAGGGAACTATGAGTTTCACATAACAACTCATTCTTCAACTGTGAATCAAAAAGAACACATAATCTCTTTCCAAATCTCAAAACAGAATCATTATCAATGTTAAATTCAGGCAACATACCCTTCTGAACCAACTCAACCTTTTTCTACAACTCATTGTCTTCCTTTTGTGCTTTCTTAATTCTGTCTGATAGAGATGATCTCTTTGAAACCTAATACAAAACAGAAGAAGTTTTTTCACCAACAACTTCAATGCCAAAGATCATCAAATCAAAAACCAAATGATCATGTTCCAAACGTATCATGCTTAATGAAGCATTACATTTTCGAATCAAAGCATGAGCCACTTTATTTTATTTTAACGGATGGTAATGGATCGTGCAATAATAATCCTTGATTAATTCCAGCCTTCTCCTCTGTCTCATGTTGAATTCTTTCTGATTGAATATATACTTTAACCTTTTGTGTTCAATATATATTTCACATTTTACTCTATACAAATGATGCCTCCAAATTTATAAATCAAAAACTACAACAACTAATTCCAAATCATGTGTAGGGTAATTTAACTCATTAGGTTTCAACTGACGTGAAGCATAACTAATCATTCTGCATAAGAAAACATCCAAGTCCTTTCAATGAAGAATCAATGTAAATAAAAAACTCACTATTTATGGAAGGCAGTGCCAAAACTGAATCATTCACCAATATTATTTTCAATTCCTGAAAATAATCATCACATTCTTTTTTCCAGATGAACTTAAAACCTTTTCGAGTTAACTTAGTCATTGGACTAGATAACCGTGGAAAATTCTCAACAAACCTCTGGTAATAAGCTCCCAAACCAAGAAAACTATAGATCTAGGTTATATTTGTGGGTTTTGGCCATTCTTCAACAACTTTTGTTTCAGCAGGATCAACTGTTATGCCATTTTTTGAAACGACCAAGGAAAGAAATTTGTTGCAACCAAAACTCACACTTGCTGAATTTCCCATACAATTTCTTTTCTTTTAAGGTTTTCAAGACAAACCTTAAATGAATTTCATGTTCCTCTTTACTTTCGGAATAAACCAAAATACCATCAATAAACACAACCACCATTTATCACCTGAGTAAAATTAGCCATTGCTGTAGTAAACTGCTCAATTTTGATTCTGACCATCTTAGGATGCTGATTTGGAAGTTCGTTTCCCCCTGTATGCCTTCCCAGAAAAGCTGCTATGTTTCCTCTACAAAAAACCATTCTTAACATAGAAATATCTTAGGGGAAGTGACATGGTAATCTATAAATGATATATCATTTTAATATTACTATAAATTAATTTATGGATATTTATTTAACAATACCCTAAATCCTAAAGTTGTCTAAACTGACCTCTAATACCAACTATAAGGACTGGGCCTTAAAATATTACATAATATTGAATTAAACAAATAATTCACATTAAGGATCTTTTCAGGTTTAGGGTTTTTGAGAATTAGGCCATGACTATTAAATTTCACTTCAAATACAATGTAGACACTTTTACTTAGTTTCCATTTTCTTCAAAAAAAAGAACTCTTGAAAAAAAAGGGTCATGTCTAGTTCCATGTTTAAGACAACGTGAATTTTACTTGATCCCATCCTTGAACCTATTATAAATTATGTCCTGTGAAAAACATTTCAAAAACTTGTGATGAACATAAAAATCTCAGTAAGGGATACACAAAGAAAGAAAACTATTAGTTTTTTAAAACATCAAGTAAACCATGAACATTTTAACATAAATAATACTTTTCACATTTATAAAGTAGTAAATACTCTTCACTGAATAAAAGATCACTACTTACCCATTTGTAACCAAAATATTACCCATATAAAGAACACATAACATATAAAGGTATCTCGAGACATAAACATACTTAAATGGAATAACCATACGGTCAAATTCTACACATATCACTAAATGGAATAGCCATACAGATGACTTACATACCCAATTCATTAGAGGTTATAATGTAACCACTCGTCCTGGTATTCACGGAACCACCCATCATTTGGTTTATCACGTAACCACCCATCAAATTTCCATGTACCATTATAAAATCATAAGACATAAAAAAAATATAAAGGAAAGAAAAAATTTTCACATTTCAATCACAATATATCACTTAAATATATTGACATAACAAATCCATTATCAAAACCATTTTCAATACCAAAATACATAAAAGTGTTTATGGTATTTATTTTCTTTTAAAAACATCACAACTTGTTAAGGAAGCCAAAGATCAAATAATACTCACGATGGAGGAAAATGTCGTTGTCACCGCTTAGGTTAAAAGGAACATTCTTTTTTTCGTTTAGTAAAACGCTTTGTAGAAAAAGATTCCTTTTGAATAAAAGTAAAAGTCAAAGGTGTTTATACACCGTATAAAAGAAAGTTGTGTATAAATGAAAATATACCTCAATGAAAGGAGATTGAGATGAATTCCCTTACAAAGATCATTTTGTAAATAAAATAGATTGCTTATGTGTATTCACTATAAGATCACATACATAAATTATATATACATGATAAGATATTAAAAATAATTTCTCACATAATCAAAGAATGACATAAATAAGAAAGATAAGTTCAACCCAAAGAATGGGAATTGGGTTAAGAAGTTCCTTGACCTCATGCCCGACTTGACTCGATCATTCTTTAATCTCCTGAATAATAAACTAAAGTTAATTTATACTTTCTTAAGAACCTTTTTCAAGTTTATTATTCATTTTATATCACTTATTACCATGTTATAAGCATTATTTAATCATTTAAGTTAATAATATTTGTTTTGTCGATATTTGGTACTTGACTCAAAAATGGTCTTCTTATAATTACATGTTGTTCATGTTGTCAAAGGTTAATTATATCCAAAATGATATTAATTATTTGGATATCATATATATCATATATATCCAAAATATATATGTATTTATAATAGTAAATAACATTTATAGGTAAGAAATGAAATGCACCGTTTATGGAGACGGTAAGCCGTACGTACGCATGAACGCTACTTCCATTTCTATTTCATATTTAATGGAATTAAAACATAATGATACATAGTAGTATTATAATCCGAGTATTGTATCATATATAATATCATTAAATCTATCCTTTATACGTACCACATATGGTATGAACGAGTCATATAACTTTGAGGGGGCGGTAGTCCGCACTTCCTCAAATGAAATTATCGCGTTTACCCATAATGGAAACCATAAAGGTATGATATCAATGGAAATTATAGAAGCATAAATAAAATAGAAATATAATATATATCATATATAAATATAGTTCCATTATAATGGCCACCATGAGAGGCGATATGAGATAGTCGAACAATCATCGTTTCATGAGGTGTTAGTTTTCCATCCACAGAAACATTATGTTCTTCACCCATTAGATGGAGGTGTGTGTAAGTGTAGTTAGAATACTTCTCATAAAAACATACTAGTATATGGAGAATACTGGTGTTGTTAAAAAATAAAGGAATAAAAAGAGTTTAGGGGGTTGGAGAAGTAAAATAAAAGAAAACAAGTTAAGAGAAACTATTACCATTAATTTGGGTAACTCCCTTTGGTTTGAACCAAAAGGGTTTGTTGAAGTTCCTTCTGCCTAAGGTAAGGATTATATGAGGATTAGAGGGATGTAGAGAGATTAATTGGATAGAGGTTAGATGAGAAAAAAAGGCTTGAGAGGTGTGAGGAATTTGTTAGAAGTGGTCTCCTTTTATAAGGGGGAGGAGGGGCTGTTTAGGAAACCGTGAAAATATTATTTTATTATATAATGATATTCGGTTTCTAAAGGTGTAAAAATAATTAAAGTAGAATATAATATGACTCATAGTAGAAATAAAATCATCCAATCATAATTGTACATGTTTTGGATAATATTGTAATCATTATAATCTTATTTATTTAAATCATTTATTAATGAGGAAAATACTACATCATTATTGTGTCAAAAACAATTTAATTTATTCGATGTCTAAAAATTATAAAAAAATCCCATGTTGTGGTAAATATTTTTTTATTTTCAAATAATATTTATAGTCAAAAATATTACTTATATAACACTATGTAAAAATTAATTTACGAAAAGATTATTGTTTTTGTCATTTTTTCCTTAACATTAAATTAATTAATCTAAAGTGTCATTATCATTCATAAGTGGCTCCATGGGGTCCCAAAATCTACCCAAGGATGCCCATGGTCGTCCATTACTCATAAAATATGGTTAGGATAAGTTTTAAGGTAATTGTGAATTATTTTAATATTCTTTTTACATTGAATTACCCTATTTACCTTTAACTGCGGTAAATAAAAGTCAAAAGTTACTATTCACCAAAAATTATTTTCATTTTATCGAACCAAATTTTACTTAATAATAACAAACATGTATGTAGTATTTTCAAAATTCAATTCATAGAAGTGGTAAAATTTTATTTAATTTAAAAAGTCAGTTTTTTTAACTAATACTAAGTAGTTTCACTATTCATAAAAAATTGATGTTTTTTAGAAAAATACCAAAACTTCAGCCTAAGATTTATTTGATATCCCAAATTCAAAAATTATGTCTATTTTTCCAAATTCAAAAAATAGAAGTATAATTAATTAATTTAAAATTAATTCCCATTGTCAAAACAAATAGTGTGTTTTTAAGAAATAATAACTATCAAAAGATTGACACTTGTTTATGTCCACTTTTAAAGTGAAATTAATTCCAATGACCAAAATTATAATAAATGGTAAAAATATATTCTAATTAAACTTTAAAACCAATTAAAAATATAATATAACCATAAAAATAAATTAGATTAAAACGCAGTTTTGAATTAAAATACAATATTTTTCCCTATTCATTAAAAAATAAACTTTATTGGAAAAATTCCAAAAATTCACACAAAGTAAATTTTGATGTCCCCATTCTAAAAAATGATTTTATTTGGTAAAATAGAATGTATTAAAGTGACCAAAAATATATTTAAAGAGGGATTTCCATTAAAAGGTGGTAAATTGACTTTTTAATGTAAATTATGCTTAAAATTAGATTCAATCACATTTTAATCCTCTAACTTTTATTGGATAAAAGTAAATACATTTAAAAAACATGTATATTCATATTGTAGTTATTTTTATTCATCCCACCAATACAAATTCTAGTAGTTAACTACCGTTTAAAATAATAATATTATATTATTAGTGTGCAACGTAATATTTCAAAGAAACCCGTTGTTGCGTATCGGGTACGCTATAGAACAAAGAAACCCTTTTAAAGTAAAATTAATATTTAATTAACAAATATAAATAAATATTAAATATGTCTTATTCTTTATTTATCTAGGATGCTATAGTATAGGAATCCCAAACTACCTCATAAACTCTAATACTAGATATGGAGTAAGTGAGATGAATTAGTCAGTTGTTCAATGACCACCCACATAGTGTAATCTACCTTCATTTAATTTAGAAGTCTTATCATTAAATTTATGAGTCCGAATTACTTTAAGTACTATAGAATCTATAAATACACACTTGAGATGGTGGTGAATCATGTGTTTCAATTTTTTTACCAAATTATAAATATTTCTTCAAATTTAAACCCCCTTTGGTTTTAAACCTCTAATAATGATTAAGACTATTAGATATTTTATTGTTTAACTTAGCCCAAACCTATTTGAAATGAAAATAAATTAGTATATTGATGTATGTTTTTAAAATGTTCAATCCCTATTGATAATCCTACTCATTGATGTGTTTGGGATGTTGGATTAATACATTATCCACCAGAATCAAATAAACAATACAAGTAGATTTTGTACAAGGATTATCATTAAACCATGAAACACCATATTAAATAGGTAAGGGTTTACCATAATACATAGGTAAAAAAATACAGTATCCCACAACACCTCTTTAAGTAGGAATCTCATTAGTTATTCTTCTCAACTCCCTTTCTCCTTTAAAGTAGATCAAAAATTCTTTTCAGGATGTCACTGAATCAAGAATATGATCTACATCATAAAAAATGGAGTCTTATACTACCTTATAATCTTGAGAAACAACTACAGGAAACCCACCGTCCATTTTTTGGATATATTTTTAGTTTTTTATAGATTTTTTACCCTATAAACCCTCAAATTAGAATATATAGGATACAAATAATGAAAATAATACTGAAAAAATCACCTATAATGTAAATAATGATATCTTTAGGTATTATTATTCTTACTGAAAAAAGATCCTTATAGGCATTATTCTTTTCGAATCCTCTACTGAATCTATTCACATGTTCATTTTGGAATAACCAAATATTTATTCTTCATTGAAACCCAATTTGATTTATATTTTACAGTAGTTGTTAAAATTATTCTTTTTCCTACTTCCTCAAACTAATTCAACACAAACTGGTTCTGTAGTGGTAGATTTGATCATATTATTCTTCATCATATTCTTCTTCTTTGAAACCCAATAAGATCTTATTATTCATTATTGCTTTGGCAGATCAGTTCTTCCTCATCACAACATACAACATCTCATTCTCCTTATTTATCCTAGAGGACTTATAGTTTTTATTTTGGCCGTCAATGATTCTTCCTTAAGTTCTTTATTTTCTCATTCTCTTCAGTTTTACCCAAAATTAAAAGTAGATATAGTTTTTTCTCTATATTTTTTTCACCTTCACATGTGATTTCATTAATTTATTTCATCCCATTATTATTTTTCATATGAAAAGTACTATAATAAAATAACCACTTTTGGTTCCCATGATATCAAATTCATTTATCAATATAAAATACTATGTGGAACAAATCTCTACCTCAGGTTCTGAAAATACCCTTAATTTATTTTTAATATCCTCTTTTATTTAATTTATCCAGATATAATTTCATATATTCTGATTATTAGGCTTGTATTTCTATTTATTATCAAAACACTTCTACTAAAATTTTCATATCAAATCACTTCACATCTCTATCAGATATATAACATAAAAAAATTATAACCTGAGACACTCTCTTATAGTGTTAAAGAATTCCATGAAATGGGTACAACTTCTATCTTATAACTTCCCAAAAAATATATCATCTTACCCCACTTTTTCTTCATCCACATGCTTGAATCACTAAGATTTTATGATATTTAAATAACTTAAAGTGAAACACTATAAAGACCCCTAACATATTAGCTTAGATATAGTGCCTTACTTTATTACATTGACATATAAACAAGGAAGATGTATCCTGAAGGACTGAATAGTTTATTATATTTTGAAAAAATATAAAAAAATAAGTTCAAAATTACAACTTGAAATGAAATACACCATATATACTCCTTTGGTAACACTCTTATTCTTCTATATTATCCTTTCATTTAATTCATAAAATTCATCTTGGAATCATGGTAAAAAATAAGAATAAGAAATGGGTGAGATCTGATGCTTGGTAAGAGTATGAATTTAGCAGAAGCTAAAAATAAACCGTAATTCAAATTGAATAACTAAAATAAATTTCTATTAAAAAAAATCTTGATCATAATATGGATGGAATAAAAATTGAATAAATAATACCATATAAATAATCACATAAAAATGATAATTACCCATGGATATTATACTAGTCAAATAATTACATGGAATATCAAAAAATATTCCCATAATGAGGGAATGCATAATTTAGGGCATCCTAAACCTACCGTTAGGGCTTTGACCAAGAAACCATATGTAATTGGGTAAGAATTTAGCCCATACCCAAACTAGTTTGTCTCATGAGACCTACCGATGCACCAAGGGGATATATAGGAAACCACCCAACACTTACTAAATCTAATTCATTCATCAGATGAAAGTTGTGAAACATAATCAACATATACATTCATATTGAAACTAAAAAATGAAATGTAAACAACTTTCCCCAATCAGTAAACATAATCACTAATCAGTCGGAGTAATATGATGAATGATATCAATATAGAACATTCACAGTCAAAATAATCATAAAACATTTAATAAAATATGGTAGATGATATCATAAAATATAAATCCTAAATAAACATAATAATAAATACAGTTTTTTAAATAAATGAAAATACTCTTATCAAATCATCGAGGAATTCTTGAGAGAAATGCTCTTTTTTACTTTAAAAAGAAGAGTTATTTTGGAAAAATATTTGAATAAAACTAGAAATGAAATAAGTTATTTTATACATAATAAAATGAGTTATTTTATAAAGATAATTGTTTCTTAAAATATATTATAGAGTGCACTTGAAAATAAGAATGAAATCAGGAAGTTCCTTTTAATCAGGCTTGCTTATCGTGAAGAATTGAGAATGATCCTTATAAAAAATGTTACTCCCCATCAAAAAAATAAGGATTATAATTAATAAAAATATATGGAACATTCACACAGAATTTTAGAGGAGTAAATATATATAATTAAGAGTTTTATTGGGGTAAAGAGAGAGAAATATTAATCCTAAATGAAAAATGGTGGTTCAAGAATAAACCCTTACCTTATGTCTAAAATAATTCTACACTTGACCTTAAAGTCCTGGATAATCAAATTAAATCCATTAATTAATTAATTAATAACCTTTTATACAAGTATTATATTTATCATAGTTTTATTAAGTTCATTTATGGACTTATTTATGAGTTATAGAGTTTAATTTCATCTTTTTAGTGCATTTGTTTTCTTGGTTTTTATGATCCGTTCGCTTTTTTATAAGTAATGGATTTCATGAAAAGTGGGTATAATTCTCCTGATATAGAATTTCATGTTATTAATGGGAATCCGAAACTTTAAATGTTTATATATACCATTTGGTTATATGGTATGAGTAAAAATCATTAGATAATACATTTAATGATAATCATTTAGATTATTACGGCTCTTATTGATCATAATTAACCCATTTTGTTATATCATTTTGTATTATGTAAATATGTTACATAAAAAACATAAAAATGGTTATAATATACATTTTAAAATATGTTTAAATCATTAAAATGGTTTTATTAATAGTTTTGAAGATGGTGAAAATGAAAACTTTTCATCCTTGAAGGTTGTGAAACAACACCTCACAGAAAATGTTTCCATTTTTAGAATAAAAGGGAGAGGATAAAGGAATTAATGATGGATTCTTACATCAGAATAATAAAATTATAGTAAATTTAAGGTATGTTAGTTGTAATTATATTTGGATTAGGGTAGGTATGTAGATAATAAAAAAATAAAATAACTTGCAAAGAAATTAAAAGGAAAAGGAAGATGATTTTACATCTTGAATTCTCCTCCTTAAGAACCTCCTTAGGGGAATGGTTTTGGTATTTTGATGAAACAAATATCATATATATTTTAGCGATAGGCTTGTTAATATTATTGGGTAAAAATTTGACAAGTCTCAAATCTTAGAAGGCGTGGAGAGAAGGGGCGGTGAGGGGTGATATTTATATTGGAGGAGAGGGGTGTTTGTTGAATATTTTATTCATTTGTTTATTATTTTGGATCAAGACTATGAATAGTTTTATAATTATCAAAAAATATTTTAATATAATTAAGGTATGTCTAATATTATGGTGATTACATCAGCGATGACTCATGAAATATTGTATTTATCTTTTAATGTATTTATACCACAAATTACCTTATTTTACTATTCACAAAATTCAAGTATTTTAGAAAAATCATAAAAATTTACCCTATCCATTTTTATATGTTTATAATTGAAAAATGTACTCAATTTTATGAAAATAATTTTCTAAATATGAGAAATTTAATTTTTAATTAAAATCATCATTTAATCAAAAAATATAGATTTTAAAATTAAAACTGATTTTGTAACACTCTGAAAAATTAATTAAGATCTCATTAAATTATCCTAAAATCATAATACAAATAAAAATTTATTTAAAAATATATTTTATGAAAATATATTTTATTTTAAATCATTTTATTAATTATAAAGTTATAATTAAATATTTATGAATTACAAAAATTCCAACACTTAATTAATAATTATTAAAATATTCATTTACTTATACAATGATATAATTATATCATACTTTAATTTATAAAGTGCCTAGATTTTATTTATAATTTCATGGGTGAGGTTACTATTCATTAGACTTATTTACTTTTCATAAGGGTCATATTATTATTTCTATGGTCAATTTACAATTTTCTCGGTATAGGTTCCTTAACTTCTAGAAATACCTATTATTACATTACTTCTTCATTTATAATTTTTTTATTGTGTTATATATGTGGATTTATATTATTTGTACTATATAACATATTTATAAGAAGGTAAATTTCATTCATAAATTTTCAGGTCGTTACATTCTCCCCACCTACAAATATTTATCCCTCGAAATTTCTAGAATATCACCTCATAAAAATATTTGTGTAGTTCTTCATCATATGTTACTTAGGATCCCACACTGCCTCATCAATTTTATTATTTTCCAATGTTCCTTTACTAGATGATTTTTCTAATTCCTCAACATCTATTCTTTAGTGTCCAAAATCGGGATAAGATATTTATAATAAAATAAATCTGGTTCTAATTCTACTCCTTTAGAAGTGAGTACATTTTTGCGGTATAACATGTACTTAATTAAAAAAGAGATGTGGAACACAATGTGTAATTTAGAAAGACTAGGTAGAATAGCCAAATGATATTCCATACCAATAATTCTCTCCATAATTTCAAAAGGACTCATGTACCTGGGGCTCATTTTTCCTTTCTTCCCAAATCTTACAACACCATTCCATGGAGATACTTTCAAGAAAACACAATCTCCCACATAAATTTCAAATGATTTATTTCATTACTGATATATATATTTTTCTTGCTTTTAGATTCTTGGATATAGGTTTGAATAGTCTTTACCTTCACTGTTGTTTCTTCCATAAGATTTGGGCCTACAAGCTTCATTTGACCAACTTCATCCCAACGTGTTGGTGTATGACATCTCATTCCATACAATTCTTCATATGGTTCCATTTGAATACTATAATGGAAACTATTACTATTGGAAAACTACAAAAAAGGTAAATAATGATCCCACACACATTGAATGTCAAGTGAGCATGATATCTACATGTCTTCTAATGTTTGGATCATCCTTTCTAACTGCCCGTCAGTTTGAGGGTGATAAGAAATACAAAAATAAAGCTTAGTATCTAAATATTTATGGAGAATTTTAGATAATTTCAATGTAAACAATAGACCACGATCAGAAAAAATTAATATAGGTTCTTTATAATGTCTTAAAACTTCATTAATATAGAGTTTTGCAAGGCGCTCTAGGGGAAAATCCTTCCTCATAGTGAGAAAATTTGAAAATTTTGAAAGTAGATAAAAAATATCCCATATTGTATAATTATTTCCTGGATTTTTTTGTAATCCAGTTACATAATACATGATTATGTCATATAATTTCCTTGTTGGAATAGGTGGAGGTTGGATGAATCCTCTAAGATGTTGTCTTTTAGCCTTACTTGTTGAGAGACTAAACATCTTGATACATAATCTACAATTTTTCATTTCATATTATCCCACTAGAAACATTCCTTCAAATATCTATACATCTTCATGCTACCATGGTGTATAAAGAAATTTTAACTATGGGAATCATCTAATAACTCTCTTTTAGCTTGGGTATAGAGGGAATACATGGGGTCCTGCCAAATTTCTGAATTCCATCCTCACACACAAAGCATGGAAACTTCCCATCATTCACATCTTTAATTTTCTTTTGAAGGTTCTCTTCATGTGATTGGGAAAATTAAATCTTATTAAATATATATATTTGGTAAAACAATTCAAAAAGTAATGATCTTTCTCATTCTTTGATGATTCCCATATCCATATTTACAACATCTATGAACAGAGGATCCCTTTCAATCCTCATTTTGTTTATAACTCCATGATTCTTCATACTCAATTCATCATATACCTTATTTTATTTCCTGGGAGATATTTTATTGAGAAATAATAATCCTTGAGTTGTTTAATCTATCACCTTTTCCTCAAGTTGAGTTATTTCTATGAGAAGATACATTTCAAGCTCTTGTGATATGTATATATCTCACATATTTTTCCATAGAGATAGTGTCTCCATATATTTAGAGAAAATATTATAGATTCTAACTCAAGATCATGAGATAAGTAGTTATGTTCATGAATTTTCAACTTCCTTGATTCATAGTTAATAAATATATCATTCTACATAAGTACACAACCAAGTCCTTTATTTGATGCATCACTATAAATCACAAATCAATCATTTTCCGATGGTAGATTCAGGATCAGATAATTCACTTATCTCCTCTTCAATTCTTCAAAAAAAAACTCTTCACCTTCTTTTTGCCTATATGAACTTAACCCCTTTACGAGTATGCTTGGTTAATGGGTTATCTAATCAGGTGAAGTTATGATGGAAACATAGATAATAACATGCTAGAACAATAAAACTATAGACCTCAGTTATATTCATTGGTATAGTCCATTACTAAATAGCCTTTGTCTTCACTAGATCAATTGAGATTCCATCCTTAGAGACAATATGGCCAAGAAAAGAAACTATTTGAATCCAAGCCTCACACTTTCTAAACTTAGAATATAATTCATTTATCTTAAATGTCTTCAAAACAATCTATAATTGATTCTAATGGTATTCATATATTTTTGAGTATATCAAGATGTCATCAATAAATACCACAAAACATTTATTAAGATAATCCATGAAAACTCTATTTAATATATCCATGAAAAAAAGGCTGCATTAGCCAATCCAAAAGAAATTATTATAATATCATAATGTCTATACCTAGTTTGAAATTCTATCTTTGGAATATCTTCCTTCTTCACATGAAATTGATGATATCCAAATCGAATATCAATCTTCAAAAAATATTGGGATCTGTGAATTTGATCAAATAAATCATAAATGCAAGGAATAGAATATTTTTTATTTATTTTAATAGCATTAATCTCCCTATAGAAAATGCATAACTTCATAGATTCATCTGTATTCTTAATGAAAAGAACAGGAGATCCCCATGGAGAAATAATAGGGTGAATAAACCCCTTATTTCTCAACTCCTCTAGTTGTTTCTTCAACTCCACTAATTCCACTATAGACATTCTATAAGGATTATTTGATATAGTCCATTCACTAGGAATTAAATCAATAGAAAACTCAATTTTCTACTTTGGAGGATATCCAAGTAAATCCTATAGAAACACGTCAACGTATTCCTAAACAATATGTATATCCTTAATTTTAAGATTCTTTTCCTCACCTATAGAGATTGTTTTCTCTTCCTCCCCAATAATTTCATTTGGTAGAGCTACTGGGGGTGGATCTTTATAATAATCAAATGATGCGGTTTCTTCTCTAAATATAAGATATTCTATATCATTCAAAAAAAAATTGTAATTTCGTTCTTCTTGCAACATATTTTCAAATCATAATTTGAAATCCAATCCATACCAAGAATTATATCAAATTTAATCATAGTTATGGTGATAAGTTTAATGACTAAAGCATGTTTATCTATCATAAAGATGACTGATAGACATGTCTTTGTTACAATGAAACTTCCCTTAGGAGTTTTGAATGAAAAATCTTTTATTAAATAAAATTGGAAATGTCCAATTTTCCTGAAAAACTGGGAAGATATAAAATAATGTGTTGATCCAGAATCAAATAAAGCATTTCCTAAGTTTGAGGAAATGATTATAGTACCATCCCCCACATCATTAAGAACTTCAACCTCAGTAGTTGTGATAAAAAATCTTGGCCTTTATCCCTTGTCCTTATATTGGAAAACATTCCTTGGAATATATGACATTCATTTGAATATTTCCCCATCTATTTAAAATTATAGCATTGAAAATTGGAATATTTTTTATTTCCCTTACAATCACGAGCTTGGTAGCCTTTTTCTACGGATATATAACGGACTTCAATTACCTTATTGAAATTACTAGGGTGTTTCTTACCACAATTACTATAGGGTATAAATTCAACTCTAAACTTCTTCCCCATATACCAGTTTCCTTTTCAAGAGTGTTAAACATGCCTCTTATTATGTTGATTTCCTTTAAAGGTATAGTACTTCTATAATTCCTTTTTTGTCTTGATAACACATGAGGCTATATCTTTATATGATGAGAAAATTTGGCATACCAGTGCTTGTTAGAGGAATGGTTTTAAACCATTATATAATTGATCAATCATAATCCTTGGGTTATGTATGTTGTCTATAGAATGCTATGATAACCTTGTGATGTTATCTTAATAATTTGCAACATTTTTATCTTATTTTTTCCTCATACTAAAAAATTGACATTCCATATCTTCTCATTTTTCCCGAGGAAAGTATTTTTCTAAGAAAATTTCTTTAAATACTCTCCATTAAACGTTTTATATTTCTCACCCCTCCTTCATGTTTTGAATCAATGACCACCATTGACCTGTATCTCCCAAAAGATAGTAAATTACTAAAAAAACCTTCTCCCTTTCATTACTTCCCAAAGTAAAAAATATCTTATATAGGGAAATTATCCACTACTCTGCTAAAAATGGGTTTATATTCCCATTAAATGATTGAGGATGTTTTCATATTAGGTGGTCTAACATAGCACCTCCTCATTTCAGATCAAGATGATTCATAAAGGTAAGGTTATTGTTGATAACCTAATTCATCTATCCCAGTATAGTTATAAGTTTCTCAGTGCCAATCACGACTCTAGTACCAACGTCATTATCTTTCATAGGAGGGAAATACCTATATGGGATATTCATGTTGATTATGTTTCTATTCCTTCCACTAAACTCTATTTTTAAATAATGTATTACATTAAATTAGTTTATAAATCACAATGCATAATTTTAAACTAGAAAAACACTTAACATAAACTAAAATTTTATACATAGATAATATCATATTCATAAACATGGTTTCTTTAGGGACATATTTACTTTTAAATCCTTCATAATGGTTTGTAAATAAAATAAGAATTATCCTAGAAATATCCCTAGGGAGTGTCAAACCGGGTGCATAGTAAGACCCATGGTCATGTACCAGGCTACCTCAAGTCAGGCTCAAGATAGTTTTTTTGAGTTTTTACCCCTAGGTACATCAATTACAGAACTTAATCCACTTATAGTATCCATACATGGATATATTTCTAGGAATATCCACATAATCTCTACCTTACCAAAATTATAGGATAATATTTTAGGATTATCTTCAAAGTCTACCACAGGGTTTGTTCCCAAATATATGTTTTCTAAACTTAGTTTCTAAGGTTTCTACTAAACCTCCGCTAATAATAACTGTAAAGACACCAACCCCAATATCTTGGATTTGGTGCCTTACTTTATTACATTAGAATATAAACAAGGAATATGCATCCTGAATGACCAAATATTTTAGTATCTTTAGAAGAAAATATACAAACATAAGTTCAACATTACAACTTGAAATGAAATACATCACAGAGACTCCTTTGGAAACACTCTTATTCTTATAGATTATCTTTTCATGTCATTCATAAACTTCATCTTGGCATCTTAGAAAAAATAAACATAAGAAAGTGCTGAGATCTAATGTTCAATAAGGGTAATAATTCAGTTTAAGATAAAAATAAACCATAAGGCAAGGTGAATGTTGACCTCAACTGTTTTGATAATTCCAATTATGCTTTCACATACTTTTATAATCCCAAATAATGTTTATCTATATATTAATTCTTTCAATATGTGAAATCCTATTATCATGTTGATAATAATATTAAAATAATCTTTGAAATGTGTCAGTCAATGTTTATCTATGTTTGTATGAACTTTGAAATAATTCTAACTCAATCGACATATGTGTTTCATAGAACAGATAAGTCTTAAGTCCATTGGTATGCACATAGATACTGATACAGACAAATAGATACTTAGTCACTGATATAGAACAAAGCTACCGATACGTGTAAGTCTCCTGATATAAAGCTCATCGATACAGAGTTACTGGTACTTAGTTTACCGATAGACAAAGGTTACCGATAGACTGAATAGACAATTACTAAAACAGAATAGAGCTACCGGTATGTATGAGTCTACCAGTAAGCATGACACTGATGGATCAATACTGCCAATAGAAGTGGAGCTACTACTACTGGTACTAATGAGCCACTGATATGAACTTTAGCAATGGAGCAGAATGGAGTCACTGGTATGCACAAGCTACCGATACAAAAGTCTACCGATATGATCTACCGTTACACCAGAGCTACTGCTAAAGTACGTCTACCGGTATAAGCAAGTCTACCACTATGAAGTTCACCGATATAAAGAAGAGATACCGATAGAGCAAAGATACCGATAGAAGGAGTCACCGGTACATAGAGATAATGATACATGGAGTAACTGCTACTAATACAAGGAGCTACCGGTACACGAACAAAGAGCTACCGATAGGAGATCACCGCTATATAAAGTCCACCGTTACAAGTCTATCAACAGAGAGATACTGATGAAAGACTTAACCAGTCACTGATTCTTAAACTCCACTTTTTCAATATTATTAAAATAATGCTAACGGTCATATTTGATGATTTTAATGTAATTAATGTTATTTAATGATAGTTGTTGGCATGTCAGGGAACCGTACCTCATACCTGTAAAAAGGTAATCATTAACATTGTTAGTGATGAAATCTATAAAAGGAAGGACAAAGACCGAGAAAAAAAAAAGAATAAGAAGAGGCATTAAAGCAAGAAAATAAGGTCTGAAGAGAGATAAAAAGTGGTTAATTCACACAGAAAAGAAAGGCTACATCCATACTGGAAGAAAACTGGACATACACGAAGCGATTAATTCAAGAAGAGAACAGAAGATGAACTTAGTCAAGGAGTGAAGAACTTCAACGAGCTCTTTATGCACTCAAGATGATCAAACTGAACTTGAAGAAAACAACCCTCTATTTTTCAGAAAAAAACCAGAGAAGGACTCAGAAGCATTCCTGATTAATCAAAGGAGTCCAAAGATACACTTCAAATCAATAGAGCATTCTAAAAATCATATCTACTCTCTCAGTGATTATTTTATTTACATTTTGAGCAGTGTGCATACTCTATATATTTTATACACACACTGTCTCTTGAGATAAGCTGGAGGATTTCTAAATCCTCACACAAACCTTCTATAACTTTCTCATATCCCACTGTGGTTAGTGGTAGAGGTGAAGTAGGACCTGGATATCCAATGTGTTGTTGTTTTTTGTTTTCCCACGAAGAACTGTGGTAGAGGTCTTAGTACCTGGACAATTTCTGTACTGTTGTTTATCCCAATCCAGGTTGTGGATCAAATTTATATAAATTGTTTGAGAGGACTAAGTCTCGGCTTGAGACTGAACCTCTTGGTTACATCTGTTTTTCATCTTAGATTAAGTCTAAAGTATACTATATATATTTTATATTCCGATGTTATTAAATTTGAAATAAAAATCTATTTTAAAGTTACTTTGATAGTTAAATTATCAAGTGTTTGTAACTTTTTTAAATCATTATATTAGCTTCAAAAGTTAATTTAATCCTCTGATTAAATAAACTAAGACCTAATCAATATTTTGAGAATCTAGTTGAACCCTTATAGTTTTACAAATTCACTACAGTTTAACTTAGTTTTAAATTGGGGGGTTTTTAATAGAAATATTTTAACTTAAATTTTTAATTGGAACTAAATTCACCCCCCCATCTTGAGTATCCACTCCGACCATCAGTGAATAACTAAAATCACTTTCTATAAAACAAAATGTTGAGTATAATATGGAATGAATAAAAACTGAATAAATAATACCATATAAATAATTACATGTAAATGATTTTTAGCCATGGATATTAAAATAGTCAAATAATCACATGGAATATATAAAACTAAGATCATAATTAGGGAATTCATAATGCATAAGATAATAAACATACCATAAAGGATTTGTCCAAGACACCATATATAATCTGGTAAGACATCAGCCCATACCCAAACTAGTTTGTCTCATGAGACCTACCAATCCACTGAGAAGCGATAGAGGGCTCACCCCATACTTAATAAGTCCAATTAATTCCTCATATGAAAGGGGTGAAATATAATAAAAATCTAAATTCATATTGAAACTAATAAATTAAATATAAATAACTTTCCCCTATCAGTTAAGATAATCACTAACCATTAGGAGTAATATGATGAATGGTATCAATATAGCACATCCATATTAAAAATAATCATAAAACATTCAATAAAATATTTTAGATGATATCATAAAATATTAAACCCAATTAAACATAAGAATCGATAAGGGTGTTGAAATAGATGAAAATACTCTTATAAAACCATCACGGAATTACTGAGAGATATACTCTTTCTTTACTTTGAAAAGAAGATTTCTTTTGGAAAAATATTTTAATAAAACTCAAAATTAACTAAGATAGTTTTTCCATAATAAAATGAGTGATTTTAGAAAAATAATTGTTTCTTAAAATATATTATAAAGTGAGCTTGAAAATAGGTAAGAAATCGGGAAGTTCTCTTTAATTGGGATTGCTTATCGTGAAGAATTGAGAACGATCCTAATAAAACATATAACTCCACATCAAAAAAAGGATTATAATTGGTACACATATATAGAAGATTCACACAGAATTTAATAGGAGTACCTATGAATAATTATGAATTTAATTTGGGTAAATAGAGAGAAAGTGTAATCCCAAATGAAAAATGGAGGTTCGGGGAGAAACCCTCACCTTATGTCTGAAAGTGTTCTGCAATTGACCTTAAGATATAGGATGAGAAAATTAAATAAATTAATTAATTAATTAATTAATTAAGAAACTTTTATACATTTATAATATTTATTATAGTTTTGTAAGTTCATTTATTTCCTTATTGATAAGTTATAGAGTTTAATTTCATCGTTCATTCACATTCATTTTCTTTGTTTTCATGATCAATTCACTTGTTTATAAGTAATAGATTTTTTGTAAAGTGGGTATAATTCACCAAAAATGAAATTTTATATTATTAATGGTAATATAGAAGTGAAAATTGTTAAAAATATAATTTGGTTATATGGTATGATTATGAATCATTAGAAAATACATTTATTGATAATTGTTTAGATTATTACGGCGATTATTGATCATAGTAAACACATTTTGTTTTATCATATGGTATTATGTAAATATTTTACAACCAGAACATAAAAATGGTTATAATATAAATTTTAAAATATATTTCAACCATTAAAATGGTTTCCTGAATAGTTTTTAATATGATGAAGTAAAATGAAAACTCGTCGTCCTTGAAGGAGATGAAACAACACCTTGCAAACAACACTTCCTTTTTTAGAATAGAAGGGAGTGGAGAAGGGGATTAATAATAGATTATAAAATTAGAATAATAAAATTCATTTAAAGTTAATTTAATATAGTTTTCATGATATTTGGATGAGGGGAGGTGAGAAAAGAATAATAAAATAAAATAACTTTAAAATAAATTAAAAGGAAAAGGAAAATGATTTTACCTCTTGAATTGTCCTCCTTGAGAACCTCCTTAGGGAAATAGTTTTGGTATTTTTATGAGACCAAGAGATCATGGATGTGGGGTATGGACTTGGTAATATTATTGGGTAGAAATTTGAAAAGACTCAAATCTTGGAAGGTGTGAAGAGAAGGGGTGGTATTTATATTGGAAAAGAGGGGTGTTTTTTGAATATTTTATTCATTTGTTTATTATTTTTGCTGAAAAATATGAATAGTGTGAGCATTATCCTAAAAAATATTAAAATAATAAATGGAAGTTCGATATTGTGGTCCTTAAATAATCAATGACTCAAGGAATAGTGTATTTATCTTTTAATGTATTTATACCATAAATTATCATACTTTACTATTCACAAAAAATTGATGTATTTGAGAAAAATAATAAAAATTTAGCCTAACCACTTATCAACATGTAGAGTTCAAAAAATGTAATCCATTTTATTTAAAATAATTTTATAAATATGATAAATTTAATTTTTAATTAAAACCACCATTTACTCAAAAAATATAGATTTTAAAATTAAAATTGATTTTATAACACATTGAAAAATTAACTAAGGTCTCATTAAATTATCCTAAAATCATAAGAAAACAAAAAATTAATTTATTAATAAATTTTATGAAAATTAATTTTATTTTAAATCATTTTATTAATAATAAAATTGTAATTAAATATTTATGACTTACAAAAATAACAACACTTAATTAATAAATTTTAAAATAATAATTTACTTATAAAATGATATAATTATATCATACTTTCATTTATAAGGTGCCTAAATTTTATTTATACTTTAAAGTGTGAGTTTACTATTCATTAGTTCATTTTACTATTCATAAGGGTCATATTACTATTACTAAGGTCAAGTTACTATTTCCTTGGTATAGGTTCCTTAACTTCTAGAAATACCTAGTATTAAATTCATTATTCAATTATAAATTTTTTATTGTGTTATCTATATGGATTTCTATGATTTATACAATATAACATATTTATAAGAAGGTAAATTTTATTAATATAATTCTGGGTTGTTAGAAAAAAATTCCATTCACTGATTTATTTTTTCATTCCAAGATTTAATGAAATATAGAATTCATCATTTTAGGATAAATATTATTTTTTTGAAAGACATAGCTCCTTGATCTCATTATTAGAAGCTAATATATCTTCTTCTTACTCATTCATCACATATCCCAAATATTTAAACATTGATTAATTTCTCAATAATCAAATCAAATTCACCTACATTATTTTTTTTGAATCATGAAGTTTCTTTTCCTTTATCTAGAGGCTTATCCACTTGATCATATAATCTTCTTCTCATTTGATATTATTAAAAATAGTCTGGGATTATGATGTTTTGAACATGATCGAACAAATCTAGCATCAATTCAAATTATATATTCTTAAAAATATCTAATTATTGAAACAATATTTTTATCATGTACAAATGATGAAGATTTATCCAAGTGTCAAACCTTACAATCCCTATATATGAACCCCACAACATCTTCCTGTTTCTAGAAATAAAACCTAGGAAGGTATAATACAACCTTATGAAGACATGTATCAACCTTAATGTGACATGTACAATATTTATACATACATTTCACACCCTCAATCTCTGGTTTTCCAAACCTTACAAGGCGACTGTCTGAACCTTATGACCTATGGTTGTCCCAACCATATGAGGTGTCTCTTTGAACTGTACGAGCTATCTTTTCTCAACATCAAAACCAACATGTCTCAACCTTACACATGATAGAATCAATCATATGATATATAGTCCAGGACATATCCACTTTTCTAGATTTCCTTAAAATTAATCTAGTGTTACTTCAAATAAAATACATCCTTCTAAAATCTTTATCCAAGAGTTTCTAAAAACTAAATAGAAAAACCTTCATAATAAGAACTTAAGGATGGATTATTTTTAACATCAAACTAGCTTCCTTAAAACCATGAAATTCTTTTAAACTTGTTAACTATAGTTCATATAAGTTATCCAACACAACACACATTAAATTTCATGTGATTCACCTTGAATTTATTTATCCATGTTTGAAATTCAATATACACTTTTATTAATCTCTTTTACCCATGTATGAATGGGAAACCACTATAACTTAATTAAGTTAATAATTACTCCATCACACTTATTCATCATACATCAACTATTTAATTGAAAAAATACAACCATAATTATAAAGGCACTTTAATATCCCCCTTTTTATTTATTTTCAACACCTAATTCAATTCAACTTGATGTCAAAAGACACTGTCCTTTATCTCTCCGTTTTTGAAAATAAATTCAAAAGATGGAAAAGTTTTTTCTCAACCCTTATTCATAAAATGGGTGTGAGGGAGGATTTATTTTCTATAAAAAACTCTTCTAGTTTTAGAAAAGAAATATTCTATCCATTTCTTTTTTCATATCCCTTTTTTAGAGACACATTTATCTTTTAATTTGAGATAAGATTGGAACCAAATTTTATCTTAACAATGTGCCATCAACCAACTATTACTAAGTATACTTGGGATATGATGGTTTAGAAAAAGAGAGAGGTTAATTTAGATTTTTTTTCCATTTACATATCCAAATGTGATACCAATGCTGAATCTCAATTTTTGGGGCCTATTCAAATATATTTATCAATAACATTCAATATCCTATACTCACTTGAACACATACATGGAAAAAATTCAAGTGTAATGTTTTACCCCCACTTGGTTAGCCGATCACTCCCACTTAATGATAACATTAAACATAATCCAAAATACATTTGTGAGAGTGAAAATCACACATTGTGATTCATTTATTAAAGGGGATATTCTGAATTATAGATTAAATAAGAGTTATTAAATCTTATAAAACATTATCATTTTAAAATTTCCCTGTAAGGGATTCTCTCCACACTTCATCACCTTCAGTTCCCATCATTTAAACAAAACCAAAATGATATGGGAATAAGGTGGATATACATTAAATTTTCAGTTATAGAACTATGGATGATACTTTTTTCAGAACCCATACAACTTATTATTTATAACTCCAATACTTTGAGAACTATTCATGCTATCATATTTATTGATATTCTAATTATAATTTTGTTTTGGAAATATGGATTTCTTATTTTCATCCTTCTTCTTAGATATAATAGTATTTTCAACATTAGTAATCATAGAAATTTAATTCTTTTATGCATCCTCCATTTTCCTTGACATTTCTAACTAATCCGACCATATGAAAAACAAATAATTATGATCATTCTCTTCATTATTTTTGTGTGTTGACTACTTATTTAAAACATCATTTTTGGTATTATGATTCATTGGTGTTTTCCATTTTTTCCTTTGACTAGGAAATAAAGTCATACATTTTTTAGGTATATATCCAACCTATTGGAACCTTACACACTCATATTTATTATCCTTAGGATTACCCTTTTTAATAAACCTTTCAACCTATTAAAAAGGATTTTCAATCACTAATCTAATCCTTCAATACCTATATTGGATGAATTTTTTTGGATTAAGAATTTCTCCCTCAATCATTAATCTTCATGGCTATTTTTAAATGGTATATAATGTGGATATTCTTTCAACAATAAAATAATCTCTTTCTTATGGGCTGAAAATAATTCTATATAATATTCACTAACTTCTTGGGAGTTGTTTATTTGGATTTCCTCTTTTGATTCTATATGAAATAAGAATTTTTTATCTTGATTTATGTCTTGAGCTACTTCTATGACCTTCTTCTCTCATCATTAGAAGAGTTTTTTTGTTTGGTACATACCCAAACTCTTTATAATATTGTACAGTTATATTAAAAAACTCACAATTTTTTTAAATTTTTCATATATGTTTCTACAAGATAGAATTTTCTTCATCTATGATGTTTGAAAAATAGGTATGATTTTGAATTAATAAATACCCATTTATTTAGGGATTATTTTATCTAAACATAATTACATATTTCGGTAGAAATAAATATCAATATTTCCAAATATTCAATAGCACAAACACCAACATATTAATATATGTATTTTATCTTTAAGAAGATGTTGTCTTGATTTTTCATATTTTATGTCTTACTCTTTTTGATTGGAAAGACCACTCTTTTTGACCCTGTTTGGGGGGAATATATTCATGGAATTTATTACTTACACACTTTAATTATTATTAGGGTTTCTATTATTTTTACACTTTTATATTTATAGAGTTTTTATATTGAAATTTGTACATGTAGTTGAAACAGATTTAGTACAATAAGATTCAAATGAGTCATATGATACTTGAAACAAATGTAGTAGGAGCAGATTAAAATGAGTTATATTTTACCTTTTTCCATGATCTTAGGGTGGAAGATTATATTGAAGATCCTAAAATAATTTTTCGATAATTTTAAGCCTTATTTTAGCTGAGACTCCTTTCAAATGTACTAGTTGTAGTTCTTTTCTTTTAAAAATATTGTGAAGTTCCAACCTGGGTGGTTTTTGGATTTCTCATATCTACCTATAAATCTAAAAATTTCATATTAATATATTATTTCTGGTCTTTAAAAACATTAAACCTATCTTAAAATTATTTATAAATTTCTTTTCCTCTGACCTTCTTACATTTTCCCTCTCTCAAATAAATATTTTTCAAGATCTTTTATTTTATTAGCCTTTATTTCCAGTTAAGAATCCTGGAAATTCATGGATACTTTATATATTTTTTAAAATTCAAGTAACATATCCTTGTAATATTTTTTATACAATTATATCTAATATTAATTCCATTTCAAGTCTTTATGAATCATTTAAATTATTTCTTTATAGTGTGTGATAGTTTCTTCTTAGACATTCACAATCTCTATGTGAGTGTTACAACAACTCACTTTATTTACAAATACTTCTCCCATTATATCAAACTCTTCATATAGGTGGAAATTATCATTATAAATTCCCTTGATTGATGAAAATATGTATGTTCTTACCTCAATGGTTACTTTATTCTAGTATTCAATAATTTCATAATAAAATTTTCTGAAAAAATCATTGAATATTTATTTATCAAAGATTAAACTTGTGTCACTAGATGAATAATAATGCACATATTTATCAATATATTTACTATTTTTAATACCATCATGTAATGGATATTCCTATTTTATCTTTGAAAACTTTCTTATCTATTTGGAATCATTTTTTCTTCCCATTTATCAAGTCCTTGTATGACACCTCTGAATCTGTCTTGACAAGATAAAGATAAATTCATTCATCTGAGGCACTTATTAATTATCTTCTAAGCTACCTTAAAATATTCACTTCATATATACTAATGTAAGAACACCATGAGAAAATAATAATAAGAAATTAGAGGTGAAATCCTTATGATCTAATTTCAGTTGTGATATAACATATATCCAATAAAAAAGAACCTATAATTTGATACCAACTTTAATTTCCATAGGATATATGAAGAAAACCTTAAAGGGGGTGAATCATGTTTTATCTAATTATTTTTTTCAAATTTATAAATATTTATTCAAAATTTAAACCCCTTTGGGTTTGAATATATGATTCCAATTTAGACTATTGGATATTTTATTATTTAACCCAACACACACCTATATAAAATGTATATAAAATAATAAATTGGAACATTTTTTCTTGATATTTATTTGACAAATATTCTATAATAATATCAAGTCGCTAATATAAGTGGAGTTTGGATAGGGATTATCTTGAAACCATGTCACACTATATTACACAAGTAACAACCACAAAACCACACTCCAAGATCCATTATAATTGGTACAGATGAATGTGAACCAATTTTTTCCATCCAAAACATAAAACATCAAAAGGATATATTAGATCAATTAAATATCTAAGGACCTTTTAGGTTTAGAGTTTTATATAATTTGGAAAAACTATTATATAAAAAATACCAATAACTCCATTTAGTGTTAATCTTAGTAAACTAATATTTTATTATTTCAAATTAATCCATCATCATCATCCATATGAAACCATTCTAAAAATAATTCATTTAACACCATTCTTGATAACTTGGAAAAAGGAAACATAAAAAGGTGGGATAAAATGCCTAGTATGGGTAAAAATAAGAAATAACAACTGAATGACATCAATGAGAATAAGATGAGAATAAGGGTATATTAACATAATCAATTTTAGTGAGCATAACATAAGAGTACTCATACCTATAAAACATGGATCAATAAACATGTGGCCTGAAATACATATTTAATAAAAAAAGAGTCATCAGAATAAATAATCATGAGCCAAGTGATGGAAATATTGATCAAAGGAATCATTTATATCCCATAACATGCATAATGAAAATGTGTTTTTATATTGGAACTTAATCTTTATAGAACAATTATATAATCCTTACAAATAAAATAATAATACAACCGACTTACACACCCAAAGAAGTGGAGCTCTATATAAGAAAACTATCATATAATTTATATTAAGATCACCCAAAATCCATAATGGGGCTCATCACTTAATAAAAAAATTAAAAATAACCATAACATTAATAAAGTACACAAAACATTTATCTCCTCATAAAACTCATAAATAAATACATTATTCCTTTTATAACTTGATAAATAATGGAAAATGAATGAGTTCCCTGGAAATCTATTCAAAATAATAATAATATATCTATATAAATAATGAGGATGGAATCATTAAAAATTATCCCTAATATAACATAAGTTACATCAATACTTATTGAATTTTATGAATATAAATTCTCTTAAAAGATCATTAAAAACACACTTGAGAAAAATATGTTTTTTTACTTAGAAAATAACTTTTAAAAAATAAAAATTCAAAAATATTTTGAAAATAATTTTCAATGAAAATAAAATTTGAATATTAAAAATAATGATTTAAAAAATCAAGTGGTTATGATGGTAGAAAATTATGTTCATAGATAGTATGTTAAAACAAATATTCCTTTCATATTTTTGGAAGAGAAGTATAAAATTACCGTATTTGGAAAACAATAGGAATATTCCTTTTAAATATATTTTTAAAAATCCAATAATTGTTAAAAAATAATTTAAACCATCAAATTATAATATTAAAAAACTCTTGAAAATATTCTTAAACACATGGATTTGGAAGAAAAATTATTTTTGACCTAAGAGAGCAATAATGTTGGATTTCATTAAAAAATATATCTAAATAATTTTAAGTACCAATGAGTGAAATATATTACTATAATTTAAACTTTTCATTAATTGAAACTGGACAATAAAATATATTTCGTTAAATAAAATAAGAAAATGTTATTTACTCCCAAAAGGACCCTTGAATAGGAAAAATCACAAAAATAAAATATATTGTAACATAAATCTATTTACACTTTGTTAAATTTTAAATATTAATACCCTTGAAATAATAAATTCAAATGAAAATTAAAATGTCATTAAAATAAGTTTATTCATGATATAAATTTTCAAAATGGAAGTATATACACTTCATAAAATAAGTTAGTTTTAAAACATCAATATATGTCCCAAATAAAGAGAATTTGAGATGAATAACCCTTACAAAATCATATCCTTGAATTGAGAATTAATCAATTAATATATTATGTGTAACAAATGTAGGTAAAAAATACCAACAATTTAACATTCAGAATAATAAATTTAGAGGTCAATTAACATGTGATCATGGCATAACAAATTCAACGTAAAAGAGTTATAACCCACTGAATGGTAATGGAGTCAAGAAAACTTTTACCACTTGGTTTCATTCAAGTAAAATTACCTTGGATGAAATAATTAAAATTTCAACTTAATATTCAATGAAGTATAAAGTATTCATGATATAAAATTTAAAAGGGTAAGTATTTACACCACAAAATATAAATAAATTGTGAATATGGAATCTTTCTCACAAAAATAAAAGTGAGATGGGAAACCCTTACCTCGAGTCCATACATTCCAAGTATGTACTTTAAATCCTATATAATAAGATTAAATAAATTGTTATATTTATAGATAAAACTTTTAAAAGTTTCATACATTACACATAAATCATTTTATTTATTTATTTAAATGATATATTTAAATACTAAATTAGCTAAGTCCACATCGGGTGGTTTGAGGATGATCGGTCCATATGTTCAAAACGGATTCAATTTTAAAACCATGATCAAATGGGTCATTATTTTAACATATAAATAATAATAATAATGAAACAATTATAATTTTATACATAATTTATACTTTTTTAACAAATCATGAAATATGGTTATGAAAGATGATCTAAGTTACAATCATGGAGATAATATTCCATATGTACGCATGAGTAAGGTTTCCATTTTTCAGCAATCATTATGGAAATATGGTAAATATTATTTTATCTTTATATAATTATTATAATATAATAAATACCATATTATTTATTTATATATATTTATATATATCATATATGTAATTTAGTGATGAAAAAAATAACCACATCACTTTGTGGAGGTGGAAGTCCACACGTACGCACGAACGACATTATCATTTTTCACTAAGTGTAAAGGTTAGAAATAAAAGGATATATTATATTTTAAAAAATAGAAATATTTCATTATTATTATTATTATATCATATATATGACATATATTCATTAAAATTATCCTTATTATCTTCTATGTGAAGAGTTACTGAAAAATGATTCACATTGCTTCGTGAAGAGGTAGTCCGCCTTACACACGATCGACATTATCATATCCCACATGGAATGTAAATTAAGAATTTATATGTGATATTATAATTAAATATGTACAATTATGTCATAAATATAATATAAATATGTTAAATATATCCTTATATCCATCTGTGAGAGGTGGTAATGGAAATCGAATTAAATCGGTTCACGAGCTGGTAGTCCGTCGTACACACAGTCGACGAGTTTGTTTCCTATTTGATGGAATTTGAGATGGGTATAGGTTATGGAATAAATTTAATAAAATAAAATTATATTTTATATATTTTTTATTATATTTTTATTATCAAGACCTTAATGAAGGTTGTAAGAGGAGTAAAAAGAAAGAGCATAGTGAACACAATTACCTTCTCTTAGAATAACATCCTTTGGATATCTTATCAAGGACCCTTGTGTTGCTTTTTTAGGATGACCATAATCTCTAAAACATGGATTAAGATATTTGGGAGGGAATTTTATAGGGAGTTTTCAATAAAAATAGCTTATAATGTGTTAATAAGTTATGGGAGTAATTATCCTTTTATAATGGAGGAGGAGAGACATTTTTTGTAAATACCCAAAACAATTCAATAATTAGAAGTCACTCTAACCCTAAGTACCTAAAAAACAAAAAATGATAATTAATGTATTAGGGTAAAATCATGGTATATAATCACCTCCAACACATAAAAAACATATGCTTTAAACATTTTTTCCTTAACTTCTTTGTTTCCTTACTTTTACCATTTTAATTTTCACTTCGAGAATTAACCTTTTTATCGTGGTAATTTATCATTTAAGTGTATAAATAATATTATAGTCAATTTTATGATAGTAAATTTTTTTATAAATATGAAATATAAATTATAAAATAAGAATCCTATGTTCATGGAAAATTAATTTTAGCACAAGTGCATGAAACACACAAAACCCATTTTATAATGGTAATAAAGTTTTTAACAATTAAGCGTAAATATAATTTTTATAAAAGTAACACCGGTCCATGAATGTAATATTATTGACCATTTAATAAATATAAAAGTAAATTGAAAGTTTATATTATTTTTAGTAATTTTAAATAATTTAATAAATTATTATTTACTATAAAACAACATTAATGTCAATTTTAAAACTATTTAATTAATTTGAATTTAAAAACATCAAGAAAAAGGATGAATTAAAAATTAATATTTTTAAACCAGTATATCATGTTATATTTATCTAGAAAATTCATGTAATTAAATAATTCATTAAATTTATATTACTTTTAAAATTTATAGTATCATTTATTTTTTTATTGATTAAATAGTTTCTCTGTTGGCATTGCTTAAGTATTTAATGTAATTAAATAATAACTAAATATTAAAAATAAATAACCCTCATGATATTAATTTAATTATTATAAAAATTAATATCAATTAATTCACATATTCCTTTTTCCCTATTTGAATACATAATCTAATTTTAAAATCAAGGCATTGACATTTTTTCTTTTTAAATTACTTAAATTATTATATTGGTCACATTCATGGAAAAGTGTCCCAAAAGCACCTAAAAATATATTATATGGTAATAATGTTATATATATGGCCATAAAATATGAATTGAAAACGTGTTTAGGTCATTTAAACCCTGATCATTTTAGTTTAACACCTTTTAAACTCATTTTAACATTAACCCTAGTAATTTTTTCTGTTTTTTGAACTATTTGTCCGAACCAAAAATTAAGAAGACCATATTATATTATAAAAATTATTCTGATTCAAAATATGTAATAAATTTTATCAAATTAAATTTAAATAATTTTTATAATTTAACTTAAAATAAAACCCACAGACCTGATGGAAAATATTTTTTTCAAGAAGTGTAACTTTCTTGAAAAAGATGATTTTATATTTACTATATAACCGGTAATGATCAAAATATTTATTTAAATTAATATTTATAGATATATAATCTATAAATTTAATTTTAATAATAATCATTAGTGATTATTTTAATTAATTAAAATAGAGAAACCTTATTCACTTTAAAATTATTTTCATAAAAAAACAATTTTTAAACCCAAAATAATCTTATACTAAAATAGAGTATAAAGATTATTAAAATGTAATTAATTTGATTAAATATAAAAAAATAATAATTATATTACATTAAATTATATTAAAAAAATAATGTTACTTTTAAATTAAACAATTTTTTTAAAATAAATGATAGTTTTATGAAAATCATCATTTTCACAATTCACCTAAAAATCGTCAATTTCTGAAAAATTACAAATTTTTACCCTAGTTAAAATTTGATATGATAATTAAAAAATGAATTTAATTTTACAAAATAAATTATTAAAATTTATAGATATTGATTATAATATTTTCACATAAAAGTAATAATTTTTTATTGAAGAAAATATATTTTTGTTGAATAAAATCACTTTACTAAAAAATGATTTATTATCTACTAATAATTTAACAATAAATTTCTATAGAGGAGGAAAAATATAAAATATATGTCATAAATTAGTTAATACTCTTTATAATCTCTAATTTAATTACATGATTATAAAGGTTATATTAAAAATAATTTTATTTCATGGTTCGTTTAAGCTTACCGTTTCATGTCTTGTATTCTATTGAGGGTAATTTTTTTTAAATATAAGTTTGTTTAATTATCCCCCGTTTAATAAATTGTTTCAAAAATATTTTAAATTTATCTCAGTAATCAAGGGATGGACATTTGAAAATACCTTTGGTGGAAATTAACGTCACAAAAAGGGTTAATAAAACTTCCACTTGGAAAGTTAGAGAGGGAAGTATGAAGGCCATCTCGAACAATGAATAACTAGGTTTCCAAGTAGAAAAAAATTTGAGGGAAGTGAATATATAAAAAGGTAATAAAATCATAATTCATAAATAATTACGGGGATTTACAAAGATCTTTGATCATAAGAAAGAGAATTTTTATGTCGATGTCAACATTCATAAAACCATAAACCAAAGAGGTGTGAAAAAGACCATTGTTTCATCAGAAATAAACATAATAGGATAAAATTTTTATTTTCAATATCCTTTTATGAGATTTGAGGAATTCCTTACCATATATACTACAAATATAAGGAAATATACTTACTTGATTACTTGAATTTCATCCTTTAATAAATTTTAACCACAATCCAATCTTTTTCTCCAAACTACGACTATTCAAGATGATTTTTTTATGCTTAAAGTATTGAAATAATTTTTTTAAAGAATCACATAACCATAAAAGGATAAAAATATATTCCCTAGGTATTTAATCATCAACCAAAACCAAAATGGTTATAACATGGTAAGATAATACCCAAAAAAAATAAACCATTATATGATGAAATAATACATCAATCTCCAAAATTCAATAGAAATAACCAATGTTTAAAAAAATTCATTACATGAATAAATAAATTTATATACCAAATGTCACAACCTGACCCATACTGAGCTTGAGTTGAGACTACCCCAATCTCACATCCATAGTTCAGGGGGTGGAGACTAGCTCCAAAGTCATAACAATTCAGGAGTCCTTTGCCTAAGTACTTGTACACACACACAACCAACTCAACGTAAAAGTGTAGAGGGAAAAGAAATGTAAAAGATGAAACCAACTATAAAAGTAAACCATACATGCATGGACCACTAGAAGTAAAGATACAATGAATAAAGATAAAGGGAAAAAGGGAAAAAATACACGCCCAATTGAAAAGTGTCCCAACATGACTGATAATTGAAGGTAAAAAGTACTGAAGAATACATGCTCCTCAAAGACCAACTCTGATCACCATACACAGTCCAATCTCTTGTATCACTGTGCTCCTTCAGTGTCATGATCAGACTTTTCCATCATATGCATAGAGCATGATATGTGCAGGCAAAGACCATGCAGGGGTGAGTATAAAGATACCCAGTAGGATTCCCCAAAAAGAAGGGGAGTAGTAAGAGATACAAGAAGAAGTGAAATACAACGGATAAGATATGGTATAGTAAAAGAGTGCCGATTAACCCAACAAGAGAGTGAAGTATTCTCATCCAAACACAAGGAGATAGATACAGTGAGAAGATAAACTTCCCATTGAGTCTTTTCTACCTATAACAGGAGAGTGGACTCATCAAACCCTGAGAAGCTAGACCTAGAAAGCTCATGGAATACCCCATATGTCTTGAGCTATCTTTAAAGGAGAGTTACCAGAACCCAAGGAGTGGGAATTGTAATATAGTTAATACAAACATACATACATACATACATACATACATCCATACATACATACATACATACATACATACATACATACATACATACATACATACATACATACATTCATTCATACATACATACATACATACATACATACATACATACATATATATATATATATATATATATATATATATATATATATATGCTCAAACCAAAGAAACCCAAATGATAGAGTAATGGGATCTCTATCTCAAAGCTCAGCCCAGGAAAAGAGTAGCCAATAGTCCCAGAAGTAACCACCATCGTTAGCCAGTATCCCCACGTCTACCCTGAAATGAAAGTAAAAGGGGATTGAACATCATACCTTGATACTATCTTCTTTTGGAAGGTCTGTCTCACCCACACGGTTTTAGGTCATGTCTCAAGGATGCAACTTGGTGGGGAAACTTCCCCTCTTACTCATGAGTCCAAGGTGATGTAAAAGTACATATCATCATTGATACGGGGAAATAATGTCCTCTAAAAGTTAAGGACCCATTCCGAGGCTTACTGGAGGGTTCCACTCTAAGACGGGTTGATGAACCATGCCCAACCCGACTAGACGGTTCCATGCTAAGAAGGGTTGGGGACCCATTCCTAGCCTGACTGGAGGGTTCCACTATAAGATGGGTTAAAGATCCATGCCCATCCCGGCTGAAGTGTTCCACTCTAGTGTCATCGAGGAAACAGGACCATCATTATTAGAGGGTTCCACTCTCATATCTTTGAGGACCCATGCCCAGCCCGACTGGAGGGTTCCACTCGGAAGTCACTGATGACGTCACCTGATCACTACTGCCGTCAAACACCCCCTAAAGATTCATCGGTCTTCGAACACATAAAAAGTACCTTCCAATGATATTAGTTTTATTCTTGTATATTTAATAAGATAAAATATAAGTATCATCACATCCAAATGAACCACACCATTGTGATCCTTGTAAAAAAACATGTAAGGTAGAGTATTCACTCGCCCCAACCGAACATCCGATGGAAAATTTGTGTAATGCCACATTACGATCAAAATATATCTCATGGGGACCATGCCTCGATAAAAAAAATTTATACAGATCATTCTATTGTGATCCACTCGAAAAAACACACGAGTTTGACTACTTGATCATCCAAAAAGGATACCCGGTGAAAAAGTTTCTTTTCACTACAAATCATGCGTATCGGACCCCAAGGGGCCTGAACCTACACTTTATTTTAAATGAAAAAATATAGTCTTAAGAATTACACCTAAACACCAGGGTTATAGAACCTCTAACAAAAAGTTAATTGGACTTTTGTTACAGGTGCTACGTTAGAAAGAAGGAACCATGAATAATAATAATTAGAATTATTATTGATAAAGCGAGCGTTTCATGCCACCCACCTTCAAGCATGAAAATTAAAATTTCCAAAACCACCACAAATGGTTCAGATTGACTCAAGGATCATGATTCCATAGAAGGCACATGAATCGTATGCCATCATCAAATGATATGGGCAATTAAAGTGCCCCGGCCCAATACAATTCAGGTCGGCCTAGTTCGGCTGGTCCACCCCGCTTGGGATGTCCTGCACTGGTCAACCCACAACCCATTTATGCTATTAAGACCACCTACATAGACTACTGTCCACCTTATAACACCAACTGGATGAGTGGCTGGTCACCCTCTTTGCTCCCATGTCAGTGCACGAGCCACACGACTTGGGTCCTTGTTTCCTAGTCACTACCTTAGAGCCCCCCTAACCATGCTCTACTGGCGCCTCCCAACGCCGACCCGCCAGCCGCACCCCATGCTCCATCTGCCACTGCTTTCACCACTTCAAGCCATATCCCACTACCCATCTACACCCTAGACCTACATCCAAACATCAACGCCACCCTAGACCTGAAACCTAATGTTGCACCCACCTCAGTACTCTATCGTCGTCCAGTTAGCCCCCATCACCGACCATCGCACTTGCCGGAGCCTCTCCACCGTCTGTTTCCGCAGGCCTCTAAGACCGCTCTAGTGGTCAAAAGTATTAAATGAGGTCAATTTCAGGATCTTTGGGTTGAAATATTCACAACTCCATCCTATTCTTGGTGATTCAACAGTTTTTCGACGTATCAAGAAATTTAGAGTGAAGAACAGTGAAGAACGCAATGCAATCAGGGATTCAAACAGGGATCAGGCGATGGATGTTTTCATTTGGCCATCACCTAGACATTTAAAACAATGAATTCAAGAACAAATTCAATCAATAATTCCGGAATTGATAATTTGGGTGCATAAAACAATAATAATTCCTACCTCAAGACATGATCGATTTGGAATTAACGATCTTCCTTAGTTTAATCTCATTGCAGTCCTTCGAGGCCTTATCAAAAAATTCAATAAGGGGATTGAGCTTATTCTTCTTTTTTGGAGGCTAAATTTGGTTATAACTCTAATTTAATCCCCTTAACAATGTATTTAAGAAAAAACATAAGTTTTTTTAGGGTTTTAGCTAAACTCTCCCACCAATAGGCGCGAAATCTGAACACCATGCCCCCGTATTTTATGTCACACTTAGGAAAAAAATCCCATTCCAAACTCAATGGAGGTATCATATTTTCAATCTGAGTTCCCATTAATTTTTTTGGATTTTACATCTAGGTAAATTAATTATGTTAATTATTTTTAATTATGATTTTCCCCTGGATGGCATTTTCCACAGAAGTCATGCGTTGGTGAAAGTTATAACCTTCTTAGGGTAAACACTGCATTCCAGATAGAACCGTGGACTTAGAGATTTGATTTGAGCTATAGTTTAAGAGATATACCATTTCAATCATGTAAACTGTATAAAATAAACATGATATTTTTATAAAATAATTTACAAGCACACTGGTCCTTGGAATTTCACACTGCCTAAACTCATAACTATTTATACATATATAGAAATATTTCAAATTATTACAATGAGAAAAATAATTCTCTACATCATTCCCTCCTTCAAGATTTTTGTCCCCATAAAAAAATAGGAAAAAAACTTAGGATACTAAGACCACATCTGACTCTCTTATTTCCAAGAACTATGCTGCGTGTTTCCATGCTTCCACATTACACAAACCAAAGGAATGGCCTGCCCACATAAGGTTCACTCTTATCAATCCTAGATTGCTACTGGGTTCTCTATAAAGGTGGATCCATACTCAATGTGTAGCTCACCCGTGTCAATAACATACATAGAATCATGCACGTATCACCTCAACTGCGACACATGGAAGACGTCATGAACCCTCTCTAGATATGGGGGTAGGGAAAGGTGGCAAGAAACCTCACCGACCCTTCTCAAAATATCAAATGTCCCAATGGACCTTGGGGATAGCTTGCTTCCTTGATCAAACCTCTACTTTCTGCATTGTGGGGATACTTTAAGAAGGCGTGGTCTCCCGGTTCGAACTACAAGGGCCTATGATGGCAGTCCGCATACAATTTTTGTTTTCTCTAGGCTATCTTCATCCATCCACAGATGACATACAACTTCTCTATCGTGGCTCGCACCTACTCTGGGCCCATGAGGGATGATTCCCAAACTTCTGTCTAGCACATGGCTGAACATTAGGGTCTCCTGTAGAGGGCCTCATATGGTGCTATACCGATCGAAGAGTGGTAGCTATTATTTTATAAAAACTCTACAAAAGGTAGGTGATCCTCCCACCTCTGGCCGAAATCTAGTACATAGGCCCTCAACATGTCATATAGCACCTGGATAGTGTGCTCGATCTACCCATCTATCTGGGGGTGAAAGGTCGTACTTATCCACAACTGGGTCTTGAATGCCTCCATTAGGCCTTTTTATAGTCATGTCATAAATTCCACATCATGATTTGAGAAAATAGTCAAGGGTACTCTTTGAAGGCGGATGATCTCCCACATGTACAACTGCCCCAAACTCTCCACTGAATTCTGCTTCCGGATGGAAAGAATGTGCACTGACTTGGTAAGCCGGTCCACTATCACCCAAATGGAGTCATGCACCTCATTGTGTGTGGAAGCCCTGTGAAGAAGTCCATAGATAGGCCATCCCACTTCTACTCTGAGATGTTGAGTGGCTGCAAAGAACCCAACAGAATCTGATGATCATCCTTCACCTACTGACATGTAAGGAATCAAGAAATTATAAACACCTCATATCATGCTGGACCACCAAAACTGCCACTGAAAGTCTTTGTACATATTCCCCGCACCGGGATGTATTGCTAAGGGTGAAGTATGGAACTCTTATATCACTTCCTCCCTCATCAAAACTAGAATTACTGTTTTCCCCTAAAAAAATATTTCATGATTATCTCCTTCAGAATACCCATGAGGTGTGACACTCATGGATATCAGATCTTTTAGAACATCGTAGTCGATGTCTCTAAAATGTGACTCTCTCACCCTCTCAAGGAGCGAAGGCGTCAGCACCATCAACTGTAGAAAATCTGTACCCTCCTACTCCACCAGGGTTAGCTATAGGAAAGTTAACTACTCTGAAGCTTCCTTGACAAGGCAAGACTGGGACTTCTTACTAAGAGAATCTACTATAACATTTCCCTTCCTCAGTGTATAGATGATCTCAAAGTTGTAGTTCTGCAGGAACTCCAACCAGCGTCACTGCCTTAGGTTCAGATCTCTCTGGTTAAAGATATAATTCATGATCTAGTGGTATGAGTAAACCCCAAAGAACTATACCAAGAGATAGTTTCTCCATATCATTAGGTAAAATACTACCATTACAAGCTTCAAGTCACGAGTCACATAATTCTGATCATGGGGTCTCAGTTACCTCGACCCATATGTGATGACTTCCCATTGTTACATCAAGACGCAATTAAGGCCAACTCCTGAGGCATAATAGTAAACTATGAAATCAATGAACTCATCTGGTAGTCTTAGAACTGGAGCAGTCATCAAACTATGCCTCAAATCATCAAAGGACTTCTAGAACTATTTATACTAGGTAAACTATTTTCCCTTCCATGTCATAGTGGTCAAAGATTCTGCAATCCTGAAGAAGTCTTCCATAAATCTCCAGTAGTAACCAGCCAAACCGAGAAAGATCCAAACCTCTGACATATTCCTAGGTGTCTCCAAAGAAAGCACCACCTCTATCTTCATGGGATACACGTCTAAACACCCTTTAGATATGACATTCCCCAAAAAGTGAAACTCATGTATCTAGAACTGAAACTTTGAGAGATTTCCATAAAGCTTGTGATCTCGAAGAAAGTTGAGGACCATCCTCAAATGATCTATGTTCTCCTCCCATGATGTAGTGTAAATGAATATGTAATCTAGGAAGAAAGCTACAAACCTATCCATATATTTCTGGAAGACCTGGTTCATCAAGGCCATGAAAATGGTGGGGGAATTTGTCACACCGAAGGGAATTACTGAGAACTCATAATTCCCATAGCAACAACAAAAGGCCAGATTTGGGATATCTGTCTCACGTACTCATAGATGGTGGTATCCAAATATCATATTGATATTGGAGAACCACTTATTACCTTGAAACTAGTCGAAGAGTTTTTTTAATCCTCAGTAAGGGGTACATGTTCTTTATCATGTCAGGGTTTAAGCGACGATAATCCACACAAAGCCGCAAACTCCCATATTATTTGTTCACAAATAGAACCAGATCTACCCAGGGGGACACACTGGGTATAATAAAACTCTTCTTGTGAAGGTCTTCAAACAACAAATTTAGCTCTTAGATCTCAGTGGGTGCCATCTGATAGGCCGTAGAAGATATCGAAGCAGTCCATTGTTGTTAATCAATGCAGAAATTCAGTTTTCGCCTTAGAGGTAGTCCCATGAAATATTCGGGGAAGACATCCATGTAATCATAAATGACTGAAGTAACCTAGGCTCCTAATTATTATGCTTCACCATGGGTCACACTCACCAGCTGATGGGAAAAAGGCTATAGTCTCTTGCTTACAACACTCACCTGCCCTACTATGGGGCCCCATTCACCAAGATGGGTGAATGCATTCCCATCAGTATGTAGGCATCTGACTATCCTATGGTAAAATTCAATCTAGGGTTGAACCATGGAAAGACAATCCATGACCATGATGAAATCATAAGGATCCATCTTGATGACTAGTAGGTTCCTCGTGAAATTTTTTCCTCCAAATGAAAGCTCACACATCCAACAGTCAAAAGATATATAAGAGGTGCTTCCCATAGGAACCTCGAGACAATATTGTTTTCATAGTGCCTCCACTGGGATATCAAACTCCCATACTAGAAATTATGATATAAAATAGTGGTTAGCCTCTGTGTGTACTAATACTGATGCTAGAGTATAATAAAAATAGATCATTTCACAGATCATCTCGTGTGGTGGAGGATCACAGACATCCATCGCCTGAAGCTGTATATGGCCCCGAAAACCAGATCCCTGAGCCTAACGTGGGTTTCCCAGTGGAAGTGGTGGGGGAAACTCATAATTTCATCACCCAACTCTTTATATGACTTCTCCTCTTCCATAATCACCTCCATGGGGACCACCCTAATCAAAGAGATGCCTATACCGTAGTGGTACAATTACTGCCTACCCGGGATGCTCAACTCGTCTAGCCAGGTAGTCCCTGGACATGTAACCTCACCCATAACACGTAAAACATTGGACCTCTAGAGGATGACCCATATCCCTATGTATACTAGGTGATTATTGACCATTTGGTTGAGTCTGATCATGGTAAGATCTTCTGGGTTGATGCCCTACCACCAGACATCTGCCACCTTCTATTGATGTCTCCACTCTAAAGTGACCACTGCCAGTCCCAACTGTTTGGTGTCCCTCTACTAGGAAACTCTCCATCATGAATTCCCTATCCTGTACCCCTACATTGGTTTGGATACATAAGGGTAACCACACTGAAAAAGATCTCCCGGAGAGGACCCTGCTCAAACTTCTATGCACAGAAGTAACTATCTCAGATCATATCCAGGGAGTAGCGGGTAAGTTAAGTAAAACTGGATGTGTACTCAGCCACTTTCATGGCCCCTGATAAAGATATAGAAGATATTATATCCTAAAAGAGTACAAGAATGAGGGGAATTACTCCTCACGAAACAACTTCTCAAACTCATCCCACGAGAATGTTGACTCATCGTCCATCTGGGTGACCGGACTCCACCATTGCCCAGTTGGCCTGAGAAAATGTATAGCTTTCAAGGACACCATATGGTCTGCCGATGTCCACACCAGACTAAAGAGGTGGAATATAGACTCCATCCAGTCCTCCACTGCATGGGGATCTGGCTCTCCTTCAAACCTCTGTAGCCTATACCACTAGAACTCATGAAGTGCTCCCAACATGAACTCATATTCAGCCTATACTACTGGTAGTAGCTTCTTATATACAGGTTTATGTACTAATTCTGTTCCATCTAGAGGAATGGGGTCATGTGATGGCCCTTGAACTGAGTCCTCATCACTCATGATGTCATCATTATGAGTCAGAGTGTGTAACCTAGCTGGCTGTCTGTACGGAGGCATCCTAGAAATTTATCAAGGAGTACCACTGTAAGATGAGAATATATATATATATATATAGAACCAAAAAGGGGATTTGAATTAGTAAGGATAGTCAAATAATAAATTCTATATGATGCATTTACAATTTAGCCCTGCAACACGTGTCTCAGCATGCTGAGTTGACAAGATGGTAATCATGGTCCTGGTGAATGGCTACATCGGCCGCCTCACCATCTCTAAACTCCCTGGACAGAGAGCTACTGTCAAGACACGTTAAAAATATTTACCTAAACCAAAACAACTCTTTTTTAGGTATTTTCCAAACAACTCTATAAGAAATGATCCATCCTCTGATACCACATTGTCATGACCTGACCTGTACCGAGCATGATGCGCAACTACGCCAATCCCACCTTCATAGGTCAGGGGTGGAGACTAGGGCTGATGGAATTAAAACTTAGGGAGGCCTTTGCCTAATTACCTATACACACACAGACACACACAACCAAATCAATGCAAAAGTACAGAGGGAAAAGAAAAGTAAAAGATGAAACCTGCTGTAAAACCAAACCATAAATTCATAGACCACTAAAAGTACAAATATAGTAAAGTAAGATGAAAGGAAAAAGGAAAAAAATACATGGCCAACTAAAAAGTGTCCTATCCAAACTGATAACTAAAATTAAAAACTAATGAAAAATCACTGATCCTAAAAACTCAGCTGTAACCACTGTATGTGGTCTAAGCTCTTGTATCAGTATGCTCCCCTAGTATCACGATCAGACCTGTCTGTCATCCTCATAGAGCACAATACATGTGGGAAAATACCATGCAGGGGAGAGTATAAACAAACCCAGTAGGGATAATTGAAAAGAAGTGGGAGCAATAATAGATACAATAAGAAGTGAAATACAATGAATAGGACATGGTACAGTAAAAGAGTGCAACTCAACCCAATAAGATAGTGAAGTAAGCTCATCCAAACACAAATATCTAGAGATGGTGCGAAGATAAACATCTCATCGAGTATTTTATACCTATATCAGGAGAGTGGAATTGTCTAACCCTAATAATCTAGACATGGAAAGCATGTGGTATACCCCATGAATCTTCACCTCTATTGGAAGGAGAGTAACCAGATCCAAAGGAGCATACACTATAATATATTGAATATATATATATATATATAATTAAACCAAAGAAACCCAAATGAGAGAGTAATGGGATATCCATATCAAAGATCAACCCAAAAAAATATTCAAAAATAGTCTGAGAAGTAACCACCATCGATACTCAGTATCCCCAAATCTTCCCAGAACTGCAAGTCAAAGGTCTCAAACAACACACCTTGAAACAATCCTTTTTGGGCGAGTCCGTCTTACCCACACGGTTTTAGTTCACGTCTCAAGAACACATCTCAGTGGGTAATGTTCCCCTCTTACCTGTAATTACAAGGTTGTGTCAAATTACGTCTCATCAGTGATCTAAAGAAATAAGTTCATCTCAATGTTGAGGACCCATTCCCAAACTGGATGGAGGTTTCTACTCTAAGAAGGGTTAATGACCCATGCCTAGCCCGAATGGAGGGTTCCACTCTAAGAAGGGTTGAGTAACCACACCCAGCCTGGATGGAGGGTTCCAATATAGTATTATTGAGGACCCATGCCTATCCTAGCTGGAGGGTTCCACTCTAGTGTTGTCAAGGACCCATGCCCAGCTCGGCTGGAGGGTTTCACTCGAAAGTCACTGATGATGTCACCTGATCACTATTGCCATCAAACATCCCCCTGAAGATGCATCAGGATTAGAACACATCAAAAGGACCTTAAAATGATATTAACTTCATGCTTACACATTTAATTAGATCATGAATATGAATCCGCACATCCAAATGGACCACACCGTGGTGATCCTTGCAAAAAAAAAACACGTGAGGTAGACTATTCCTTTTCCCCAATCAGACATCTAATGGAAAAGATTCATAATGATGCACTACGATTGAAAGAAATATCATGGGTCCCACAAATTAGTCTAGAAACAAATTATATAGATGGATACATTGTGATCCTCTAAAAAAACATAGTTTTGACTACCTAATCATCAAAAATGGATACCCAGTGAAAAAGTTTATTTTCAACGTAAAGCATGTGAACCAGACCCCATGGGGCCTGCACCATGACTTTATTTTAAACACCCAAAAGTAGTCTTAAAAAGTCTTCCTAAACTCAAGGTTAATAAGTACTCTGATGGTGCACCCATCAGACTTTGAATGCAGACACAACATCTGAAAGAAGGAACCATGAATAATAATAATTAGAATTATTATTGATAAAGTGAGTGTTTCGTACCACATGACTTCAGGATTGAAAATTAAAATGTCCAAAACCACCTAAAATGGTCTGTGTTGACTCTAGTATCATGTCACCATTTACGAAACATAAATGAGATGCCCGCATCAAAAGTTACATACTTTTAAAGTGCCCGATCCCAAAACAGTCTCGACCGGCCCAGTCCAGCTGATCCTCCCGCCTGAGCTGACCCTCACTAGTCAGACCGGTCCGGTCCAACCGGTCCAACCTCCGCCACTTCTAGATAATTTCCGTAAGACATCTTCCATGTCAAAACTACATCTGAATACCACCACCCCGTTGGACCTCCAGCTGAACGCATCCACCACCTCAGCACTCTGCCGCTATTCAGCCAGCCATGATCGCCCTCCGCTACCCTTCCCGGTGCCGCTCTCCGTCTTATTCCACAAGATGGTAGGACCACTCCATTATTCAGAATTTCCAAATTAGTTCAATTTTTGAATCCTCATTTCAAAATATTCCTAGATCCATCCTCTACTCAGTGATTCAATAGTGTTTTGATGTAGCGGGAAATTTAGGGTGAAGAACGGGGAAGAACACGACACAACTGGGGAATCAAATGGGGATCCAGTGATGGTCGTGTTCATTTGACCATCACCTAGATGTTAAAAACAATGGATTAAAGAATTAATTCAAGAACTTATTCACAAAATAATTCAATAATTTAAAATTGGGGTACAAAAAACAACAAGAACACCTACCTAGAAAAAGGATCGATTTGGCATTGACAATCGTCCTTGGTTTGATCTCACTGTTTTTCTTTAAGGAAATGCCACAAAATTTTCCAAGTGGATAGAGACTCTTATTCTTCATTGTAGGGGAAATTAGGGTATAAACCTAATTAAATCCCCTTAACCAAGTATTTAAAGAAATAAATAATGTTTTTAGGGTTTCAAATAAACTGTCCCACCAATAGTTACAGAATCCAAACATCACGCTCCCCTTATTTTATGTCACACCTAAGAAAAAATTCCCATTCCAAACTCAATGGAACTATAGTATTTTCAAGTCCCCATTCTGGAGTTATTATCTTAGACATCAGGATAAAATAATTAAGTCAACTATTTTTAATTATGATTTTCCCCTGGGTGGAATTTTCCACATAAGCCCCGTGTCGATTAATGTTATTCCCCTCATAGGGAAAACACCATGTTACAGACACAATCGAGACATAATATTTCCAATATGAGCTAATATTTAAGAGATATTTAATTTTTTTCACCCACAGAATAAAATATACTTAATATTTTTATAAAATAAATTCCGGGCCCAATGGGTCTCGGAATTTCAGGTCGCTTGAGTACCTAACTATGGAAAAATATATAGAAATATTTCAAATTATTAGAAGGTGAAAACCTGGTCTCTACAATAAAAAACCTCAATAATATAAACATTAAAGAGTGTTTTAACCTTAAATTTTATCTCAAAACTTTCAGCTTATAAGACAAAAAAATTATGTGATCTTATTCTAAAATAATATTAATCACCTTATCACTAAATCACTTTCCAATCCCATGGTTATCTATATGTTAAAACACATATTCCCATAATTACCTCGATGTCAAAGATTTGATAACCCGAAAGGTCACCAACACCATTATACATTTTTTCAAAAATGTAATGGTAATATTCCTCAAATAATACTTCACATTAAATATAAGGGTTACATATACATTAACCAAATAAAATATCTCCCAAAATTTCATTAATCACTTTAAGATATCATCAGTTAAAACCTCAAAAGGGGTGTCTATGACTTTGAACTTATGACCAAACTTAATCTTATAGACCTATGATGGTATCTACTGTAAGATACTGGGTTTTCCTAGGAGGTACAAATATATATATATTTTGGTTTAAATTCTTGTTTATATCCTAATGTGTGTACCCAATGTGATCATGGGTGTATTAGGGCTATCTAGGTCCTTTTCGGAGCTTGGAACCCAACTTTTTGAGAGAACAAGGTAGGACCCATGGTTATTAGAAACTAGGCGAGGCATGATTCATGATTTTTCTAAGAGTGTGTGGTTTGGACAGTGGGATCCAGGAGCCTACACAGTTTGAGGAAACCATGTGGATTAAGGTGCACACCCATGCGACATACTACTGACTCTTGATAGTAAGATGAGACATTGTTTATGCATAGTTTGGAAAATTGTGTACATGAACCATGTGAGGTTCCCCATAACATAGTGATGAGTGCACAGTTGGTATACAGTTTGACCAACGGTGTTCCCAAATGTATGACCCAGAAAGATTGTGTGAAATTATAAATTTTCCGTAAAAAACTATTAAAATCTAAACCTATTTCTATTTTATTCATCTATTGGAAATGGATCACATAAGAGAGCTCATTTGAAGCCCCTTGGATAGTTTTTGACCACAATTCTCCATCCAAAATCAAATCCAAGCACAAATCATCTCATTGAAACTATGCTTATAATTACTTTGATAATCTTTTGTTGTTCTTCTTTAGACCTCATATTAATGGAGTTATTTATGTGAAAGATAAAATTTCATATTTCTAGGTTCTTCATATATTCTTAATTTTTCTACTTATTTGGATCAAATTAGAATCTAACACTGGATGATAACTATACTATGGGCCTATAGTAGGTGGTTTATACCTTTACCTTGTGGTTTGGTGATTTCGATTCCAAATTGCCATTATCCCACATGCTTGAATTTCTGGACACACATTGATAATTAATTGAATAATTGGATTGATTAAATTGGAACCTTCTTAGTTTTCCCTTGAGCACATAAGAGATAGTCCAATACTAAAAAACAGGTCTTTAACAGTGCTAGCATTTATCAGCATAAAAAAATGTGCTAAGAAAGTCTATCTTTATCAGTGCTAAAATAAGCATTGATAAAGGGGGGCCATTATCAGCGCTAAATAAAAGTGCTGATAAAGCGAACCCTTTATTAGTTCTTTTTTATAACTAATAAAATATAACATTTATCAACCCTTTATTTTAGCACTGCTAAATGGTAGCCATTATTAGGATTTTATTGGCAGTGATAAAAATCCACAACAAAAAAAAATAATTAAAAAAATAAAAATAATTTTTTAACACTTTCATTAATTAAATAATTATTGTTAAAAATGAATATATTAAATATACATATATTTAAATTTTAAGAATTAATAAATAGTATATATTAAATATATAAATTTTAAAAATGATTAAAATGAAACAGTTAAAGAAATAAAAATTGAAAATGTGTAAATCAAGAAAAATATTAAACATGTTATTAATGAAATAATTATTGATAAAAAAGAATAAATTTAATATAAATATATATAGATTATAAATATTGATAAATAATATATATTAAATGTATATATACAAATGAATAGATTGTAATAATTAAACAAAACAAAACTAGAAATGAATAAATTACAAAATTATTTAAAAATTTATTAATGAAACAATTATTAATAAAAATTAATATGTATAATAAATATATATATTAATTATAAATAGTAATAAATAATATATATTAAATATAAATATATATTAACTAAATAAAATTTTAATTAAAAACATATTAATGTCTTATTCATTTTTAATGTTGTTTGATTTTTCAATTTAACATATATCAAATGGTGTGTGTCACATTGATTTCAAGTACATATAATTAATAAAGTTTGATACAGAAACACACACACAAATATATTTACGCAATATATAGAAACAAATACACCAAATATTTATATAATTTATTCAAATTTTAGTATATTTAATAATTTAACTTTAACATGATACATTTAATATATTATTTTTTCAGTCGGTCAATTTTATTTATTTATTTTTAATATTTTTAATATTTTATTTTAATTTTTAATTTATCATTTTATATAATTGATTTATAAATATTTATTTACCATGTTTAATAATTTTTAATATGTATTCATCTTTACTTCTGTATATATGTATATAACCATATTTTTTTAATAATTTATATTTAATTAACATAACTTATCATTTTTTTCAATATTTTTAAAGAGTACTCATTTTGAATTATTCAATTTCATTCATTTTTAAAATGAATTTATTTAATATTATATATCTACTAATGATGTTCAAAATATATTTATAAATAAATATTTATAAATAAATATATTTATTAGTGTATATTTATTATATTTACAAATTTACAAATTTATATATTTATAATTATTATAAATAAATAATAATTTTCTATATAATTATTTATATAATTTTATAGAAATAATTATATATATTTAATAATTATAAAATTATAATAAATTTATTTAAATAATTGTAATTATAAATCCTTTATTAGTGCTAATATTTTAACGCTGATAAAATGAATATTTATCAGTGTTTTCTGTAGCACTAAAAAAGAACGATCTTTATCAGTGCTAAACATGCACTATTAAAAACAATCTTCATCAGTGCTAAAATTTTACCACTAATAAAGATATTTTTTTATCAGTTCTTTTTTAGTGCTTATAAATGTTGAGATTTATCAATGATAAAAAACGAACTCATAAATATCCATTTTATTAGTGCTAATCAATTTGACGCTGATAAAAGGAATATTTATCAGTGATTTTATGAAAGAACTATTAAAAATGTCCCTGATCTATTTAAAAGAACCCTAACTGGTACTTGATAACCCACGATTCTCAAGCTCTCATGGAACTCCGCTCCTACCGACGTGATTCCTCTACATTCCCCCAGATGAATCAAGGCTAGAATCAAATGTATTTTACTTTCTACTTTTCCTCTATCATTGTTGGATTTTTGGGTTTTAGAGTTTTGGTTTTTTTCACCCTTATTAACCATGATGAACCCTATATCTCATCACCTCGCCACTAAAATACAACGAATTGTTCTATTTCATTGTTTTCCTCTATAGAAAATGGTTTTAAATACAATGGTTCTATTCCAAATGCACACAAAAATAAATTTCATCCATATAAAAATACACACAAAAATATACAAATGCACACTCAAATATATTTCCTCCATAGAAAATGGTTCTATTTGTTCTTTTTTCACCACACACTACTACAAAGGTAATGTTATCTATATCAATTAACTTTGACACACGACTTTAGTGATCAGGAAGTGTGAATAAGGTGAAGTCTAGGTTTTTTTATTCATTAACCTATCTTTTAGAGTCTCATTCATCTTATTTAAGAGTTTATAGATAGGAATTTGGTAAGAATATATGAATTTTTATATTCTTATATGTCTTTGTTTACAATTTTTTCTAGAAACAATTATAAATTTATATTAATAGAAACATGAAGAAGGAGTTCAACCTAGAGACCCATCCCTACCATAAACCAAAAATATTTCACCTTTTTTTCACAACTAGAGTAAATATTTCCATATGATACAACTAGATCCTAGTATAAGGAGTTTGACCTAGCTTACATATATCCTAAAGAACTAGACCCCACCTTTACTAACAACACATATATATTCATAAAATATTTATCACATGGTTAAGAAACCATACCATAGAAAGGAGTTCCAAATTATACTCTAATTATTAGAAGTTTTCCAACATGAAAATAAATATTCATCTTCCCTCTATACAGTCTAAATCTGGTCCCATAAGTTGATTTATTCCTTGGGTTTATATCATCACCCATCATCTGATCAGGTTCTCTATGCTTAACTTCACACCTTTCTCCTTAGAAAGTTGTTCAACCATCTGTTATAGTTGGTATCCTAGAACAAACTATTTTTAATTTTATTACATTAATATTTAATGTATTTAAATATTAAACATATTATCACATATTGTTCATTTTTCTACATGAATATGATGTAATAATGTCCAAGAGTATTTGTTGCATTGATAAGGTCATGGAATTTCCCCGCTATGATGAGAACCTTGAAATTATATAACAATATTTTTAAATATAGTTCTGTGACTAGATGACATAATATGATGGGAGAAATAGCATACAGAATGTCAGGTGTGAGTAATCGTAAGCATATGAGACCTACTCTCATGAAGTTCACACTTGGTAATCTCTAAGATAGGAGATTATGAGAATAAACCCACCAGAAGGAATTCCACATGTTTTGGTATCATTGGATAATTCTATTTGCGAGCATGTGTAAGTATCCTTAGAATTTATGATTATCCTTAATATGTGTGATGACTCACGTACTTTGATATACTGATGAAAACCATCATATATACAGTTTTCGGGAAGTAGGGTACATTGGGTACGTCATGAGTGGCGTGTTATTAACAGATAAGTCGAGAAAGGATTTTCCCCTTCCAATTTATGGAAGTTGATATCTCAGCCCTTTGATTGAAATAGAACTATCGTGAAAAATTCCATGGTCATGGTGTAACGAAGAGTTTATTTTAGGTAGTCAAAGAACGACATATCAAGTATAAAGGTTGAGGATGCTATCATGAAACCAGCTTGATGAGATATTGAGAAAAATGAATTATATTATACAACAAGCATTCATATGTGGATGTAATTGGTGAGACTTTAAGTTATTTCTCTTTAGTTCCCTAACCTGTTGTTAGACAATAATCTTTGTCTTTAGGAAAGCCCATATAATTTCAATGAGAAATAATCATAGAGGGTCACCCACTAAGTGTTTCGAGTGGTCTCAGTAAAATTATATTTTAATTTAATTAATAAATATTACTCCAATGATAGTGGAATAATTTTACTCAAGTTAAAATGATTGCATAAATTTAATAAATATTTTTCACCGAATTGTGGGTAAAATATATTTATTTATTTAATTTGAAATTTAATAAATATTTATTTAATAGTTTGTAAATAAAATATTTATTTAAGAGAATAATTTATTTATTTATTTATTCGGGTGTTCAATAAATCGAAGTGATGTTTGAGAAGACCAAGGTTGGTCTGGTAGTAAAATAATTATTTGTAGGACTGTAAATAATTATATAATTAATCGGAACAAATCAAAGTAATAATAATGAAACTATTATTTTATGACACAAAATTTAATTTATAATTCCATTTCGCGCAAGTTTTCACACCATAAATAATGATGATGTATTATTACCAAAATAATGAGTTTTATCTAAGTTTATAAATGTATTTAATATCTATTATGTAATTAAATATTGTATCTGAAGCCCCATGATGATAAATATACACCTACGTATATTGTGCCATGTACCGAAAAACATGCTTGGTGAATTGAGAATGGTTGAGATAAATAATTTCTCTCTTGAATTCACTTCTCTCCCCTCTCAAGAACATGATATTTTCTTCAAGGATCAAGAACAAGAGATCAAGAATGACTGACACAAGACGCTCATTTCATTGTGCTAACACCTGAAGAATGAGTGGTGTCGATCAGAGTACACCAGGGAACGTGTGGATCACCTCTAGAGGGACTATAGTTTGGATCCTCGCAAGCGCAATGAGACAATCTGAAAGTGTCATTTCGGATGATCAGGGAGCTCCTTCCTCTATGACAAGATACTATCCACTTTGGGCAGCACTAACTTTCCTGGTTGGATTTAATAACATCCATATTAATGCATCTTGATTAGGGATCAGGTTCTCACCTCCCCATAGTCAATACTTTTCACACAAAATTAGAGAACATGGAAAATACTTATCATACAACAAGATTGGTTAATCATTATATCATAAGAAAGAAATAAATAAAACAGAAGGGAAAAACTCAAAACAGCTCTGGGTACTCTGCATGCATATGTGCCTCACATTCCCAGGTACTCTCCTCGAGGCCACCATGCCTCCATAACATACAAACCAAAGGAATGGTTCACCTATGCAACGCCTTATCCTAATGACCACCAATTCCTACTGGTCGCTCCAAAAATATCACATCGTCATCGATATCAAACTCTCCCCAGTTTAGGATGTGGGAGTCATCATGTAGATACTGACAGATCTAAGAGACATGAAGTCAGTGGATCCTTTGTAACAGCGGTGGTAATGCCAGCTGATACGCCACCTCGTTAACTCATCCAAACACCTCGAAAGGTCCGATGAACCTAAGAGAAATCTTACTCCCCTTTCCAACCCTATTATTTCCACACTAAGTGGAGACATTTAAGAATACGTGGTCCCTAACCTCAAACTCCAAGGGTCTCCTCCTATGATTGACATATGACTTCTACCAGTCCTGAGCTACCTTCATCCTTTCATGAACAAGCTGAATATTCTCTGTCATGCTCTGTACCACCTCTGTGCTAAGAACACCTACCTCCCAAACCTCTGTCTAGCACATGGGTGAACTAAATAGTCTTTCATACAAGTTTTAGAATGGTTCCATTCCAATGGTAGAGTGATAGCTATTATTGAAGGCAAAATCCACCAGAGGAAAATGTCATACCCACGATCCCCGGAAGTCCAGAACACATGATCACAACATATCCTCCAATGTCTGGATGGTCCTCTCTATCTTCCCATCCATCTAAGGGTGGAAAGTAGCGCCAAGGCGTAACGGGGTTCCAAAAGCATGCTGTAATTACCTCTATACTTGTGAGGTAAAGCATGTATCCTGATCTAAAATGATAGATCTTAGAACTCCATGTAGCCGTACCAATTCACCTGCATACCTTTATGCTAAGGCATACACTGTGCTCAACTCCTTAACCACTAAGAAGTGAGCCGATTTCATCTATCGATCCACCACTACACATATATAATTACATACTACCTTAGCCTTGGGTAGTCCTATGATGAAATCCATCGAGAAGCCATCGAACATATACTAAAAAACTTCCAAGGGTTGTAGTAGTCCTATAGGAACACGATGCTCAACCTTCACCTGCTAACACATGAGGCACCTTACCACAAACTCTGGCACTTCCCGCTTCACTTCAGGCCACCAAAACTAACCTCCCAAACCCTAGTACATCTTGGAGAATCCAGGATGTACCACCAAGGGTGTGTTATAGAACTCACTAAGAACAACCTCACACATCGCCACTGGGACAGAAAAATTCCCACAGAACAACATATGATTTTAACTATCCTCCGAACATCCCTCCAGATCATCACTCTATCTAACACGATCACACATCACTTCAACCTCGGAGTCTCCCCACTAAGACTCCTCCACCTTCCTTACCAAGGAATACTGGAATATCATCTGAAATAGACAACCTCTTCCATCCTCCACTCTCAAGCCCAGATGTAAATAATACAACTCCTCTATTTCCTTACAAATATCTACGGGATATTGAACTACATAATTCTTGGACTTACTGCTCAAGGCATCGGCCACCACATTCCCATTTAATGATGTGTTTGAGATTTTGAAGTCACAGTCCTGAAGAAACTCTATCCACCTCTTCTTCCACAAGTTATGGTCTTGCTGGGAGAATATATAACTCACACAGTTGTGATTAATTAAGACCATGAAGCATTCCTGAATGAGTTAATTCCACCACAACTTCAGTGTGAACATGAACTTTGTAAGATTCTGGTCATGGGTGGTATAGTTATGTTTGCGAGGACATAATTTCTCAGACCCATATGTGATTACTACTCACTGATAAACCATCACACATCCCAAGACTAGCTTAGAAGCATCAAAAAATACCTCAGACATCACCCATTATTTTGGAAGCCTAAGAACTAGGGAACTAACCATCTTCCCCTTTAGGTAGTTGAAAGCTTCCTGGAACTGCTCACTCCACAAGAAAGCCTAGTTTTTTCTGGTCAAATCCATCAATGGAGCCTCAAATCAAGAGAGGTTTGTTAATAACCTCTAGTAGTAACCTACCATGCCCAGGAAACTATGAAACTCTACCACACTCTTGGGTGCTGCCCAAGAAAAAACTGCTTCGACCTTCAATCGGTGCACTCTTATTCCCTACTGGGACACCACGTGTCCAAGGAAGTGCACCTCTCGTGTCCAGAACCTGGACTTGGACAACTTACCATAGATCTTGTGGTGTCAGAGGACATCCAAAACCATCCTTAGATGCTTGGTGTTATCCTCATATGATCTTGAGTAGATCAGGATTCTGTTGATGAACACGACCATGAACCGGTCTAGATACTTGTGGAAAATAGAGTTCATGAGCCCTATGAACACATGTGGTTCATTCGTAACACCGAACGACATGACCACGAACTTAAAGTTCCCATACCTGCACCTGAAAACAATCTTTGATATGTCACCCTCCTTCACCCTCAACTGGTAATTTCTAGACTATAGGTAGATCTTAGAGAACCAACCAACCACTACAAAAAAAGACTTATACCAAAAGAAAATTATTGATAGATGATATATCTATTGGTAAAAATGAGAAATTCCAATAGATGTTGTGTTTTAATAATATTGATTTTTAATACCAACACTTTTTTTTACCAATGGATGGATCTATTGTTATTGATCATTTAACACCAAAATATCTTTTAATAACATTTGAATATATTTCTTTGCCATACCAATACCAACATATTTTTAATAACACATGAATCTATTATTAATAATAACTGTTACCAACAAATATTTTTTTCAATAAAAAATGTTACAATAAACCATACGATAATGGAAATTATTTTATCAATAACCAATTAATATAAACCAGGTATATATATATATAATTTTTATAAATGAAGTCAATATATATTTCCTAGGGCCTAATTAAAAATATCTTATTTATTTTAATTATCAATTTTTCTATATATCAGCAGTATTTATAATTTTCAATGTTATTTATTTATCGAAACAAGGGGGACAAACTGATTTTATTAAAAAGAAAATAGAAAACCTTTTTTTGAAATTGGGAACCAATTACATGACATGAAACCCAAAACACATAATTTTTGTTAGAAACAAAAATCTAACAAATGAAATTGATCCAAAGACCCAATAAAAAAAAATCCAAAACCAAAAATCCAAATCCCAATAGCCATATATAGTGTGCCCACACCAATAACTGAGACCAGACACTGCCAACCGATGTTCCACCAGACGAAAAAAATCCACCCTCCATTATAGCTTCTCAACCCTAGACATCAGCACTGTTGGACATCCAATGTCGTCACTCCCACCAACGCCATAAGAAAGAACCCACCCGACACCACCTTGCTAGATCCCACAGAGATTGAACAAGACAAACTAACAAGGGGGTCCATGAAAACCTAGTTCCACAATTCAAGGAGGAACATTGAAGTGGAGCCGACATAATGGTAGGTAAAGAAGGGGAGAAACTCCAACCCGAGTAGTAGTGACAAAACTCGGATGACTCCCGTGGACCTTAAGGTGAGGGAAAATCACTAGATCTGGTGCCACAGAAACTCCCAAAGGAGGATCCCCTCCAGACCAGACAACAGGTTGAATTGTAGAAGGATACATCTTTATCTGTCAATCCGAAGGAGAAATCCTCATTGTTGGGCATGTACTTTAATCCTTTTTTAGGATTTTTATACATAAGAAAGGATGGAAAGAAAATGATCCTTAGTATATGTCTGAGGTTTTGAAGAGCATGGAAAACAAGAAATTTGTTGAGCATCTATAAGGTAATTTATTTATTTATTTATTCAAGATCAAATGTTTTGAAATAGTTGAATTACTATTTTCTATTTTCCCCATTACAAATTCAAATACATATCATACTGAGATATTAAATTCAAAATTGAAACAAATAAAAAAATTTGTGGAGATTTTCTCCACTACTGAAAATATTTTTTAATGAGAGAAGATGATACAATGGATTTCTTATTTGAAACCTCCCCCAGGGGAAAGAAAAAAGAATTCAATTTTGAAAAACCTCAACACCACACCAATTTTAATATGCATACATGTATGTATGATTCCAATTTCAAATAAATTGTTCAATTTAAGTGGTTTTGTGTTAATGATTAATAAGAATATTTGTTGAATATAATATCTACATGTTATTTTTTTCATTTATTAATCCTTCATAGGATCAAATATGTATATATATGTGAAACTCCTACTTATCACTCAAGATAAAACGCTGTGAATGGATATGGATTTCACTATTGATAGGAAGTAGGTCTGTGTAAAACCCGTTGTTGCAAAATCTTGATTATATCTTATTTACATGAACCTATTATCTTGATCTCATACCTAATTTTATGTATCTAATGTTTCTATTATTGATGATCAATTTTCATGCAATTTATCACATGCTTCTTCATATGGGTTGTTTATATCAATTATAACTTGTAATGAGCATGCTAAAAAGGAAGTTGTGCATGTATTATTTCTAAAAAAATCATAAATTCTAGAAGAAAACCACTTAATTATGTTCAAAAAAATTGTATTCAATAAGAAATATGGAAAACCTATATAAAAGCACTTAACAAAAGTGATTCGTGGTGTAATAAGTTTTCATTTAGTGTCACTAAACAAATAATTATTCATAAACTGATCCTTATTTATGGGTGAGTGGAACTTGAGTGATGATGATATAGTTAGATTATTATATACCATGTCATTTGTTAAGTACAATATTCTTATCTAGGGAACATACACAAAACTAATTTCCCTTACTGATCACTTTGATTTTTTTATACCAGTAATTATTTTTTATTCCCAAACATAGCAGTGTCATCTTCCTTCTCTACTTCGATCTACAATAAGCAGTATGGAAACATGGAAAATATGACATGCCAACTAGCAATGGAATTTCACCAGCCCGAAAAAAAGAAAAATGAAATCATATTCTATACCACAATCAAACTAAAAAAGAAAAACACCATAAAAAATATAGAATTTGGGAATTCCATTGTTTCGCAATCAAATCAACCACCCAGTTGCATGATTTCCTCCTAATCTCTGCAGGCATCCTTGCACATTCCATGAGACTTGGGAACTCAACCCCAGTTTTGATGATACCATGTTCTTTACAGGGATAAAACTTCACTAACACGATGTTCTCGTACCATAAGTCTTTGACACCAATGAGAATATTCTCCCTAAGCTTATCTACCAACACCTCCAAGTAGTTGATGAGATCCGTTTTCACCCTCTCATTATTTCTCTTTATCTCATCAAAAACATCCTCCCCAAAATATATATATTTTTTTTCAAAAAAATCAACCCAAAACCTAGCCTATGATCACTGGTAAGGATCAGAGGGAAACAACAAAGTTGTGTCATGCTAGACCTCATCGATGTACTAGACACATATAGATGGATTTAAAACCAACATTCCATTATCGAAGAGGACTAGGATCTTCTTGTGGATGTGGTTCATCCATTGCAAATAAGATATTTTGTTTCCCAATTCCTCTTCCTTGTACTTGTAATAAGTCATATTCAGAGTGATGGTCATTAGAAACCATATTCCCTATATGTTATGCTAGAAATCCCATTAAACGACCTTATCCGCCATTATGGGAAAATTGGGATCAGATTTCTATCTTGAACGACGCCTTTGGATGGATGCGCCAAAAACATCAAAAGGGATAGATCACTTTGAATTCAATTCAAAATTTACCAAAAAATGATAAGGATAAATGCCTTGACATAGTAAAATTTGATTGTTTTATTGAAATTTTTTTCAATGTGTCTGGAAATGATAATAAAAAAAGAATGATGTGACATTTTACATGTGTTTTTACTTGTATATTAATCTACCTATTGTGGATGAAAATAATAAAGTTGTTAAATATGTAGACAAGGACATGTAATATTTAGTTGATTCCTTGATAATGTGTATCATGAAGATCCGAAAGGTGTTACTTCATCTGTAGTTGGTCATGGAGTGCGTGGAGTAGTCGGGATAATTTTTAAGGTAATATATTGATTCCCCATTACTGTTTTAGTGTTCTCACTAACATATTAATTACAATAACCTCTATATAATTCCATGGTTTGAAATTTGGAATCTGTTTTAGTGTTCTCACTATCAATATATTGATGCCTAATTCATTTGTGAAATCTATGCCTCATCCGTGTGTGCAATCTATGTTGAAGTCAAGCATGTTTTAAATCTAGAATTTATGTACCATGTGAAACCTAAAATCTATGAAATATGTAATTTTCATTGTACGAAGTGTGTGAGTGTTGAAGGGTAGGACTACACAGTCTTGGCTATGGAGGAACATTACTAGCTTTGATAGTGGAGGCATGAGGCCATGGAGAAGAAGATGGATGTCCTTCCTACAAGAAGGTACTTGCTGAATATGTACCTGAGCAGTTTATTAGATGGATGAATCAATATTGAACTACATTTTTCAACTAGTAGGTAAAGGAAAAATCTTACCAAGAAAAAAATGTTACATTCACCTCTCTTTCTCCTAACTAATGAATTATCCTGCTATAGAGAGCCATTGGAAAACTAAAATGTGCACAAGTTAAATGTGATGAGATTAATTAGAAAGTATACTAAAATTATTGGGTAGAGGGAATATTTTTATACCTTTTCATATTATTATTTGATATAAATACTATATGAAGTAATTTTTATGAAATCTATCCCATCACATAATTTTCAACTTGTTTCTTAGTGTTCCACTTTGCATACATGGTCTGGAATTAACCAAGATTAGACCCATGATTTGTGTGTTAAATATGAAATCTAGAATCTATTTTAGTGTTCTCATTTCATTATATTTGGAATCTAGTATCTTTTTTAGTGTTCTCATCATCATCCTTGACAGAGAATGTGAATAAGATAGTGATGTGGAGTAGAGTGGGAGTTCTTATTCAATTACTAGTTGATGGGATCATCTAGGTTCATGTACAAGTGAGTGTAGTGACCACTAGTTGTAAGTCTTCCAGTTTTTCCTTCATTTTCATGTTCTTTTTTGGAATTCTAGTGGTAAGGTGTACATGTACATATCATTTTATTTGAGTGAGGGTAGACCATGTGACTTGAGAGGGTGATGACTTATAGCATGTGGAATCTAACTGATAAGTTGATTCCTCCTCAAACACATGATATTTTAGTTTTTTTGAACGTCCATAATTATTTGATGGAGGTGTATTAGGATATTGGTTTGATACTCTGATGTGTTTTTCCTTATATTAATTTATTCATAGTTCTGATATTAGTCACAATTTTGTGCACATTCATTTAAAAATCATTAAACAGTTTCTTCTAATCTTTGTTCAATTTGATTTATGGAATCAACATGGAAATTAGAAGAATATAAATATGAAGGATATAATGAAACTGAGTAAGTAAAACTATCTTGATAATAATAGGATCCAAGAGAAAAATGTTATAACAGAGGAAGAAGGTCCCCCCCTGGGGGGGTATAAAAGAGGCTGTTTATTATAAATTGAATAGAAAGGAATCAAATATACTTCTCTATAATCTAGGTGGAAACCTCTTGTATCTTCATATGAAATATCTTCAACAATTTTATGAATGGGGAAATATGTATGTTGTACTCTAGAGTATGCATGGTCTGGGTTACCTTGACATAGTTTGTATACTAATATCTACACCTTTACACAGTGGGGGGTTTAGCCTAACTAACCTTATTCTGAATCTATTTGGCTTTTACGCCACAACCCCTTCAACCAAGTTACCTTGTTGCAACATATATGTAAGTTCTTCTGCTCTCGATCACATTTACAAATACATTTTAATTAACTTTACACTTGATCTATTCATGTTTATTGTTGGTTTCATGGTGGATAAGTCTCATTCAATTTTATTCATTCATTTATTGATGTATTGTGAGTCATTTCAACCTCTTGTGATTCCCATGGATATATATACTCATCATCTACAGGTTATTGAAGATCAATTTTTATAATAGTATTTCGAGAAAAGTTTGAGTTCTTCAATTCTAGGAAAATAGAGACAGATTTGGAATAAATTGACCAGAGAAGGATTTAATATCCACTTCAAAACTTTCCATTACCCTTACATACTAAAGATCAATGATTTCCTTGAAGCTATGTTCTGGTGGATATCTTTCTTCTCCAGGTCAAGATGTTCTAGTTGGTCTATGTTTTCGATTCTACTAAAGAATAGAGATCCCCATTTCTAATAAATGGTTGATACATATGGTTTGGTATAAGTTTTTCTTAATTTTTTTCTAGGTTTCTTGTTGTGGAACTGTTTATTTCAGTTTTTATTCTATTCATATTCTCTTCTATGCTTCTTGTACTTTTTATTTTTAGAATTAATAAAAGCTAATATAGGATGGTGTTAAGTGGTTGTGTGGTATAGATCTTGGAATTGAATTGTGTGACATCGCAATGAATTTAATTTCCTCTCTCGCACCAGAGCTGACATGATTTGTTGAGATTTCAATAAGGATAATGAATAAAAAATACTCATTCTATGTATATCATTTTTTATTTCATGTTTTTGGTTTCAATTCATAAAAAAAAATTTCACTAATTTTTTGGTATGCTCTTTGGTTGTGTGTAGTGTAGATCTTGAAGATGAAGAGTGTGACATAACAACGACAAGAGGTTCCACATGGGTACTGGAGTTGACTTGGTTTGTTTCTTCTAATAGACTACTTGGGGTGATGAAAGATATTTGGTGGGAGTGACTATTCTTCTACCATGATGTGTGTGGGAGGATTAAATTCAAGAGGCAATATGTCCTTTTTTCATTTTTAGTGTGTGTGTGTGTGGGGGGGGGGTGTTGCAGTGGTAGTGACAGATGAATCCCGTGTTTTGGTTTTTATGATCTTTTTAGGTATTAATAAAATTAAGTATGTATTGATTTATTTTGTATTAAATTTCATTATTAATATGATTAATCTTTCTCTAAGTTTGAACATGTGTAAAAATCGTATTGGTTTTGATAATTAAAAAAAGTTTATTATATGATAAATTAATATATGTAATATAAAATTTTAGTATTAAATATTGAAATAAAAAAACATAATATTTTATATTAAATATAATATATAAATAAATATTAATTATTGGTATTGGTTATGAATGTTGATAATAATATTACCAACAGATAAATTTTTCAAAGAAATCCGTTGCTATGAATTTTGACTAATATATATATATATATATATATATTATCTAATGGTATTATTATAATTGCAATAGAACTATTTTATTTGTCATAATAAGATTTAACGACATCATTTTTACCAACAGTTTAGTGACATGACAATTTCTGTTGGAAAAATGTTTTACCAACATAAAATCTAATTTTACCAAAAGATATAACCATGTTGGAAAAAATAATAATTATTTTATAGTGTGCACCATTCAACTAGTCAAAAAGGTCGTCAATCCTTGGGAGGGGGTAACAGTTCTTGACTGTCACCAGATTCAGTCTCCGGTAGTCTATGCATAGCCTGAGACCACTTTATGACTTCTTTGCGAACAAGACTGGAGAACCCCCTGGAGACACACTTGGTCGGATAAAACCCTTCTTCATCAGGTCATCAACTTAAATCTGCAACTCCCACAACTTAAAAGGTTCAATTCAATATGTATCCATAAAAATTGGACGAGAATTAGGTTGTAAGTCTATTTGGAACTCAACATCACGTCAACGGGGTAGAGTCACAAACTCTTTGGGGAAGACATCCAAGAACTCATTGAAAATCCCTGAAACTTCCACCATATCTGAGTATGATGATTCTATCAACAGATCAGCTAACCACGAAAGAAGGGGCTCCACACACCGACTTCCCTACTAGAAACTCCGCTCGCCAATAAAATCTATATGCTGGCCACCCATATCTATGAACAAAACCCTTATCTATAAGCATTCAATTACAATGTGCATGGAAAATAGCTAGTTGATGCCTATGATGGCATCATATTTCTGCATTTGTAGCAGAATAAGATCATGACTAGACTGATGTGGCCTCAACATTAGTCTACATCCTCAAAAGACATCAAACAAGATGGTTTAACCTCCAAATGGCACACTCAACACCAGGGGAATGGAAAGTCTCTCTACGTCTAGACCCAAGACATGAACTATAATTGGTGAAACAAAGGAGTGAAAAGATCCTAAACCAAACAAGGCACATTCAAGAGTACTAAATAGACTGATCTTACCTCGGACAACTTTTTCCCCTGCTGGAACTGCTTTCGATGTGGTGTGCAACTTCCCACACCCAACCCCTATACCCCTTGGCCATCAAATGCCTCTTTGACCATGTCCTGTTTGAGGTCCCTAAAGAGTGACATGAGGTTGGCCTCATCTGGAATCATCTTCCTTCAGGGGAGTGTGAGCTCACTGCCCCTGTTGCTGGAAAGTCCTAGTTGGAAACTTTTGCTTCCATGGTGGGAACTGAGCATACCCACCCCCACTGTACTGCACTCGAACATGTCCCTGATTCCAAATATTACCATGACATCCATGGACAATGCACCTCGATCATAGGGCCATGGGGAAAGGGAGAGTACTAAGATATCAGAACTGGAAATGCTGAGGTATACTCCCTATTAGCCGAAACCTGGAAGGCCCTGACGCTGGAGACCTGCTGCTAACGACCTTCCCATTTGACGAACTCGGTTGGATCCCCTCTCACAGCACACCTCCTAGCCTATGCATCCTATCCACTACTTCATCCTTCTTCTGATACTCCATGTATGTTGGTAGAGTGAAGGGAGTAACAACATACTAAATATATGGTTTCAGTTCCTCTTACAATAATCTTTCCAACAACTCCTTATCCAAAAAGAGGTGTGGAGAAAAATGAAGGCGATCCTTGAACTTGATCCATAGTTCCCTTACTGACATACTACCTTACTAAAGGGAGACCAGGTCCTGTCTCTTCTTGGCCTTAATTGTCAAAGAATAAAATTCTGTTTGAAATTCCTTCTCAAAGTCTGTCCATGAGACATCAGTCTCCTGCCTCTCCCTAAGGTCAATTTTCCACCATTGATGCATTGCTCCTCACATATAGATCACTGCTAGAGAAACCCAGAACCCTATCATAGCCCTGATCAAGATGAAAGTGAGAACTATCTCCTCGAGCCATCTCTCCGTCTCCATGACCGAGACGCTGCCATCATACTTTCCCAGGGCCTGCCATTGGAAGGCACAAAGCTTCTTTTACCACTGGTCGTCCTACTCCTCTCAATCGTTCTTCCGCTGATCCACCAGATCTACCTCCTGAGCCTTGACTGCTCATACCACTCGTGGATGACATCTAGGTTCCATAGATGAAAAGAGAAACAAAGAAATACTAATCCTGAGTAGTGTGAAAAAAATACTTTTAATTTTTCTTGAACTCTTTATTTATTTTAAATTTTAAAAACACCCAAGGAACATAAGAATAAAAGTAATTATGACCCATGTACCTTTCCTATGGTCTTTACCCTCTAATAGATGTATCCTTAATTGGTTGTTTAGTAGGTTCAGAGTCCTTGTGTCAAATCACGGGGCCCCCTAAAATCTTGTGTCCTAGCCGGTATTCCCTGGCCTACTTCACACACCAAGATTTCCTAACACTATTTCTATACCATTCAATGAAATCCTCACTGTTACTAACCCTAAACTGTATCCAATCTCTCAACCATTACCTCTGATACCATTCTATCATGTCCCACCTTCTCCAAAATGAGGGAAGGGATGGAGAAGTGACCTGCCCTTACTTCCTCAAGATAGAGGAGAGATAATGACCCCTGAGACCCTTCCAACGAGCTTGTACCCAAGTGGTACAAGCTCTTTCTTGGCATCAAAAAGACCCAGGATCAAATCCGAGCAGGGACAAAATTTTGGCAGTACTGTAGTTGGGTACTGTAGTTATATTGTAACAACGGCTGGACTCTAGCAGCAGTGGCACTGTAGCAAGGATTGTAGCGGTACTCTCCACTGAGGGGTCCTTTGGGCGAAAAAATGGGCTTTCAAGCCTTGTATTCGGGCCACATGGCCTTCGGACATTGGGCTATATAATGGGTCTCCCTATACCCAGACTTAAAAATAGGTCTTTCCTTTAATAATAAATTGAGGCTTCGACCCCAACCTTTTTAAAAAAATGATCCCTGAGTCCCACCTTTAGTAGGCCCCGGAGTGGCGAATAGCACCAAGGGTATAAGATCTCACATAAATGGAAGGCATTACCCTTTTTATAGAACAAGATCGAGAGATAAGATAGTAAATCTTAGCAACACCAAATACTAAAGGTAAAAGTAAAGCTAAAAATCCATTCCCACATGCATGTTGAAAAGTAAAACTAATAAAAAGTAAGACAGAACTCCAAAATAATGTACCAAAGAAAATAAACTGAATAGAAATAGAAATTATCCCAACACCAGAGCTAGTAAAGTCCAGCACAATCCTCAAATTCCTCCTGGAAACCAGAAAAAAGGTTTACATATGAAGGGTGAGAATATAAGTATACTCAGTAGGGAAACAAAAGATAGTCATGCAAAAGTGAGGGGACATACTAATTCCCCTATGAGAAAATGGTAGAACCTCAAGGACCTACCAAGGAATGCTAACCATCACAACCTCACCAAGGAAAAATCATTGAAGTAATGAAAGTCAAGTAAAGTAATAATATGAGCACATCGAAATTTGGGTACCCCGAACCACTTTCACATTGGTTAACTACTCATTCCTAACAATCTAACATCTTGACGCTACCACTCTTCCCACACACAGTCCCACCGCCACAACCTTACCATAGACACCTAGGCCACAAACCACACATAACCACACCCATAGACACTTGGGCCACAACAACCACCGCCATGCTCGAAGACAACAAGGCCTCATCCAGAAGATACTTGGGAAAACAAATTCAGCCCACAAACACTTAGGCCCCTCATCAAAAAAAAAACCCTTTCCTAAAGAATATTGGACTTTGGTAAGCCTCAATCCATTACAACCTGCCTAGATACATCCGAACGACAAGATTATAAAGATGGTGCAAGGAAAAAAGTCAGTAACCATCCATCCATCCTCCCACTGGGATGTTAGGAAAGACACCCTCCCCCATGAAATGTAGGTGTTCAACACATAGTTCTCAAGGGGGGGGGGGGTGCATATTGAAATCAAAAGGAACTAATATATATATATATATATATATATATATAAGTAAACAAGAAATCATCCCCAACCTACAGAATCCACACAAATAGACAACAAGCCCCCACCAGCACGACTTTTGCTTCTAATCCTATATACACAACCATACAAAAAACCACTTCCAAAAATAATACCAACCCCCTTTTTTTCTCAAATTACATTTATTTATTTAAGGGGATTCACTTTAAATTATTCAGAAACTACCAGGAAACTAAGAACCGTAACCATACGAAGAAATGAACAAAACAAAACTGCAATCCCACTGGACACCAGCAAAAAATAGACTTGCAGTCCCACTGCACATCCCCATTCAAATACTACAAAATATAATTATTTAAAGTGATACCACCCATTCCTTCTCTGAAAACCCATCCATGCAGCCCCACTACCCAAACAAATCCTCAATTCCATCCCACTACATAACGAGTTCATAACCACACCATAGTCCCACTTCTTGACATCAATTCGTGATCACAACACAATATAAAGGATGTTCAGCTACCTATAGGTTCATCATTCCAAAATCAATCAATATATCAGACTGAGATACCAACACCCCATGTACCACCCCACATACCAAGCCCACATAACCTAGAATAGATCCCACACCACAAAACCACAACCATCAATCCAATAATATTCAAATTTAACTGACAGGGGTTCTTTAATTTTCACTTTAATATAACTTGGGTGATCACAGAACAAGTTTGATCCTAGGGAATCCAATTATTTAACCATGTTTATGTGATTAATTAAATTTCATGTTACATTTTTATATCAAAACATCACAAAAAAACTGAAAACCACTAGTTCACAAGAAAATACCACCAACAACCATGATTTTCAGAAGGCATACAACCACAATAGCTATAAAAGATTAAAAGATAAACAAATAAAATAGCAGACCAAATTCCAACCACTCCCTTCCTATTGTTTTATTTATGCAAGTTATCTTTCGATCATACTAAATTCTTATTTAATTATTGTTTTAAGAATAATATACAGCTGTTCCATACAAGGAACCATTAATATACCCACCTCACATAATGAAAAATTGAAGATAATCAAAAGAAAATCCCTACTTGGATGATCAATGATTGATGTTCCTTCTTGCACCATGAATAAGGGATGAAACGAATTACTAGAAGAACTCCATGGCTGAGAGGGACGAGCTCCATCATGGGAATACTAATCATATAGGGAGAAAGTCTACAACCACATCAAGAGAAACATGAGGGAAGAAGAAAAAATGGATCTCATCTTAAGAAGATTCCAGATACTAAAATTAGGGAGACCAGTTTGAAGTTCTTAAAATTCGGATCGTGGTTTGACTACGCGACTTTGCAGTTTCACACGTTGGAATTACTTTGGATGTAATAATTCCCCTAAAAAATGGTGTAGAAAGACTAGAGGATAGATATGAGTTGATAGATTAATTTTAAATGAAAAAAAAATTTATAAGGGAGAAACTAGAAAAATTGGAAAAAACTAGAAATGAGTCATTGATGGGTGAGTCACCGATGTGACCTACTGATGATGATCCACTGATGCTTAGCTACTCACAACATGACTTACCGGCCCAACGACATACCGAATACCTAACCTATTGACACTGAGCCACCAATGTTGTGATATTTATTCCTAGAACTACTGACACTGATGATCTTGACTCAATGATGACAACGGCCCTGACTCACCGATGCCAATGCCCCAAACTCACCGGTGCCGAATCCCTTGAATCACCGATGCCAAGGACCCTAACTCACCATTTCTAGGGCCCCTGAATCACTGAAGTAGATTCCCCTAACTCACCAATGATAACACCTCTAACTCATCGATGCAAACTCCCTTGACTCACCGATGTTGACACACCTGACTCATCGATGTCGACGACCCAGACTAACCAATGCCGACACCCGTGACTCACCAATACCGATGCCCCTAACTCACCAATGATTACCCCCTGACTCACCAATGTTGACACCCCTGAATAACTGATTCCAACACCCCTAATTCACCGATGCACTAACATGATGATGCACTGATATACTGACACACTAACATGCTGACACACTGACATGCTGATAGAAAAACAAGAGAAATTGGAAAACTCCCAAAGGAGCCACCGAAAGTCCCCAGAACATATCATCACTAGATTTTTACAAAGGAAGGGTTTGGGGAGATTCAGGTTATTAAGTTTTTAGTGAATAATTTCATTATCATATACTCTATTATTTTTTCTTCCTACTTTCTAAGTGGGCCGGATACTACTGATTTCAAATGTAAAATTTTAAAAAGTAACATACAGGAGTTGTTTTTACTTGAATAGAAAAGGATAAAAAAACTAAGGCTAAATCCTTGACATTGATTTGGATGCATCTATTAATTCTCACATTAACTCTATACATGTTGTTTAACAAGTAAACACTATCCATAGTGAATAAATACATATAGTTATTTTCAATACTGGAAATATTTTTTTGGGTCTGGAGATATGTGAAGGGTAGGATGTGTAGATCTACAAGTTCATGAAGAATAAGTTACATCTCAACCTATATAAGTGGTTGTTTATTCCAATTTTATTATTGGCATACACTCAACTAATACTCCATATATTGGAGTTAAATTTAACACTCCATTAATTAGAGTGAATTTTCAGTAAAGAAACTATAATGATTTTTATTGGATGGTGATTCTAATTTTGTTATGGGTACATACTCAACTAACACTCCCTATATTGGAGTGAAACTAAACACTCTATTAAATGGAGTTCATGTTCAGTAAAAAAACCATAATTCTTTTTATGTGAATGTGTAACTAGGAATGGTAGTGTGAGAAATCTTATATCAAATGATAGGGACTGCCACTCAGTCTGTTTGATTGGATTTCAATGATGTGATTTTTAAATTTGGTTCACACTCAATGGATTTTCATTGATTTGGAGTATTAGTAGACACTCCATTAATTATAGATGAAGTAACTATTATAAACCACTCAATATGTCTCTTAATTCCATGATGAGAAACATCCCCTCACTATAGATGGTGCTGAAACATAATAAAGATGAACCAATAAAGTCATGGAAAATACTAACTCCTTATATGACACTATTAGTAGAATAAACATCTATATTAATATTAATTCTATACCAAGATGTTACCCATGACACTCATTTGGATTGTTCCTTAGTTTATTCAGTTGGTAGATTCTAATAAGTGAGGTGGTGGGGGATTATAAGTGAATTAATCAATAAATTTAAAGGGAATTATAATTACATCTCACTAATCAAGTGAAGTAATTTTTTTTCATACAGTGATCACCTAAAATCCTATATGTCTGGTTTTATTACACAACAATAAAATTTATTCGATTACAGAAACAAGAGAATCACTTATATGTACCCTTCATTAGGGGTATCCTTCACAGTATTGAACTAGTCTTGAAGCTCATAGAGTACTAGGTAGCCTTCAACTAGGTACCAAGTGTCCTACTAAATAACTAGTATGGGTCCATTGACTTCCTAGTATCTAAATCAATGGGGAAAGAATACTAATTTTAACAATGGGTACCATGTGGTAGTCTACCCAGTATATGAAGGCTTCTGTCAGCCACCTCCTTCTACTATTTAATTACCAACAACCCAATAATTCATTTTGAGTGCTTTTCAAAAATATTTATATATATATATATAACATCCAATTAAATATTTAAAAATTATCTAGAAATTTCTCCCTTCGAACTATTAGTAAATAAGAAAAAAATTTCCAGGCATAAAATTAATGAAAGTATATCCTTCCTCTCATAGAACAATCCCAATCACTAAATCATTTTGTATGTATCTTCCATCCTCATATTGAGATGATGTACAAATACACCCACTAATCCTAAAACACCATTAGTTAACTTATAATTATCATTATTTGTAACGAACCAAACTTTTTAATAATATTTATTTCCTAAATTTGTGTGTTATTTTATTTTATACTCAACAAAATTATATCCATTAATTAATGAAGTGAGTATAATTAAATGAGACTATTGGGTTTCGACTGTTATATGGCCATTGGTCAATATGACCATTGAAAGCTAGATTTTTAATGATACAATTATTGTTTATAAATTCAAATGATCTTGGATAATTAATATAGAAATAAGAGTCGATGGCATCATCTAATAGACTCAGGCCATATGAATCCCATCTGTTGGAGCTTGGGAAGGAGGTAGCATCCCCGATATTTGCTCTGAACCATGCCCAAGCCGAACTTCAACATCTGAATCTTGAACAAAATATCCTAAGGGAGAAGTTCAAGCTGATAGAAATCACCACTCGGGCAATGTTGTCCAAGCCACCCCAAGATTATATCAACATAGCATACCTTACACTTAGGTCCTATGCTGGTGTTATAAGGGGCTATGTAACAAGGCTTTAACTTCTTTGTTTAATCCTTTTATATAAATAAATTTTTTTATTTATTATTATTGTAATGTTTGTAAATTTCAAATGTCTGGATAAATATCAGATGTATATTATTGATGAATTTAGGAAAAAAGGGGTATTTTAAAATATTTTTGTGTTCTTTAAATAATTAATAATGTGAATTGATTTTCAAAAAATGGTCTTTTACAGTTGTGTTCAGTAAGAAATTTTGAGTCAAATAAGATCCACATAATTTTTAGTGAATAGTAAAGTATGAATAGTAACATACCCATATGAATATTAATGAATAACAATGAATAGTAAATTGACCAAAATAATTAAAACTTCAACCACAAGTGTATAAATACATTTTATACATCTTAAAAGTGAAAAAAACGATAATAGTTTATGTTTTGGTATTACTGTTTGTCATAAATATTTTATTTACAATTTTATAATTAATTTAATAATTTAAAATGGAAATTTATTTTCCTAAAATTTAATCATAAATTTTTACATTATTGTCTTATGGTTATACAATAATTTTATGGGACCTTGATTACTTTCTTATAGTGTTACAAAACGAGTTATAGTTTTAAAGTTGTATTTTTGGAATAAATAATGATTTTATTTAAAAACTAAATTAAAAATATTTAGAATATTATTTTCATAACATTTAGATCATTTTTGAATTCATAGCATCAATATTAGGTTAGATTTAATTTTTGAGATTTTTCTGAAACAATTGATTTTTCGATGAATAGTAACAATACAGTTTTGAGTTTCAGGTGTTTAATGACATCATTGATGATGTAATCATGATGTAAATAATCTGATATAATTTTGAATAGTAAGATATTTTATTAGGTGTATCAAGTGGACAATAGCATGGGAAAATACCATAGGAAAGCCCATGGTTTTGCAAATACCACCAATGAGGTGTCCCTTGGAAATTAATAATTTATTCCCGCACTTTCCCTATAAATACCAAGACATTACCTCATCCATTTCATTACAAAATCCTCCTCAACTATGTTCTATTATTTTATCTCCCATTGATTCCTCCCAAGGTTCCCTCAAGCCTCAAAATGTTCCAACCTTCAATCTTTCGATGCTACTCTTCATGGTAAGGGATCCTTTCACCCTCCTCTTTTAAGTCATGACTTCCTTTATGTTATGTCTTATAGTTACATTTTATTCTGAGGGGGATTGTCATTATATATCTTTACTACTGTAAATTTTATGACCAAATTATTAGATACCCTTTCTGTTCTCATCAAATTATTTTTTGAATCTTTAAGTAACACCGTTATGCTGCTGAATTTTCGTAAAAGAAATCACGTCTTCTCTTTTCCTTTGAGTTTTATTTTCATATGGTATTTCCTTAAAATATCCATACCATAATCTTATTTATTGTTATTATGTACCCATTCTGTATTATTAGTTATTTATTAGTGGGTTACCCTTGTCCCCTCTCTTTTTATTATTTTTTAAAAATATGTTATGTAGCCGTTATGCTGTAGAATTTTCATCTCAAAATTCCTCTCTCTTTCTCTCAAGAAATTATCTTGTGAATAAATAGACCTATTTTATTTCTAAGGGTGTTCATAAATACAGAAAAATGATATATTTTATTCTGTAATTTACATACATATAACCCTTACTCCCTTTCCATGGGTTATAAATGACATAATGATCTTATTTTTTAAGAACTCTTAAAACGTCACAATTATGAAATAAAACCCATTTATTTTGTTCTCAATGGGTTATTTATGAAATGTTTTATTATTATATATGTGGATCACATAAGAGTAAAGGAATATTAAGGGTGCACCCTGATATTACTCCAATTCATTGGGTAAAGAATTTAATCTCTAGAGATGATAAGTTTCACGATACCTTGGTGAATAACCTTGGTAATTTTTATGACACCTTTGGGATGAACATTAGTGATATGTTCATGAATGTATAAATTAAATGTTTTAGCCACATATTCATGTTATGGTTAAAGTTCATTTCATTATTAAATTACTCCACTTCCATTTCTCATGTCTATATATTTTTATCAAGTTCTTATTGATTACACAAGTAAACCGATTCCCTTGTTTTCCTTACTGGCCCTTCTACTCAACCTTTCCTTTGATGTATGTATCCATGTTATGAGATGTAGTAATTTTTATTATGATGAACCTATGATGAATCATTAAATGTTTTTTATAAGGTATTTTTATATTTTTTTATGTATTATGTTCCTGATTTCCAAGACACTAGACTTTAAAGATCCTCTGTATGTAAAATGTAATGAAAAGTTATGTAATAAAAAGGCAGGATGCCATAGTTGGTATCAAAGGATATTTTAGTTATTTATAGAAATTAGGCTATAAAATCATTAGGAATAATCCTATATAAAATTTTAAATATAAGAAAAATTCATGGTATTTTGGTGATTATTGAGTAAGTGGTGTATTAAGCAAATACATCCCTGTCTGGATACGAGTTGGTAGAGTTGACTCTGGAACAGAGGTACCTAGGAGTGAAAACTCTGACAAGGATTTTCAGTCTTGATTCGGGGTATCCTATTACATGACAATATCCCCTACTTCACACTGGGTTATGAAACACCTAAGTGATATGTTTGGTTAATCATAAACTTTTTATGAGTCATTATGAAGGATTCATTGAGAAATGTAATTGTTTAAAGAATCTTTAAGACATAAAATATTTTATAGTTAAAATATTCATAAATTTAATAAGTTTCTCACTAAGGTTTTATCCTTTTAGAAAATGGTGGTAAATAGGAGGAACCGTGAAAATGGTGACCAAAATGGACCATGTGCTGACGACCCTCTGATGGAAGACGAAATGGAAACTTTCATGCGAATGATGAACCAACTAACTCAAGTTAGTGAAAATAACTTGAATCAAGCTGAGAGACCGATCTCACTATGAAGTAAACAACTTTCTGTTGAATCCTTTATGCGTCAATGACCACCAACCTTTAGTGGATCTACCAACAAATTGATTTCTGAACAGTGGATCAACTCTATTGCGAAGATATTTTCTGTGCTCCGATGTTCTGAACAAGAGAAGGTTATCCTCGCTATCTATCTTTTAGAGGGAGAAACTGATCAGTGGTGGGAACTGATTAAAAACCCAAGGCCAAGAGTGGATATTGAAGCTATGGAGTGGGAAGAGTTCATAGGGATATTCTTCAACAAGTATTTCCCTCAATCAATGAGAACAAGAATGGAGAAGAAGTTTCTCGAGCTGAATCCTAAGGAGAATGCATCCGTGGGAAGCTATGATATGAACTTCACAAGGAATTCACGTTAAACCTCTAGCTTTGTCAAGGATTCAAATGGTAAGGTTGATATATTCTTCAGTGTATTGATACCTCATCTGTGGAAGAATCTAGACAACCAAGACTATGATAGCTATGAGGAGATCGTTCAGAGTGCGATGAAAGTCGATCTGGAGTTTGGTGAGACATAGTTGTCTCATAAATATAAAGACAAGAAGTGATCAATGAAGACCAACTTAGGGAAGACCTTTTATTAGGGAATAGGAGGAAAGAAAGTGCAATGTACCATGTGTAATAAATGTGGGAAGAAGAATTTGGGGAACTACCTGCTCAGGAGCGGGAAATGCTACAAGTGTGGAAGAGAAGGACATATTGCGAGGAATTGTTGTAGTGAGGTGAAACCACAACTTCCAAACACTAACGATAATGGGAAGATGGTGCAGGCCCTACCTGATGTCCAATTCTTTATGTGTGGATAACATGGGCACTTTTCCAATCACTGTCCAAATCTGAGGGCAGTATAGGGGAACCACCACCAGCCTTAGCAAAGGCCAAGGGAGAAAGGTCGTGCTTTTTCTATCACGAAAACTGAAGTTGAAGCTCCAAATGATGTGTTAGTAGGTACTATTGTTGTTCTCTCAAAGCTATCATGTACTTTTTTTGATACTGGTTCTACACATTCCTTTATTTCCTCTAAGTTTTCAAAGAATTTAGAATCAGCCCCCGATTTTCTAAAAGTACAGTTGTCAGTCAAGACCCCTTGTTGGATTATCCAAGCATTTTCAGTATTTAGAAACTCTAGTATTTTCTTTAGTGAGCAAAACCTTATCATAAATATAGTATTCATTTCCATTCAAGAATTCGACATTATACAAGGGATGGATTGGATGTCAAAGTATAATTCTAAGATCAAATGCAGAACCAAGGAAATATCAGTAGTCTTGAATGGAGAGCGTACAATTATCTTCCACATAGAGATATCTCAACCTGATATTTGTCTAGAAGAACCTCTTATATCCCTCTTTATGGAGTTGATCAGTGAAGAAGAAGAAGGAAATGAGAGTTTGAGGATAAAAAATGTCCCTATCGTACAGGAATACATTGACGTATTTCCTGAGGAGTTTCCTAGACCTCCCCCATAAAGAGAGGTAGAGTTATCTATTGAACTCGTACCTAGATCTTATCCAATATAAAAGACCCCATATAGGATGGAAAATGTGGAGATGGAGGAATTAAAGAAAAAAATCCAAGATCTTTTGGAGAAGGGGTTTATTCGACTGAGTGTGCCTCTTTGGGAGCACATGTTCTCTTTGTGAAGAAGAAAGATGGATCAATGTGGCTATGCATTGATTATAGAGAACTGAATGAGATCATAGTAAAGAACAAATACCCTCTTCCAAGAATTGATGACTTATTTTACCAACTTCATGGGGCTCAATTATTCTCTAAGATTGATCTTTGTTCTGGTTATCCTCAATTGAGGGTGATGAAAGAAGATATTCCAAAAACTGCCTTCCGATCAATATGTGGGTATTATGAGTTTGTTGTTATCCCCTTCGGACTGACTAATTCACCTAAAATTTTTATGGATCTGATTAATAGAGTCTTTAAGGACTACCTTGATAACTTTGGGGTAGTTTTTATTGATGATATTATGATATATTCCAAAATTTGAGAGGATCATGACGATCATTTAAGGTTTATTTTTCAAACTCTACAGAAGGAGAGGATTTTTGGAATTTTTATTAAATGTGAATTCTGGTTACAAAAAGTTGTTTTCTTGGGGCACATTGTTACCAATATAGGAATCATAGTTGACCTTACAAAGACAAAAGTTATAGAGGAGTGGCCTCAACCAACAACAATAATTGATATTCATAGTTTCTTGGATTAGTGGGATATTATAGGAGGTTTTTGGAAAAAATTTCACAACTTGCTAATCAATTAACCAAGTTAACTTGAAACGGGGTCAAGTTTATCTGGAGAAAAGAGTGTGTGGAAAGTTTCCAAGAGCTGAAGAAGATATTGGTTACTACACCCGTGTTAAATCTACCTTCAAGTAGAGAAGGATTCAGCATTTTTAGCGATGTATCACTGAAAAGGATTTGGTGCGTCCTCATAAAAAATGACAAAGTTATTTATTATGCATTTCAATAGTTGAAGACTCATGAGCATAACTATCCTACACATGATCTGGATATGGATATGGTTGTTTTTTCTCTGGTGATATGGAGGCACTATATTTATGGGGAGATATGTGATATATACACAGACCATCAAAGTTTGAAGTATATTTTAACACAAAAGAATTGAACATGAGACAAAAGAGATGGTTGGAACTTCTCAAAGACTATTATTGTTCAATTCATTATCATCTCGGAAGAGAAAACAATATCATTGATGCATTATGAAGGAATGACCTAGTTGTTCTTTCCATGATGAGGATTCAAAGAGATCCTTTGATCAATGACCTAGTAAAACTAGACATGGGAATTATAAGGGAAGGGACATCATCAACCCCAACCTAATTGATTTCTCAACAGTCATTACTAGAGAAGATCATGAAAGTTCAGAAAGAATATCCTTTGTTACAAAAGAAGTTTGAGGCTATGGAGGATGGAAAGTTTTCTGAGTTCAATATTGATCAAGAAGGTGTACTAAAATTTCATACAAGACTATGTGTCCCATCTATTCCAGAAATAAAGAAGGATCTGATAGATGAAGCTCATAGTTATACTTTCTCTATACATCCTGGAAAAACAAAAATGTATAAGGACCTTCGTGATCATTATTGGTGGGATAATATAAAAATGGATATTGTTGACTACAATTTAAGGTGCTTAGTTTATCAGCAAGTGAAGGTATAGTGACAACTTCCTAAAGGGGTATTGTAACCACTACCCATACTAGAATGGAAGTGGGACAATATCACTATGGACTTCATCACTGGTCTCCTGAGAAATTACAAAGAAAATAATTCAATATGGGTTATTGTGGACTATCACACCAAGATTTCCCATTTTATATCCATTTGGGAAGATTTATCTCTTGATCAACTTGCCAAAATTTACATGAATAAAGTGGTAAGGTTTCATGGAGTTCCACTTTCTATCGTATCTGATCGTGAACCAAGGTTCACATCAAATTTCTCGAGAATCCTTCAACTTTATATGAGCTCTGAATTGAATTTCAGTATGACCTATCACCCCCAAACTAATGGCCAATCTGAAAGGACTATTCAAACACTCAAGGATAAGCTGAGAACATACTCAATGGAATTTAAAGGTGGATGGGATCAATATCTCCCTTTAGTTGAGTTATATTACAACAATAGCTTCCACTTGATAATTCAAATGGCACTCTATAAAGCTCTATATGGGAAGCTATATAGAACTCATTCTTGTTGGGATGAAGATGGTGAGAGAAAGCTTCTTGGGCCTGCTCTTGTGCAAGAGGTGACAGAAAAATTCCATGCCATCCAACAACACATTAAGGCTGCTCAGAGTCAGAAGAAGAGCTATAACGACAATCATTGAAGGGAATTGGAGTTTGATGTTGGTGAAAAAGTCTTTCTTCGAATTTCACCTTGGAATAGAGTCATGATTTTTGGGAAGAAAGGGAAGCTCAGACCTATGTACATTGGCCCCTATGAAATATTTGATCGTGTAGGAGCAGTGGCCTATCGACTTGCACTTCCTCCAAATCTAGAACTTGTTAATGATGTATTCCACATATCCCTCTTGTGGAAGTACATACCCGACCCTTCAAATGTACTAAATCCAGAGGTGGTACAATTGGAACATGATCTCTCTTATGAGGAGCACCCGATGGAGATCTTGGATTATAGAGACAAGGTTATATGCAACAAGAATACTCACCTTATTAAGGTTTTGTGGAGGAACCATAACTGTGAGGAAGCCACGTGGGAACCCAAGGAGTCTATGAGGTAAAAGTACCCATAAATTTTCTCTTCTTAGGGTATGAGTTAAAATTTCGAGAACGAAATTTCTTAAGGGGGGGGGGAAGAATGTAATGACCTAATATTTTTAATAATATTTATTTCCTAGATCTGTGTGTTATTTTATTTTAAACATAACAAAACTATATCCTTTTATTAATTATGTGAGTATAATTAAATGAGACTATTGGGTTTCAACCATTATATAGCCATTGGTCAATATGACCGTTTGAAACTAAATTCTTAACGTTACAATTATTGTTTATAAATTCAAAGGATCTTGGATAATTAATACAGAAAGAAGAGTCGATGGAATCTTCTAGTAGACTCGGGCCATATGAATCCCATATGTTGGAGCTTGGGAAGGAGGTAGCAGTACATGGCTTTTCTCTAGAACAAGCCGAAGCCTAACTTCAACATGTGAAGCTTGAACGGAATCTCCTAAGGGATAAATTCAAGCTGATAGAAATCACCACTCGGGCGTTGTTGTCCGAGCCACCCCAAGATTCTATCACCATAGAACACATTACACTTGGGTCCTATGCTGGTGTTATAAGGGGTTATGTAACAAGACCTTAGCTACTTTGTGACATCCATTTATATAAATAAAATTTTTATTTCTTATTATTGTAATGTTTGTGAATTTCAAATGTCCGGATAAATATATGATGTATATTATTGATGAATTTAGGAAAAAATGGGTATTTTAAAATATTTTTGTGTTCTTTAAATAATTAATAATGTGAATTTATTTTCAAAAAATGGTCTTATACAGTTATGTACAGTAATAAATTTAGAGTCTAATAAGATCAACATAATTTTTTGGGAATAGTAAAGAATGAATAGTAACATGCCCGTATGAATAGTAATGAATAGTAATGAATAGTAGTGAATAGTAGATCGAACAGAAAAATAGAAACTTCACCCATCAGTGTATAAATACATTTTAGACATCTTAAAAGTGAAAAAACCATTATAGTTTAAGTTTTGGTATTTTTGTATGTCATAAATATTTTACTAACAATTTTATAATTAATTTAATATTTTAAAATTGAAATTTATTTTCATAAAATTTAATAATAAATGATTACTTTATTTTCTTATGTTTATAAAATAATTTTAAAGGACCTTGACTACTTTTTAAGGTGTTACAAAATGAGTTATAGTTTTGAAGTTGTATTTTTGGAATAAATAATGATTTTATTTTAAATCTAAATTAAAAATATTTAGAAAATTATTTTCATAAAATTGAGTTCATTTTTGAATTTATAGCATCGATATTAGGTTAGAGTGACTTTTTGGGATTTTTTTGAAACAATTGATTTTTCAGTGAATAGTAAAAATACAGTTATGAGTTTCGGGTGTTTAATGACATCATTGATGATGTAATCATGATGTAAATAATATGGTAGACTTTTTAATAGTAAGATATATTATGAGGTGTATGAAGTTGACAATACCATGTGAAAATACCATGGTTTTTCAAATACCACCTATGAGGTGTCCCTTGGAAATTAATAATTTATTACCTCACTTTTCCTATAAATACCAACAAATTCCCTCATCCATTTCATTCAAAAATCCTACAAAACTATGTTATGGTATTTTACCTCCCAAGAAGTCCTCCGAAGGTTCCCTCAATCCTCACAAGGTTTTGACCATTAATCTTTCAAAGGTACTCTTCATGGTAAGGGATCCTTTCACCCTCCTCTTTTAAGTCATGAATTCCTTTATGTTATGTCTTATAGTTCCATTTTATTATGAAGGGGATTTTTATTCTATATCTTTACTAATTTCCATTTCATGTACAAATTATGAGATATATTTCTTCTCTCATCAAATGATTTTCTGAATCTTTAAGTAACGCCGTTAGGCTACCAAATTCTCGTAAAAGAAATCACATCTTCTCTTTTCCTTTGAGTTTCATTTTCATTTGTTATTTACTTAAAATATCCATAAAATGATATTATTTCTTTTTTATTATATACCAATACTATATTATGAGTTATTTATGAGTTGGTGGACCTTATTACCTCTCTTTTTAATGTTTTCTAAAAAGATGTCATGTAGCTTTTATGCCACATAATTTTCATCTCGAAATTTCTCTTTCTTTCTCTCAAGAAATTATCTTGTGAATAACCAAGCCTATTTCAATTCTATGGGTGTTAATATATACACAAAAATTGTATATCTTATTCTATAATTGACATAAAAATAACCCCGACTCCCTTTCCATGGGTTATAAATGACATAATGATCTTATTTTTTAAGAACTCTTAAAACGTCACAATTTTGAAATGAAATCCATTTATTTTGTTCTAAATGGGTTATTTATGACCTGTTTGATTATGATCTATGTGAATCACATGAAAGTAAAGACACATTAATGGTGTGCCCTTATAGTACTCCAATTCATTGGGTAAATAATTTAATCTCTAGAGATGACAAGTTTCACGATACCTTGGTGAATAACCATGGTAATTTTTATGACACCTTAGGGATGAACCTTAGTGATATGTTCATGAATTTCTAAATTAAATATTGTATACATATATTAATTTTATGGTTCAATTTAATTTTATTATGAAATTCCTATACTTTCATTGCTCACGTCGTTATGTTTTTATCACGTTCTTGTTGATTTCAAAAGTAAACTGATTCCCTAGCTTTCTTTACAGGGCCTTCTGCTCACCCTTTCCTTTGATGCATGTCTCGAGGTTATGAGATGCAGTAATTGTACTTAGGATGAACCTATTATAAATACTTAAAATTGTGTTATAAGGATTTTTATGTTGTTTTCATGTATTATTTTACTGATTTCCAAGACACTATACTTTAAAAATCCTCTGTATGTAAAATGTAATGAAAATTTATGTAATTCAAAGTCGAGATGATATATTATTAAACTATTTATCATATAGAATTTCTATTAAAATTAAATTATATAAAATGGTTCTTCTTTCTATAATAATATTATACACAATAAAAAAACTAAGTGGTTCGTTCCATATAACTATTAATTTCCACATTCATCTATCAAATCCTCACTCCAAATAACCATCCATCAAACCTATTCACATGAATCTCTTTAATCATCTAGTAATACAATCTAAAAGATGTAATTAAAAATACATTGGCCACTCCCAATAAAATCCTTGAAATTATAGATCCACTAACCACTATGGAAACCAAATGTTTATTTAATAAATGAAAATCCTAAAACAACTATACTTGCTAGACTTTTTTTCATTCAAAAACCATATCTATTTTGAAAACACATTTTCAAATTCTCTTTCAACATCCAATTCCTTATCTTTTTTAAATCTAAAGATAAACAATTTTAAAGCTTCATCACAGATTATAAAAAACCTTTATTTCATGCCTTATTATACAACAGATTTTTTTTATAAAAACAGGGATATTAAAAAAATATAAAACACTAAAGTATTTTTTCCCATTGTAGCGAGAAAAAAAATTAATTACAAATCCCATCAATAAGAATATGCTAAAATACTAATTAATCTATTTTCATTTAATAATATTTTTAAGTAAACAAAAAATATATTATTAGTCAATTTAATTTACAATTAGAATGTGTTGAGAAAATATATCAAAAAACATCAACGTAGGGGCATGTTTCATTCTATAATTATCACACTATCAAGAATCATGAATATTATAATTGTAAATAAAATGATTCCAATAGTAGGTCCATAGTATTTCCCACCTTAGAACCCCCAAAAAAGCGTCAACCAATATATATTTCTTACTATTGAACCAGAACATCCCATTTTACCTAGTTGAAGGCTACCATGTGAATCAAGACAAGCCTCCTTTAACAAAAATGTGCTCAAATGAATCGTTTTTTATCATTATTATAATATAAGCATTTGAAAAATAGAGATATACCATTAAATTGAATCAAATCATTAGAGGGGATGTCTAACAACCTAATTCACTATACAAGAAAACTATGTCTGACCAGTATGGTTTTGTTTCAAATTCCTTTGTCTCATGGGTCAGAACCCTGAGGAGTATGAGTATGATTTAGAAATTAAATAGTTCCAAAAAATCATGAGATAGTAAGAGTAAAAAAAAATAGTTTTCCGCATTAAAAAAATGATATTGTCCCATATTTATTTCTATTGTCCATCTAAAATATTTTTGAGAAGCCTAAGATTGTCCATTTGTTCATGGAAATTCATGCTTACATATAGAAAACCTAGGAAGAAGAGAAATAAGATAGACTAGGTTTCAACATGGAATGATATATTCCCATGTCTAGTAATATATCTTTAGTTCTCCGGAATAATTTTAATGATATTTTAAATTCCATACTAAAATAATATTTTTTTTAACATGAAATTTATCTAATTAAATGAAATTAAATTAATATATGGACGTTATGAAATATAAACTAAAAATATAAATAGTATTACAAATTTTTCCTATTTTCTTGATTCAGAGAGCTCCTATCTTTTTTTTCAACTATAAACAAAATAATAATTATTGTATAACACACCCATAAATATTTAATTCTTGTTTCATCATGAAAATTAATCATAAATAAGTTAAAGAATAAATGTATATTCAATGTTAAATCATTTATTACCTGTGAAAGTTCATGATTTAGAATTATAGTGTTCCCCAGAGTATGAAAATATTCCATTCCACCCTTATTTATTATGTTTATTTTAGATGAATTCTATTAGTAAAAAAAATAAAATAGCATTGTAACAAGTCACAAGGGACAAAAAATCATCGTTTAAACTTAATAATTCAACGAATTCAATACATAACTCAAACAACCAGGTTTTTCAATGTTCATAAAAACAAACACACTCATGAGAAAAAAATTTAAATTCAGTTAATAGACCCACTAATTAATTATAATATAATATGAAATTAGCATCCTAAATTCTAATCAACCAATAAAGTCAGTACCAACCAATAGAAAAAATAATAAAGAATCTCTATTTTTTATTGACACCAAATATTAATATAAAATATTTAAAAAATAAATTTTAAAAAAAGTTAAAAATTGAACTATATCAAGGTATATTTGAGATGTTTCTATTATGTTAAATATTTTTCTATTTTTTTTTGTTTTTTTAGTTACATCTTCTACAAGTGTATGTAATTTTTATTTTCACAAATCATTATAAAGACATTCAAGGAAATAGGCCATATATGGGTCTTTAATTCCAAAACTAAATTGTTTTTTGGTATATTAAACAATTAGTTATTTATAATAGAAAAAACTAAATTAAATGAACAATTTAGTAAATTTCCTTGAGATTAGAACTGCTTTAGTAAGAAAAAATATTTTTTTATTGTGAAAGTTGGAATTAGTTGAATATTAGTATATTTTTATGATTAGTACCTCTTCAGTTTTTTATCCAACATGAAAGTAAAGTTTTTATACCTGACACATATCACCTAGTTTGGTTAACCTATCTACCTTTTCATGCAGACCACCCATGAAGTTATATTAGATTTGAATAATAGAAAAAAAATTTCAATAATAATATAGAAAAAATTAAAAATTAATTTCAAAAAATATATAATATGAATTTTTTCCCAATAATTTTATTTCATTTTCTATCTGACTTTTCTCCACTATATTTATTGTACTGTAATAATTATATTATATCTACTAAGTGTTCCCATGAATTCTGAAATTCATTAAAAGTTTTTATAATAATTTTTATGTACTCATTATATTGAACCATGATTTTTTTTGTTTCAATTCCATAGTGCATGCGTCTATGTACAACCACATATTTTACTAGAATATGATCCTAAAAAAGAAACAAATATTTTATACAGAAATATAATTAAAACTTACCAAAATTTATTAACTTCACTACTTTTTAAGCATTTACCAGTAACACTGTTTATTGATTCTCAATCCTTCACACTATATTGGGGGACAAAACTAGAGGAGTTTCCTATGTAGTAGGGTATGGATTCTGAAGTTGGGTAAGAGGGTACATGCATATAGTGGGCATAGAAACTAAATGTGTAACCTGTAGAGATGAAGGAAGATAAGGGAAAAAGGCTGAGAGATGAAAGTAGATGGACTAACCTGCAAGTAAGTAGGAGTAAATTGATAAAAAATATGGATTCCCAAGTATGGGTAATGAATATAAGAGGGATTCATAATGGGAGGAAAGTGTCCCAATGTATGTAGAGCCATGGTCTATAAGGCTCTTCACAAAGGGGACAACATGTAGCGATGGTCCTATATTCTGGACTGCCTGGCCTATCCTCACTGAACATAAGATTCCCCCATGATAATTCATGTTAATAGTAAATCTAATTTGTTTTAATTTCATACATAGTAAATAAATAAATATGTTAGTCACCAAAACAATCATATTTTTAGGCTAGATTCTCTAAAACAATGATTTTTTAAATGTGTTTTCTACAAACCTCCTCATAAGACATAATAACCTAAAAATACAATAAATTATGTGAAAATTTTAAAAATATGACAAACCATTTAATAAATATAAATATGAAATGAAATTTCATATTATTTTTTAAAACTTTTCATCTTCCATTAAGTTTATTTTCATTAAGTTGTTTACTCTCAAAATGGAAACATTACATAACAAGAGAGGCTACTAATTTAAATTTCAAAATAAGAAAAATAATTTTTTTTTTTCAGTTATCAAATGGGATTTTATTACTAATTAACCATAAAAAAATATAATATTATATTTCCATTTATTTCTTAAAAAATGCATCTTTGGTACACATTTTTTTGATATAGTGGGAATGTGTAAAAAAAACAATTTAAAAACAATTTCTTATAATGGTAATGATAATGTTATCTTCTTTTGAGTTCATTTTAATTATCAATTATTACTTCCATTTCAATAATATTAACTATAATCAAGTAAAAATAACAAAATAATTTATACTTAATAGAAGAAATTTTAGAAATGTGATTCTATAATAAATATCTCCAAATAATATTTTGTAACCATGTATGAAAAAAACAAAATGAAACTAGATAAAATATTATATATGTACCATTTTTAAATGTAAAAAAAATGCATACCATGTTAGAATAATATAAATGAAAAATTCTAAACATGTCAATGCAGTGAAATATCTGTTATTATTTCTGGTTCAAAATATATTATAATAATTGAATCATATGCGTCATCAAATCATAAATTTTAGTGAATACTGAATGGTTCATCCAAAACATCACCATTATCAATTCCTTAATCAAAAATATGTCTTGTAATAACATCAAAAATAAAACCAAATTGTTGTTTTAAAGGATTATTTAGATAATGTATATGTCTATATTTTGATACAAGAATGCAAGGCTTGTCTTTCTATAGTTAATGGTTCATATCAATCACTCTAAATCCACAACTATCTGTATACATACCTTTTCATTTCATTGAATCAAACCACTTGAATATTGTCATTGTGACATAACCATGAGCATAGTAATCTAATAAAAATATTCTCTTAATAACCCCATAATATGATATATTTTCTTATCGAAGATGTCTATATGATGCACAATCATATCAATCTATTATTGTGATTATCATGAAATCATCATGCTATGTTGTCATGTTCGCTACAAAACTATTTATAATGAATTTAAAACCATTGAAAACCATTTATTTAGAATCACATACCACATTTTTCTGACCAAATGAAAATGCCTTATATTAGTATATACGTCATAATTTGGTCATCTTTGGTCCTAAAATATACCAACATTTCATATTTTACTATCCACTATTTGGTTATGTAAAAAAGGAATTTGTTAAATTTTACTTCACCCAAAAATGAAATTATTTACCGTATAATTGCTCTCACCTCTTAATAGATAATGAGTGATGTGATATTTTTATAATTTCACTTTGTTCTTTACAAATATCCCAATTTAATAATTTCAGAAACTATGAAAAAATAAACAATTAATATATATATTTATAATTTTAATTACTTGATGTAATCATAAACCATGCCACGGTTGAATAATACCGTATGATGATCCACTTCCCACTCATCACTATTCAAAGTACACAACCTCTATGATATAGATATCCCCTATTTATGGAAGTGATGGAAATGTTGACTCAATGGGATCATATTGCTCATCTTCAGTTCTCATTGGATGATTAGATCTCTTAGTGACATTAACCAAATACATTGAATGAAAATACATGAATTCCAACTCAAAAAAACCATTCATAAAATTTTCTTAAGGGTGATTCTTATTTCTCACATAAGATTTAAATGTAAATATAATCATTTCTATTGGATAAATCCATCGATTAGAAATAGGATCACAAAAAATAACTTTTGTTGGAAGATGCACGGTCAGATGTAACATACATGTGAAAAACAATAGAATGAAAATTTTCTCAAAGTCACAAAGAATGATCAATACATATTTCTACAGTTATTTTAAAACACTTTTGTTTAATATTTTAGAAAATAGGTCTTTATAAAAGTGTCATAATCTAATCATAGTGACCCTAGAATTATGTGAAATTTAATACCAAATGGAAATTGTAATCATTTCAGGCAATAAGATATGATAATAAATAGTTTTTAGGGATTTTAGTTTCAAATATAATATATTAAACCATTTGAAAATGTAACTCAACTAACCATATAGAACCTTTAAAAAATCCAAGTCTTGAAGAAATTGTTTTTTCTCAACATTTTTCATTTAAAAACATTAAAAAGGGACTATCCACTGATTTTGAATAATTAAATCATGATGAAGTCTTGGTTTTATACTAAAATTCCTTAAATAATGACATCAGCACAATTAATATTTTGTTTTTTTCCTTTACATATAAAAACATTACTAGTAACATTTCCCACACATTTTTCTCAATATGCAATATGTCCAGGCATTGATGCAACAAATTTGATGTCGAATATAGAAACTCAAAGAATATAATTATTTTTCTCCTATTATTTTAATTTGAAGGAGTTATCTTCCACCTTTTGAAATTTTATTGACCCTTTCCAAGAAAAAAATTCAATCCATCATGTTATTTTAGTATATCACCCCCAGACATTCATTGAAGTAATTTATTTGTATCTATAGAATTATCAAACTGTCATATATTTTTACTGTATGGATGATCCATTTTTAGAAATCACTGATGTCCTATAAAACTAAATGTTCACCAGAACATTAATCACATATAATGTGATTTTTTCATAGAAATAGGATAGGATAATATCCCCTTGGTACTCTAACTAGAAATAATTCCATAAGTATAAAAACCATTTATTTTCTATAATAATGTTGCACATTATATTAAGTAATTCTTTTTAAATGTATCATAAGTCTTCACCCCAATGACCCAAATCTCTTTCAACACATATATTAATGGTTTCTGGTATATGTCAATATCATTTCTAGGATAATTGGTTATTGAAATCAATATACTCATGATAATAGCTAAAATTTTCATACATATACATAATAGAAGATTATAAATATGAATGAAAACATGCCAAATATTATGTGTAGTATGCATTTGATAAAATGGGTTGAAACCATCACATAAAAATACTAATCTAGAATTCCGTGGGTCAGCTACAAAATCAAGATATAACCTGTAAAATTTTTCCTTGCCAACCCATTGGCAGGATGAACTATATCATCATTATCCTAATTTATTTCATCTTAATGCAATATCATATTCTTATCTATTTATTCTAACATAAAAAGTTTTTTAATTATGGTAATTAATGGAAAGTGCCACAAAAATTTCTATAGTACAAAATATTGATTTCCATATTTATTAGTATTCTATCTCAATGCACCACATTATTTTCACTCATTTAAATTTTAATTACCCTTCCATAATAGACAACAATATTTATGTCATATGTGTATTTGACCACTTGAAAATCACAAATTTTCAACCAACTTTGATTCCATATAACCATTTCTAGAAATAAATGAATCATTAGTTAGTAAGTCCTTAAAAAGTTAAGTAGGTAGTCAATCACAGTATTATAAAATCCATACATTGTTTTCCCATGATACAATCACATTAAAAACTCATGTTTGGTTATTTTTACACATGACTAGTATATTGGGATATTTTCATCTTCTAATAGATTTCTAATAAGATCAACATCATCATTATAACAATTAGTTGAAAATTGTGTTCTTGTATTTATTTCCTCTTCCACTAATCTACATGAAGCATTGGCATGAGAAGCAAATGGATACCAATCCGAGATAAAAATTTAGATTCTGATCCTTTTAGCTAAATTAATGAAATTAATCATTTAAACTTTTTCTCCATTGTGATAAAAAACATGATATTCTTTTTAAAATCCCTTTTTACTGATATGGAAACTTACCTTCTCATATATTAACCATAACATTTCAATGAAATCCGAACATGGGCATTGAATCAACCCACTATCCAAACCATTATTAAATGAAAAATACAAAAAATATACCAAATGTTTTTGAAACTCATCAGCTATCCAATAAAAATTATACATCAATATACTTTATATTATAAAATGATTAAAAAATAGTTAGTAAAATTTTTGATTGTCAATAACAACATTGAAACTCATTCATTCTTAATAAAAGTTTTATATGGACTCATCAAATTATTATCATAATTATTAATGAAATTGAAAGAACGAAAAAATAATTTTAGAATAGATTAATGTATTTTTATTTCCTAATTTAGTAATTTAGAAGACCATTAATTCATTTAAATATTATAAAAACACTTATAAAAACCTAATAATCTTATATAAATGGCATTAATCTCATGGTTTCTACAAACATCATCAACATTATCTTTTCCTATATAAAATAAATATCATTAAAAATAAAATTCATAAATTCCCTTATTGAAATGAATTTACTTATTCCAAACAAGAAACAAAATAAATTCAAAACAAAAACACTTATATTTTCATTTTCAAAATAATAATTGAAATAAAATTTAAAAAAAATAGAGTAATTTCAAAATAAAGTTAATACAAATTTCATAAATAAAACATATTATAACAAACACACAACCTATAACACAGATTAACGATGCCCAAATAGAAAATGGGGGTTTAGCCACCATAAGTAATCAACTAATTATAAACCAAGAAAAATCATTCTTAATTAAAATATAAATCTTGTTGCTTTCTATTTTAATTGATATAAACTTCTCTTCTACCAAATCTAAAAATATTTAGAGAAACAAGAAATTGTATTTTTTTGATGGATTATTGAATGGGTATACTGAAATCAATTCCCATCACATCAAATATTATGAATTCAAGAATTGGGTTGTGAGGAATAACACCAATTTTTATTTTATTTCAAATTTTATGTAATCGATCACATTCTCCTTAAGATTATTTTCAATCCATGTAAAGAGTGTCCCAAAAAAACCTTACATTATCCTGTCCACAAGTCTATGGGGTCATGATTTCCCTTATTTGGAAATGAATTAAACAATTCTATAATACTCTTCATCAAAGGGTTGATTACACATAACCAAATGATTCCATCTCTATATTTAATAAAATTTAAATTTTTATCACATAAAAAATGAGTTTTATCAACTATATATTTTCATTTATTGACATGTAAAGATTGGGAAAATGATTCAATTTGAAAAATAATTCATTGTGTCACAAAACCATGCATTATATTTTACATTATCATAAAAATGATCATAATTATATAACTCATCATAAATAAAAATATCTTCATCTACCTCCATATTATTCATAGTCATCTAGTGTTATCCAATGCTCACTACAATGTGCACCATGGAGATATGTGCTTTGAGGCACTCCCGACGCACCTTGCCATTGGCAAGGCACTGCGACCTCACTAAGGAATGCCAAAGTCACATGCCTCATGCACCATCACATGAGGCACTAAGGCACCATATTCTATAAAGGCGTTCCCCCTAAAAAAATTAGGGCTCCTTTATACAAAAGTGGTGGTGATATTAAATAACTTATATATTTATTGATATTTAGGAGATGTTATCGGTTTTGTACAAACCAGACATTTTGGTGTAGGGAAGTCAAAGATGATTGTTAAATGTTTTATTAGAATGAGAATTATTATATTATATAGGCGTTAATATAGTATAATCAATTGGTGTAAGAATTACATTACACAAAAGAGTTGAACTTGAAACAAATAGTTGATATATTTTAGAAGAATTTGTTGTTTGGGTCTGATTTAGATAATTTAAATTTGGTTTATTTTCCAAAAAATATTTTTAGAAGTAACAATTTAAAAATTTTATATATAAATCGATAATATGGGAGATACTTATATTATGATAAGGATGTAACATGGTCATGATATTCAAATTAGTTAAAATATAACTTATTTGTTAAAAAGAATCCAGTATGAGTAATTTAGTATTGTCATTAAACAAATACCTCATAATTTTTTTAAAATTTTCAAAAATAAATTAATGGTAGATGATGATGCATTATTTTATGGGAAACTGTTAAAAGTTAGATATTTTGAAAGGTAAATATGTAATATGATTGTAGTGGATATGCGTCATTCATATAAAACATATGAAGTTAGTATATACTTACTATAAAAAATGTACAAAACACAAATATATAGTATTCATTGAAAATAAGAATATAATTATTTTATTAAATTAAACATTTAATAGTGGTAAAAGGGAGGGAAAAAAAGGTAACTCACTAACACCAGGTAGAATACTGTTTTATAGAAATTCATGGAATACGATTAGCCTTAACGTTTCATAGTTGGAGAAGCTGGTATCTATGAAGAAGGGAAATACAACAATATGTGATACACAACAAGAGGTTGAATCAATATAGAAGGGAAAGAATAATTGGATCGATATTTCAATGAGAGGAAAATTCGGTTGATGTTTCTAGTGGTGAAATACATTTTTATTCATTTAATTCAAAGGGAAATAAGAATTGGATTACCTGTGGGAAAGGGTGACTAATGATAGAAGGAAGAGTAGGGAACATGTAAGGTTTGATTGATGTTATAATAGCAGGGTGTGGGTAGGGTTCGATCGATGGAAGGATAGAAGGGAATAGGTATGGTTCCTTTGCATGTGCCAATGTCACGAGAGAAGGGACTCAATTAGGGTTTTCATGAGAGAAGGAATACAGGGAAAGGGAGTTCAATCGTAATGATAGATGGCATGGAAATGAGTTTGATCTAGACCTGATCAGGTTATTTACAAGTGCAGTCGGGGAAGGGGTTTGATTGTAAAAGAGTGGTAGGGAAGGGACTTTGGTTAGGAAGGGATTCAATCTTCCGAGAGAGGTAGGGAAGGTAGTTTAGGTGGGAAGGGTTTTGATTGATCATTTGAGGGAGGATGGTAAGGAAGTTTAAGTGGGAAAGGGTTTAATTTTATGATAGAGAAATGGAGGAAAGATATTTTGAGTTGGGGGGGGGGCATTACCAGATATTTGGCTAGTTCATGTCTACATTTTATTTGTACACTGTTTCAATAAGTTCCTCTACTTACACGATTAATGAAATTGTGAAATATATGTAAAGACCCAGAAATTTCAAGGAATTTTTTTTCTTAATTTTCTTTAGAATTTTACAAGAACACAGTTTCTGACGGCGCCTGATTCCGAGGCCCGGTGTGCCCGGAATCATTTTCCGAAGTTTGGCTCGGGTACGTTCAGTGAACGAACGAGCGAGAATTCCTATCTTTTGAACCGGTGCTCGGAATCAAATTCTTAGGGCACCGATGGAACCGTAGCACCGGTAATTGCTTAGGAACGCCACTTACGAAGTTGCTTTTACACACGGTAAGTTGTTGGAATTTGTGGAAGTTGAAATAAAAATTAAACTAAAATTTTTATTTTAACTAAGTGGATTAGGCTTTGGGTGGAAGTTGGGTTACTACCCAACTTCCCAAGGGAGGTCATGAAGGTGGTGGGGCCCACACGAACCCTACCCCTTCACCTTCCCTAACCTTCCATAACTCTTCACATTCTTTAACCCCCCTTAACTCACATTTAATAATTGACAACTTAAGTTTAATAACTTATGTTATTAATTAAGTGAGTTAAGTGTGGTTATTTGAATTTTAAACTCTTGAAATTCAAATATTTGTTATGTTAATAAAATAAGAGGTAAGATTATTTTATTTTGGTGTTGGAACCATTGTTGCTTGATAGGTTTGGGGAGAAAAGCTAAGGAAATCTAGAGTTCTTCATCTTCTTCGTCGAAGAACACGAAGAACGCGAAGAACGCATCGAACTCCATCGAAGAACGCCGAGTCCTCGGAGACCGACTACGCGGCGCCTTTTACCGCGATGGTTCTTCCGCGACGTCTTCTTCCACGACGTCTTCTTCTGAGATGTCTTCTTCCGTGACGTCTTCTTCCGCGACGTCTTCTTCCGCGACATCTCCTTCCGCGACGTCTCATCCCGCGACGAATCCTCGTTCGACGAACCTTCGTTCAAGCTCGCACGAGGTAGGGGGTTTACGTGATTTTTCCTTACGTGATTCTCTTCCGTCTTTTATCTGCGTTTATTTGGACCACATTATATCAGTTAACGGGAGGAGGCCGGACTGCACAAACACGGCCGCCCCCCTCCCTATTGTTTTTCTTGTTATTGCGGATCGAATGAAAGTAATGTGGTGCTGTCACACCGCGTAGGATTGAGCGGCAAGAAATGCGCGACGTCGTCACTCCACACATTCAAATTTTTGAACCAATTCCGCGGCGCCGTCGCGCCGTGCCGAAGAACTGCAAAAGAACCGCGGCTGGAGTCGGGCCGCGGTGAAGGGGCGCGACGCCATCGCGTCGTGCCTGAAAACCACAAAGATGGTACAATTTTTTAATTGACGTGCGGATTGACGGGCAACGAAAAACGGGGCCGCAATGTTTTTTGAAGCTTGCGCAGAAACGTGCGAGACCCGAGATGAACACCGGCTCAGACGGTTTTAAAAACGGACCACCGGAGCAACTCCGGTGGCCCGCGAAAACACCCGGAGGCGCGGGTCGCCGGTGCGGCGCCGCCGACGACCGGGGGCGACAGCGACGCCCGAGCGCACCGCCGAAAGATTGGCGGCGGCGGTTCTGCCGCCGACGTCAATCAACAGCGAGGGCGGGTCGCGCACCCCCCGCTCCGTGACTTCGGCCCGGCCACGCGGGCTGAGCCGCGGTCGGCCGGTCGGGCAGGACCGGCCGGGCCGGGCCGGGCCCAGCCGGGGCGGACCCTGGTAGGGTCGACCCGGTTCGGGCTGACCCAGGGGGCCTCGGGCCGGGGCGGTCCGGGCCAGAAACCCCCGTTTTCAGACCCTCTTCGGTCTTTTGCCCATATCATGGGTTACGGACCTCCGATCGATGCACCGTTAGTTGAGTAGAGATCCTTGGAACGAGAGGGTCGTTTCGGTATATCGCACGCAAGGTTTAGGAATAGTTTGGGTTCAGCCGGGTTGGTTCGTACACGAAACCAACCGGGCCCTCGGAGCAGAAACACTCATATCTTAAGCTCCGGACGTCCGATTGACGTGCCGTCGACTTTGTTGAATTCCTCTAAGTGAGACAGATCTTATGGCTTACTCCGCTCATGGTTCGGATGCCATCAGAGTGCGGTTGGGTTGGTTCGCTCACGAAACCAACCGGGCCCCTAGAACGAAAAAGCCAATAACTCACAGACCGACGTCCGATTGACGCGCCGTTTGTCTCGTTGAATTCCTCTTGATGAGACGAAACTTTTGGCATACTTCGCCCGAGTTTTGGTTGCTGTTGGATAGTGGCCGGGTTGGATTGTACCCGAAATCCAACCGGGCCCTTGGAACGAAAAAGTTGTTATCTTTCAGACCAGACGTCCGTTTGACGAACCGTCAGCAGCGTTGGTGATCACGTTGAGAAATGGTCCCTATGAGTATACCCTATGAGAGTTCGGGGTACAATTGAGATACGGCCAGGTTGGTTCGCTCACGAAACCAACCGGGCCCCTGTGACGAAAAGGCTAATAACTCACAGACCGGGTGTCCGATTGACGCACCGTCTGTTGCGTTGAGACCCCTATGACGAGGTGGTCCTTTGATTTACTTCTTCGTGAGACTTTGAGATACTTGGAGTATCGACCTGTAGCTCGTGGAGCGGACCCTCCCGGAGACGAGCGTGCGGAGTACGGAGACCATGTAGCAGACTGAGATCTGACGACTGGTTGACCGACTCGACTTGGAGTGAGTCAACTAGACCAGTGGACGGAGCACTACTTTGTGAGGTGCAGACCCATGGCAGATGGAGCACTACCTGTGTGACAGTGCAGACCCATGGTACTTGTCCGGAGAGTACCTCAGCAGGCTACTAGGGGGTGTGCACTACTTTGTCTGGGTGGCATACCCCGGCGGGAAGCACTACTGTGTTTGGGTGGCTGACCCACGGTACTCGATAGGAGGAGTACCTCAGAAGTCTTAGGTTAGTGAGCAGTACCTCAGAGTCATGACAAGACCACTGTACACTCCAGAGGCGGGGCTCTTCAGCAGTTACGGTTTCGATAATGAAAATACTGGTTTGAGCTGAGACTTTTGACCTTTGTGTTTACCTCATGATTGGGATGGGTCACTTGATAACTTGGGTATATGTATGGGCATATACATGGGTAGTGGTTATCCGTTGATTTCATGATCTTGGTGTTTTCCTCATGATTGAGATGGGTTACTTGATAACTTAGGTATATACATTGGCATATACCTAAGTAGAGGTTATCTGTTGAGATCTTCTTTGTGGTTATCTATGTTGGTTTTAGTGATACCTTGAGGGTCTCGGGGTCCCTACTGAGTATCGTTATACTCACCCCTGCACGGTCTATGCCCTCACCTTGTTGTGTTGGTTGCAGACGACGGGTAGTGCTGACGGAGGCCGAGTGTCCGAGGACTGAACGGTACCCGGAGATGGACTACACGACGAGTTAGTATCTGGAGGTGGACTTCACGGCGAGACGACACACAGAGGAGGTTGACGAGCGAGAGCGTTGAGGAGGCTATCTGTACCTAACCTTCAGGTAGGATCCGTGGTGGACGATCTAGGATCTGCGCCACTTGTACCTACCCTTTAGGTAGGATCCGAGGAGGACGACCCAAGAGCCGCTTCTGTTCTTCCAGCTGTTGTTTTTTTTCTGTTGTACTTTGTTCAGTTGTAGTTGTACTTTCACTTGGGTTTGTATTCTGGCCCATTTACCTTTCATCACTTCTCTTTGTACTTAGTGTTTTACTTCCTCTTGTACTCTGTGGTTTTTTGTTTACTTTTAAAAAGGCAATGCCTTCCCGGTTATCGGGATTTTCGCCTTTGGTGCTAGTCTCCAGCCCCTGGCCTATGGAAGGCGGGCTTGGGGTAGTCACGGCACGGTCCCCGAGGATGGGTCGTGACAATTGGTATCAGAGGAGTCGGTTCTACCGCCGAACTTATAACTCTAATATTTTCTTTCTGTGAAGCAATAGTGTTAAGAGTACCGAGTGTGGTTTTCAGTTCAGGGAGTCCAGTGTTGGTGCGGGCGGCCGACGTATCCATACACCAGGACCCTGACAACTGAATTCCGACTTTGTGCACCAAAACACTGATTTCATGTGTGTTTCCAGAAGTTTTATTTAAATATCAGCTCAAACCAGGTCAGCTCACCAGGTATAATCGTTTGACCGTGTCACGATGTTTCTTTCAAGATGCCTTTTCACGGACGACCAGCTAGAGCCTAGAGGGATGTGCGTACTGACAGCTTGCCGAGCGACGAGGCTTCGGTACAGGGCCCTCTTGCAGTTGAGGAATCGGTGGAGGCACCAGCGGTACTACCATACGTTGGGCCACCGATGCCACCAGCCCCATCAGTAGGCGATGCACGCCACTTGAGTGCGTTTCACGAGTTCCAGCGCCAGAGGCCACCCAGGTTCCAGAGAGAGATGGACCCGCAGGTAGCTGAGGTTTGGATGGAGGCTGTGGTGAGAGTCTTCAGGTTAGTGGGGATGCCTGCAGAATTCAAGGTGATCTTTGCTGCCAGTCTTCTTCAGGCAGCAACAGGAAGGTGGTGGAGCCACTTGTTTCAGTTTTGCGATGGGATGACCTTCGCATGGGAAGACTTCGAGAGCTTCTTCAGGGTGGAGTTTGTGCCAGTAGCTCTAAACCCCAAGCGTGTTCAGGAGCTGCTTCCTTTTCCACGTGTTTTTCGATCAGTAGCCGAGTCATCTGTGGGAAGTAGACAGATGATGCAGAGGTCCAAGAGGACCAGACCAGCAGTTGGACGATCTCGGGTTTTAGGACCGGTGGTGTGGGGCACCCGGGGTGGGGTCAGAGCCAGGCGTTCCAGAAACAGATAGTGTTACTCATGCGGGGGGGGGGGGGGGGGTCACCTGGCACGTGACTATCCGACTCCCCGCACAGTTGATCCGCGGGTGTTGGAGGAGCCACCAAGACAGAAGCAGCGGCTGGTGCATGAGCAACAGCCGAGCAGTGGACAAGGCAGTAGAGCTCCGGGAGCAGGTGGACATGAGTGTAACTAGTTGATACGTCCCTTGTACTTCTAGTTCCATGTTGCTATTGTTTTCGTGTCTTTGTACTATGAGCTGCAATAATAAAAAGACACTTATCTTTTTTTGCTTTCCTGTCCTTTTGTTTGGTTGATACTGAGTGGTCCCGGTTAAAACTGTTGACTTGACCCTCACTTTTGAGATTTCTACTGGAGGAGACCCAGTGACCTCGCACTGATGCTGACAGTGTGACTCGACCCTTGGAGGTGAGAGTGACAGTTGGATCTCTTGGTAGTTATGTCGAGGCCTTACGACGTCATCCCTGGCATGAATACATCATTCATGTCAGGATTGACTGTATTAGGCAATGGGCATGGTTCATCTAGGGGATGAGACCGAGTTTCTCTTTTCGGAAAAGGAGAAATTTTAGCAGCTCTTCAGATCGTAGGCAAAGAAGGTGCAGATCATCCAGGAGCGGATGAAGACTGCACGGTGCAGTAAGAAACAGGAAACTGGCACTAGTCTTAGAGACTCGAGCATGTTAAATGTTTAAAGAAGAGGAAGCTTTAAGGAGAGATGAGTCTGCGGTGTAGCAGACGTGGAGGCAGAGTTAGGAGAACAACATGAGGTGGTGTACATCTTAACATGCTACAACCACCCGCCTTAGTTATCCCCGCTAGGCTCAGGGAGCTGGAGGGCGGAGGAAGAGTGCGGATGCATGCAGTCAAGGAGTGTGACCCAATGGCTCAAAAAATGATTCAAGGGACAGTCTGTGTCCACTACTAGCTGTTGTAGTAACAGACGTCGATATGAATCATTCCTTGCTTTCACGAATCTTGTTCCAGACCTAAAGTTTCTGGTAAGCCGTGGACTTGACCCTCACGTCTGGAGATACCTTGGGAGGAGACTCGATAATCACACTTACGCCAACGGTGTGGTCAGACCCTCGAGGTGAGAGTTTTGGTTGGAATCTCTTGGTGGCAGCGTCGAGGCCTTACGACGTTAGTTTGAGTATGGAATGGGCAATCATAGTTCATACACAAATTGACTGTATTAGGCAAAAAGGTTGTGGTTTAACTACGACGTCGGGATGGGTTTTCCTTGGTCGGCAAAAAGGAAACCCCATGCAGCACAAGATAAACTCTTTCATAGGAGGGTGCGACCAATCACTCTTGAGTCGGTCAACCATACCCTCGTGGCAGCAGTCGTTTGAGTTTCAGTTCTAATAGGAGTTGGAGACCTCTAGAGTTTGAGGATAATGATCACGTCCTTATACGGGTCTCACCTCGATGAGGTTTACAGAGATGTGGCCAAGGCGGCAAGTTATCTCCGAGGTTCAACGGACCTTTCTAGGTCCTCAGCTGGGTAGGCGGGGTGGTTTACCGCTTCACCCATCCACCTCAGTTGCACCAGGTGCACGATGACTTCCACGTATCTCAACTGAAGAGATACGTGCTCGACCCTTCGCATATCATCGACCATGAGGAGCTGGACGATGGCGATGGGGTGACTTTCAAGGAGGTTCCAATGGGGATCGAGGATCGACAGGAGTGGATCCTACAAGGATGATCGATTCCTCGGGTGCACTTTATATGGAAGTATGGGAACCTCCGAGTGAGCACATGGGAGCGGAAGGCTCAGATGTGTGCTCTGTACCGCTTTTGTAACCCTAGTTTGTGTTAAAGCTTTATGAGGACGTAAAGACCTGATGTGGGAGTAATGTAAAGACCCAGAAATTTCAACGAATTTTTTTTCTTAATTTTCTTTAGAATTTTTCAAGAACGCAGTTTTTGATGGTGCCTGATTCTGAGGCCCGGTGTTCCCGGAATCATTTTCCGAAGTTTGGCTCGGGTACGTTCAGTGAACGAACGAGCGGGAATTCCTATCTTTTGAACCGGTGCTCGGAATCGAATTCCGAGGGCACCGATGGAACCATAGCGCTGGTAATTGCTTAGGAACGCCACTTTCAAAGTTGTGTTTACACGTGGTAAGTTGTTGGAATTTGTGGAAGTTGAAATAAAAATTAAACTACAATTTTTTTAACTAAGTGGATTAGGCTTTGGGTGGAAGTTGGGTTACTACCCAACTTCCCAAGGGAGGTTATGAAGGTGGTGGGGCCCACAAGAACCCTACCCCTTCACCTTCCCTAACCTTCCATAACTCTTCACATTCGTTAACCCCCCTCAACTCACATTTAATATTTGAAAAATTAAGTTTAACAACTTATGTTATTAATTAAGGGAGTTAAGTGTGGTTATTTGAATTTTAAACTCTTGAAATTCAAATATTTGTTATGTTAATAAAATAAGAGGTAAGCTTATTTTATTTTGGGGTTGGAACCTTTGTTGCCTGAAAGGTTTGGGGAGAAAAGATAAGGAAATACAGAGTTCTTCATATTCTTCGTCGATGAACAAGAAGAACGCGAAGAACGCATCGAAATCCGTCGAAGAATGCCAAGTCCTCGGAGACCGACTACGCGACGCCTTTTACCGCGATGGTTCTTCCGCGACGTCTTCTTCCGTGAAGTCTTATTCCACGACGTCTTCTTCCACGGCGTCTCCTTCCGCGATGTCTCATCCCGCGACGAATCCTCGTTCGACGAACCTCCGTTCAAGCTCGCATGAGGTAGGGGGTTTACGTGATTTTTCCTTACGTGATTCTCTTCCGTCTTTTATCCACGTTTATTTGGACCGTATGATATCAGTTAACGGGAGGAGGCCGGACCGCACAAACACGGCCGCCCCCTCCCTATTGTTTTTCTTGTTATTACGGATCAAATGAAAGTAACGCGGTGCCGTCGCACCGGGTAGGATTGAGCGGCAAGAAATGCATGACGTCGTCATGCCTCACATTCAAATTTTTGAACCAATTCCGCGGCGCCGTCGCGCCGTGCCGAAGAACCACAAAAGAACCGCGGCCGGAGTCGGGCCGCGGCGAAGGGGCGCGGTGCCATCGCATCACACCGGAAAACCACAAAGATTGTACGTTTTGTTAATTGACATGCGGATTGACAGGCGACGACAAACGGGGCCGCAATGTTTTTTTGAAGCTTGCGTAGTAAAGTTCGAGACCCGAGATGAACACCGACTTAGACGGTTTTGAAAACGGACCACCGGAGCAACTCCGATGGCCCGCGGAAACACCCGGAGGCGCGGGTCACCAGCGCGGCGCCGCCGGCGACTGGGGGCGGCGGCGGCGCCCGAGCACGCCACCGGAAGATTGGCGGCGGCGGATCCGCCACCGGCCTCAATCAATGGCGAGGGCGGGCCGCGCACCCCCCCCCTCTCCGCGACTTCGGCTCGGCCCCGCTGGCCGAGCCGCGGCCGGACCGGCCGGGCCGGGCCCAACCGGGGCGGACCCTAGTCGGGTCGACCCGGTTCGGGCCGACCCAGGGGGCCTCGGGCCGGGGCGGTCCGGGCCCGAAACCCCCGTTTTCAGACCCTCTTCGGTCTTTTGCCCATATCTTGGGCTACGGACCTCCGATCGATGCACCGTCAGTTGAGTAGCCATCCTTGGAACGAGACGGTCGTTTCGGTATATCGCACTAAAGGTTTTGGAATACTTTGTGTTCGGCCGGGTTGGTTCGTACACAAAACCAACCGGGCCCTCGGAGCGGAAACGCTCATATCTTAAGCTCCAGACGTCCGATTGACGTGCCGTCGACTTTGTTGGATTCCTCTAAGTGAGAGGATATTTTTTCTTACTCCACTTGAGGTTCGGATACCGTCAGAGTGTGGTCGGGTTGGTTCGCTCACGAAACCAACCGGGCCCCTAGAACAAAAAAGCCAATAACTCACAGACCGACGTCCGATTGACGCGCCGTCTGTCTCGTTGAATTCCTCTTGATGAGACGGAAATTTTGGCATACTTCGCCCGAGTTTGGGTTGCTGTTGGATAGTGGCCTGGTTGGATTGTACCCGAAATCCAACCGAACCCTTGGAACGAAAAAGATGTTATCTTTCAGACCAGACGTCCGTTTGATGCACCGTCAGCGGCGTTGGTGATCACGTTGAGAAACGATCCCTATGAGTATACCCTATGAGAGTTCGGGGTACAATTGAGATACGTACGGGTTGGTTCGCTCACGAAACCAACCGGTCCCCTGGGACGAAAAGGCTAATAACTCACAGACTGGGCGTCTGATTGACGCGCCGTCTATTGCATTGAGATCCCTATGACGAGAGGGTCCTTTGAGATATTTCTTCGTGGGACTTTGAGATACTTGGAGTATCGACCTGTAGCTCGTGGAGTGGACCCTCTTGGAGACGAGCGTGTGAACTACGGAGACCGTGTAGCAGACTGAGACCTGACGACTGCTTGACCGAGTCGACTTGGAGTGAGTCGACTAGCCCGGTGGATGGAGCACTACTTTGTGAGGTGTAGACCCATGGCGGATGAAGCAATACCTGTGAAATAGTGCAGACCCGCGGTACTCGTCCGGAGAGTACCTCGGCAGGCTTCTAGGGGGTGTGCACTACTGTGTCTGGGTGGCATACCCCGACGAGAAGCACTACTGTGTTTGGGTGGCTGACCCGTGGTACTCGGCAGGAGGAGTACCTCAACAGTCTTAGGTTAGTGAGCAGTACCTCAGAGTCGTGACAGGACCACTGTACACTCCAGAGACGGGGCTCTTCAACAGTTACCATTTCTATAATGAAAATCCTGGTTTGAGATGAGACTTTTGACCTTTTTGTTTACCTCATGATTGAGATGGGTCACTTGATAACTTGGGTATATGTATGGGAATATACCTGGGTAGTGGTTATCCGTTGATTTCATGATCTTGGTGTTTTCCTCATGATTGAGATGAGTTACTTGATAACTTAGGTATATGCATGGGCATATACCTAAGTAGAGGTTATTTGTTGAGATCTTCTTTGTGGTTATCCATGTTGGTTTTAGTGAGACCTTGAGGGTCTCAGGGTCCCTACTGAGTATCATTATACTCACCCCTGCACGGGCTATGCCCGCACCTCGTTGTGTTGGTTGCACACGACGGGCAGTGCTGACGGAGGTCGAGTGTTCGAGGACTCTATGGTACCCAGAGATGGACTACACGACGAGTCAGTATATGGAGGTGGACTTCACGGCGAGATGACACACAGAGGAGGTTGATGGGAGAGAGCGTTGAGGAGGCTATCTATACCTACACTTCAGGTTGGATCCATGGTGAATGATCTAGGAGCTGTGCCATCTGTACCTACCCTTCAGGTAGGATCCGAGGAGGATGACCCAGGAGCCGCTTCTGTTCTTCCAGATGTTGTTTTTTTTCTGTTGTACTTTGTTCAGTTGTAGTTGTACTTTCACTTGGGTTTGTATTCTGGCCCATTTACCTTTCAGTAATTCTCTTTGTACTTAGTGTTTTACTTCCTCTTGTACTCTATGGTGTTTTGTTTACTTTTAAAAAGGCAATGCCTTCCCAGTTATCGGGATTTTCGCCTTTGGTGCTAGTCGCCAGCCCCTGGCCTATGGAAGGCAGGCTTGGGGTAGTCACGACACGGGCCCCGAGGACGTGTCATGACAATATAGGTGTGGAAATATCCTTTTTTCTAGTTGTGTAAGATATATTCATTAAATCCATCCTAGAAACAATATTGGATTCCATTGTTGTGAGATTTATTGAATATTTCCATGAACCTATGTGAAAATCAATACTTATTAGAGGTTTAACGTATTTCAATTTATGGTTGATTATAATAAGGTTTAAAGACATAGATCTGGGAAAATTGGAATTTATCACATCCAAATAGGTATTAGGTTTTATAGATTTCGGATCAGGCCCACGATAGGGGCTTCCAAGACATCCCTTTTCAATGAATCATGACCCATGTTGTTCGATTCCACTTAAGTGGACAAGTAGTACCATTTAATGCTGTGTGAAATTTTTTTTTGGTGATTTTAAAAGGTATTTCATCCATTACGAATGATTCACCTTTTATGTTCATGAGACAATAGAAAATGATGCACCTTTTAAGGTTATGAAAATAAAACCATGATGTATTTTAGTTTAATGTCATATGACTTAGTCTTTTTTTGAGTGATTTAATATCATGAAAAATGGAATACTAAATAAAAGATAATTTATACTGGGTTGTGTGAGAATTTAATATGAGAATACCTTTTTTACTTCATCTTATTTTTTGTTATTAGACACGCGAGGGTATGGACAAGACATACACCTCATAGGAGGCCTGTGGTATGTATGGATCATTGATGGGTCATAGGTACAAAAAAATTAAGGAGGAAATAGTTAAGGATTAAACCTAGTAGGAGGCCTATGGTATGAATGGATCATTGAAGGGTGGCAAGTATTATATCATAAATGATAATATCATTTTTTATTAATCCTAGCAGGAGGAACATGGAATTTATGACTCATTGATGGGCCACTGGGATGAGATCATCAATGAGGACATGTTTGGGGATTACACCTAGCAGAAATCCCATGATATGGATAGCTTATTGCCATAAGGATAAGATGATCAATGAGAACATGGTTGGGGGTTAAAACTAGTAGGATTCCCATCATATATATATTTTATTCATAGGATACATGGATTATATCATCAATTATAACATTGTAGAGGCTTACATCTAGTAGGAGGACCATGATATAAATCCTTGATGAAATTTTATTTTAAAGATTTTGACCATGTAAAAAAGGTTGAATAATTTATTTGGATTAATTCAACCTAGTTTGGTGCTTAGGTGAAAAAGGGGTGTAAAAGGGACTTGGGTATTCTTAATAGGGTTCTTTAATAATGTAAACAACCCTAGTTCAAATATTTCATAGTGGTGGACCATTTGAAAGAGGCCGACATGCACATTAAGAAGCCTTAATCTCATATAAGGTTAGAGTTCTCTATTTGTAGGTTGATTTTACCAAATTCATGGAACTTGAAGGATGCCAGTAGAATAAGATTTATATTAGAAACCCTCTATCAAGAAAATATATGGGTAAACTTCATCCAAGAGTTCACATTGGAGTATCCTTTATGCTTTTATGAAATAGAGGAATCACCCAATTGAATTAATTTTGGAGCCATTCTATTTATCCAAATTGAATTAAGAAGTCGCCTGATAGATTTATCAAAGGAAAAGTAAAAATAAGTTCTTTAAAAAGAAATATCTTCATAAAAAATGTCAATTTTCTTGAACTTTTTTTCAGTAAAACAATTATTTCACCTCTCAAAGTACATGTTATGGGAATTTTTAGGATATCTATATAACCGTTTCCATAGAATTAGTGGAAACTTGATTTAAAACAAGGTCTATGGTCATATAAGAATTCTTCTATGGATTATAAAAGAATGCACTTTTGTTAAAAATCTAATTGGACATGGTGAAGGATATATTCTAAAATGATAAAAGGATTTATTTTAATTTAGTTATTGATTCATTATAACATGAAAACAAAAAAAACATGAATAATTTATCCCAAAATTAATTTGAATGATTCTTCCTATTAAATATTATTCCACCACAATGATGACCTCCTTAACCTACTAAAACAAAAATAATTGGTTAGTTCAGTACGAAAAATATAAAAAATTTGTTACTTCATCTCTACAGAGAAAAAAATGGGCTATGATAGTTTCATGTAGAAAAAAATGGTTTCCATTAATACAACACATATGAAAAGTCTTCCCCAAATTAAAACACTTCTAAGAATGAAGTAATTCCCATATATTGAAGATTTTTCCTTGTGCGATTTTCTTAAATTTTAATCATCTTCAATGTGTTGAAATTTTTTTTAGGGAAACAAAAATTCTCCCCTCAAAATTAAATTTGATCATAATGAAGAGTATATAATTTTGAGGAAGACATGGTTTCATGTATAATTTCTATATGGTTCACATAATATCCCCACCAATAAATATATATCAAGGGTGTATTTATACACCGTACTTTGATGTCATGTTAAAATTATTCTAGGTCACATATGATTCTCTTTATTTTTATTCTGTAGAATAATCCATCCTTGAATGAATCAATCAAGAAAATATATCTATTTGAAGCTTTGACTATTTAGATAGTCACATATCTTTCTTTTTCTCCTTTTTATTTATCAAACCATCTATTTGAAACCCAGTTAATCAAATGGTTGTTATATAGTTATTCTTCCACAAAATTTATATATAAATTTTTTAACCTTTTTAATTTTAGTCACTTTCTTCTTCTTTCAAGATCCAATATTTTTTTTTCATATTTTATTGGTCTTTTACAACACTAAATTTGAAAAAAAACTATCTATTATATCATTGTGAGGAATATAGAGATGATTAAGAGTGTCTCAATCAATACCAATGTATTTCCATGATAAAAATAATTCATTTGGATATAACAAGGGAGGCTCTTTGAGATTGAAAAACACATGGGTGGATACCCCTTTATAGATTTGGGTTACTGAGTGAGGAACCCAATCCTAAACCATTACCAAGTGGGAACTAACCATCATTTTAAACCAATCACAATCATGATATCTCTAAAGATAATATTTATTCCGATGGAGGTTTTACAAATGACTTATATAATTTATAGGGGTATGTACTCAAATATACCCCATTGTATATGGAATAACAACCTCACAATCTAGATCCAGATATCCACGACTATACATCTCTAATGACCCACATGATTAAGGGTTGTGAATTACAAGGGGAGATTGAATTTTTAGCATGAAACATGGGTGATTTTATGTGTTGGGATTAATATTAAAATACAAGAGTTGGAACATAACTAATATGTTTTTTAGATAAGGATATAGGATCAGGATATGTTTCGTGTTCTTGGTCATACATCAAAGTAAGGCCTAAAGGCCTTTCTAAAATATTTTTTTATTCGTAGTTCTTGCTATTACTTGTATGTTGCATTATGATTACTTTCAGTGGGGTTTTGGGCTTTTAAATTTATGAGGAAACATCTTAAAAGACAGTGGATGAGGGTGTGGTTTTTATTTCAGGGGTGTTTCCCCAAAAACATTAGGGGATGTGTTCTGATGGTGTTGGCTATTGGTTGGGATCCCCTTTTTTAGAGCGGCCATTATATAATCTAGAGAGGCCACTCCATGATAGAGATAGGTTGAGGACTAGGCCATCCACCTTGGTGGCCATGCTGTGACCCCCATTAGTTGTGATGCGATCAAGGTTTGGGTGATTTTTTAAAGGGTAAGACTGGTAATTTACTAGTCATACCCCTTATGTTCTTAGTCATAAAGGGAATTGGGAGAGGGATTAATTAGTCGACCCTTTACCCTCTTATAACATTTAACCCCTCATGTCATGTGGCATTTTTAGATAACATTTCATATTGATTCTAGGTATTGTTTCCCTCTTCCTTCCTATGTTTTGGTTCACCTTTTATATCCCGTGATTTTGGGTTGAATTTAGGTGAGTGCTTAGCACTGATTCCACTGGATCATAGTGTAATTAGGAGGGAACAATGAAGATTTTGTGTAGGATAGCAAGATAATGAATTATAAGGATGAAAAAATGATGTTACATGCTATTTTGGTGACTTATAGATTCCCAATGCGTTTATTTGTTGCTATTCCTCATCGGTTTAATGTGGATAATTAAATATAAATGTTTGTAATTAATTATTTATGTCGTATATCTTGATATTGGATCTTATAATCTTTAATGATCTCGGATAAATAATAGATGAGTTTGGTTGAGGTAAATAAGAGATTATCAATCTATTTACTCCATGTTTGAGGTAGGTGTGCCGTATAATATAATTTCATATGTATGTCTATGCATGGGTGGGAATTCCTGAATGAATTTTATTGGTTTTGGTAGATAGTTTGGACTCGAGTGTTCCTTTGTAAGAGATAGTGTGGCATTGATCCTCCTTAATCTAATATAAGTTATCTTAAACACATGAGTGAATTGGGATTTCTATAAAAATATATTTCTAAGTTGGTAAGGTAGAAATTTAGTTGATGAGAGGCCATGTGTGGGTCTTAGGGTACAATACAAAACATAGGTAGCCTAGGTGAGTTACCTAGGTCTAGTGGTAGGCATGGGATTCTTGAGTCCAAATTAAGATTCATGATATTGTTTTACATATCACGTGTGATGAGTGACTCAACCATGAAGTTATAGGAGAGTCTTTATAAAAAATAATAATAAGATAAGTCTTATAGAACTTGATATTTCAGGTATAGAGGTGTTTCCTCTAGGTTACAGATTGAGAGGTCTCTCTTAGGTGGTGTGACATGAGAGTTTAGTGTTGGTCTAGGGTATGCTGGGATGACATTTAATTGGGTTTCCAAGGGGATAGAGTGGGATTAGATAGAAAGGGACCTACCTATTGAGTCAAGGTTTGGGTACAGAAGACTAGGTCACCAAAGTGTGATAAATGTGAGTTGGTACTAATGATGGGTGATGAATGGATAAGTATCGAGTGACAATCACGCTGATGGTGATATGGTGATATTGTTCAATTTATTCAAACCTATTTTTTGTTACTTTTATGTGTTCGACATGTACATGCTTGGTGACTAAATGTGTGTGGAAAGGCCATGAATCATAGATCTTCACGAGTGAAATATAGCTAGAAATAATTCCATGAGAGAGATGTATTCCTAGTTGTGCGTACAATTATGGAAAAACTTGAGTGATAAGGGGTGTATTAATACCATTTCTTTACCATGAGTGAGATGGTGTTGAGATGTTCCATCCATGAATGATATGGGTTGGATAAACAATGTGATTAATGACCATTCCATGACTGACATGGTAGAGGAAAAACATCCATCAGTGAGATGGGGTCCAGGTTGTGATGTGATGAAAAACCAGATGGTTAGGGACCACCTTGACTAAGAAGGGTTCCAAGTTCAGAGGTTTTTTAGAGATAAATAATGGTAGGAAATATTCATGAGTGAGATGTTACGGTTCAAGCATTGTACTTGAAACTACCCTAGAGTATGGATGGTCTATATATTAGAATAGGACCCTACGATGAGGTGGATAGTGGTTGGGACTCAAATAATTACCTACCCTAAGTCTTAGGGTAAGGGTCTGTATGTATGGGATGAGGTTATGATTGTATTCTGGAATGAAACTAAATCCAATATAGTCAGATGTAATAGTGGTTAGATTAGCACACTATAACCCTACTTGCGTATATATCTCATTGAAATTCATTGTGGTCTGGTTAGCATATGACACCCCATTGATAATTCTTGTTTATTTATTTTATATTGTTTGTATATACACATGTTTATTGGGGTGTATATTAGGGGTTCATAGTGTGACCATACCTAGTTGTATTCCCACACCCTATATGGGAACTCAAGTGCATGAACTAACCTTATACTATCATTCATGTCAGAGCACATGACATGAAGTGGATCAAGACTATATAGTTCGATGGGTATTTAGAGATTAGGATAAGTGTGACCTAGATATAGAAGTAAGACCCTTGTTTATTTCTTTCTTTTGTTTATTTTATATATGTGATTTTACCAATGTATGATTAGTTATATATTTTATATGAAAACATCATAAATGTTATTGTGTATATTATTTATTCTATATACTACAATGTGATGGATGTTTGGTTATTTATTTCTTATTTTCAATATTTTGTACTCTGAAATGGGGGAATAGATACACCAATTCATTTTCAGACCCCCACTATGAGTTTTAAGCCTTTGATATATGGGGAGGTGCACTAGAGGAAAGGTAGTGCACTGGGCTTGGAACTGATGAGTGGCCCGTAGGCCAGGACATTATAAAGTTGTATCATAGTATTTTTTTAGTTTACTATTTGGGGAGATGTTAGATTTGTTTTCTAGGAACATGTTAATGATTTTGATGGACCAGATACTAGTGGGCCATAAAAAAATTTATGCTGGGAATTCCTGGTTATTCGTGGTATGAGATTTCTATTTTGGGTTTTTAATGTTACTTCTTTGATATTGATTAAAGTATGATGTGTGTATTTGAGATCATTATTATGGTTTTATCTCTTGATCCATGGATGCAAGATACATTATACGTTTATAATATTTGGAAAGTAGGATTCACATTACATGCATTATTGTGTGTTTCTAGTTTTACTAATGATTCGGGATCAATTGTTTAAATTGTAAAAAATAACTTATAGATAATTTTCTCATATAACTTATTGGTGAAATTATACTCAGCTTGGTCATTATGTTTTTTGATGAATGTTCATGTAGATCAATATGATGTTTTCTCTAAATATGACCATCCAATCCCTTATGGTTTGTATAGGTAACCCTTTATGTGTTGTCCCAATCATTTAATTCTATATAGGTGGCTCGATGACGGTGAGGTATGCTTGAGAGGTGATTTGAAGTGGTGGGTTCAGTTATATAGTTTGTCAAAAATAACCTATATAGTGTTTTACCATATAAATTATTGGTGGAATTCTAATTAATCTAACTAGGTTGTTAAGAGGATACTCTAGTAAAGGATTTGAGAAAAGGCATAAGAATGCCTTTGTTTTTGATGCAGAGTGACATAGGCAGTTTTGGTATCGATGTTGGGTTTTATAGGGAATGATCAATTAGAAACCAGATCCTGCTATTTTTTGTACAATTTTTGTAGTGTGTTTGGATCATGGATAGATACATTTTGGTTTTAGAATTAAGATCATGTGTTAGGTGGTCAAATGGTTAAACTTGAAATGACCGTGATGCATTGGGATGGTTGGATGAGACTAGAATCTTAATAAGAAAGGTTAGTTTCTTAGAAACATAAGTTTAGGTTTGTTGGGATGTGAATCATGGGTGCATGAGTCCGGTTGTGGGATTGATATGTACGAGAGTGTTCAAATGTTGGGTTATGATGAGATCACATAGGATCGTGAGAAAGAAATTGTGAAATGGTTCTTTAGAGTACCACTCTTTCTGAAGAGGACAATGTTCTTAGTGTGGATTTTTTGGAAAACATACCATCCTTGAGAGTGATGTTGCACAATAGTTATACACGGTTCCTATCAGGTAACATATTAGGGAATAGTTGGGTACGAGCGATGAACTAATGTGATTTTTGGGACGTGTTTGGGTATTGTTTCCCTAGGATTTAGTGAGATTTGGAACTATCCCTCTATAAGAGGTGACATAGATAATGGACTAGGATACTATGAAATGGATGATCTATTTTAGGTTATTAAAATGGTGTTTTTGGGATGGCTCTTAGGATGAGTGACACACATGTGGTGACAAGACCCATTTGGATTGACACTCAAGTTATCATGTAAGGAAAGATATATGGTAGGGTTAATTGAATCAGTTATGGGTGAATGACTCCAGCATTATATGGGTCATGGTTATGGTGAGACTATTTATGGATGGTTGAGATGGAATTGAGATACCAATGTGTAAGTAGATTCCATTTTATCTGTATCTTTGATTTATACTAGATTCACGATTCAGATAAAGTGTCAGAAAGAGTTAGTTCATTCTCATTGAGCATGCGATGGAGTTTAAGTGATTCAAGATATATTGAGTTTTGGTGTGAATCAGTGCATTATATAGACCATGATGAATAAATTTGATCAGTTGAGGATTTCAGTATATAATTACACTAAGTGTCACATTGAAACTTTTTTGTGGGTGTTTTGGTGATTTCAAGATTCTTTAGGGTGTTAGGGCTTTATGATCAAGCTTTGTGATGACATTATTAGATTGGGCGGTGTGGTATTGTGTCAGTTATTATAGTGAATCATTATTAGGGAAAGTCATCTATAGGAGGATGAATGTTATACTTGTAAGGAATTGGATATAGTGAGGTGGAAACCACATTAAGTATGTTGATATGCCACTTGAAGTGTATTTTGGTAGAAAATTCCAATGGTGGGGAGCACCATGACTTGGAACCAGCCATTATGTGCAGAAGATTTTTCAGGGGAGCACCATTAAATAAGTTATGAATTGATAAAATACACCATGGTGTATCCAGATATATATGTGTGGTTGAGTTCTGTCTCAGTTTTACTGCTATTGATAAGTGGTTGGTTTGGTATTTGATGTGTATTCACTCTAGTGCTTGGATTTGTGTAGTAAAGATTGTTCGGTGTATGGATGAAAAACATGATAGGTTGGTGGTGAATCAATGATCTAGGTAAGTAAATATTTATGGTTGGTGGAACAATGTATCTTCTCAAGGAAAATAAGTGTCAAGTGGAAATGTTTGTAACAACCAGCATCATTACAGGTTTTGAATTCTAGAGGGAATTTTATTTTTTTAACTCAAATAATAGTTCATTTTGAGATTTTTTTATATATTATAAATACAAGGGTTGAAACATATATAGGATTTGTTTTTGTATGTCTATTAAGGATCGATTTATGTTTTGGGTTCTTGAGAAAGCATTAGAGTAAGGCATAGGGGCCTTAAGGAATTTCTGCAGTTGCTGCAGGTCACGTCGTGAACCATAGGTTTCCCCATGGTTACCTTAATATGTGATTTTTTTGTGGTTTATGAGGCCATGCTTTGAGTGATAAGGTCCATTTGCGTGGTTTCCCTATAGGGTTCATCATGGTGAAATATATAAAGGCCTTTCCATAATTGTTTTGGATATGTGTTGGGGTACCCTACCTTTAGAGTTGTCACACCATGACCTAGAGAGACTAATCCTAGATAGGGATTGAATAAGGAATATGATCTCAGCCTAGGTGGTCACACCACGACCACCTTGGTCTTAATATATCTTTTTTGTGTGATGGTTGCTTTCACTCTATGACCCCCTGGTCATACTACGACTGGGGCTTATGTGTTTTTTTAAAATTGGTACATACTAGTAATTTATTAACTTCCACTAGAGTTCTTAGAGAGTAAGGTTTTTGAGAGAGTGATGAATCATCTCCCACACCACCCCATATTCCCCCCTTTGACCCCATGTGCTGGGATAGTTTGGGAGAAATTTCATAGTAATTTTTGGAACCTTTCTCCTTTTAATTTCTCAATTTTGGTATACCTTTTCTATCTATTGATTTGGGGTTGAATTTAGGATAACATTTGGTGATGACTCTATTAGATCATGGAGCAATCAAGGAAGGATGATGATGATTTCATATATTATGGATTGAGGATGTCCTAAATGGTTGAACAGAAGAGTTTAAATGTAATTTCAACAATACAATGAATCTCAGGGAGTTTATAAACTAATATAAATTTTGCTTTAATTTTTATAAATAATTATAAATAATAATAATTAACTTTTTATGTCATATGGCTGGAGATAGGGGCTTGTCAGAATGAATATGCTTGGATGAGGCATTAATGGGCTTCACTAAGGATGAGTAGAGCTTGATGTGGGATTAACTTTATGTTCAAGATATGTGGGCAATATAATATAATTTCATATGTATGTATACGAATGGATGTTAATTTCGGTATGAATTTCATGGGTTAGGGTAAATGAATAGTGACAAAGATATCCCTAGGTAAGATAGAGGGTAGCATTGAATATCATAGAGAAAATACAAGTGATCCTTTTCACTTGAGTGAATTAGGATCACTCCATGACTAGGTGTCCATAGGGATAAAGTACTAATTATGTTGACAATAGGCCATGGGTGGGTATCAGGGTATACTACATGACTCAGGTAGCCTAGGTAAGGTACCTAATTCTAGTGGTAGGAATGGGAATCTTAGTGATGAGTAACTATGGGATAAATGGTTGTATGTATTTGTTTTTGTCATAGACTCACTTATGAGGTTAATGGATAGAATTAGTGCATTATAAGAATAAGATAAGTGATTTATAACTTTAAATGTGTGGTAGGGAAAAGTTTCTTCTAAGTTAAATATTGAGAGGTCTCCCTTAGAATGAATTAGAAAAGACCTGAGTGTGGGTCTAGGGTGTAGTGGGACAAGATTGCATTGGGTTGAAAATTGGTTAGAGTGGAATTGGATGAAAACATACCCCATCTATTGAGGCCATGGATGAGTAGATCTTATGGTCTGCGAGATCACAAAGTGGAAATATATGAAAGTTGGAACCAATGACTGGTGATGAGGGGCTATTCCTTGAGTGGTTAGTACACTAATAGTGATTTGGTGATCCTCTCTTTTAGGAATATGAACCTATTTTTTTATTTCTTTAATGATTCTAACATTTATAAATTTGGTGATGGAATTCTTGATGATGGGTTCCAGGTCTCAGCCTTTCAATGTGTGAGATGGTGTTGGTAGGACTTCCATGAGTGATATAGAGTCCTTATTGTGTGCGAATTTAGGGTTAACCTTGATTGATATGGGTTGTTTGAGACTATAGCCTCATCATGAGTAATATGGTGTTGGCATGGGACAACTATGAGTTAGATATTTGGGATTGAGAATGTGATGAACGATTTTCTCATGAGCGAGATTGTTGAGGTTGAACTACAATGAGTGATTTGGAGTCCATGATGTGATGTAAAATAAGGACAGATGATCAAGTACTTCCTTGAGTGACAAGGGGTTTGGTTTGAGAGATATTTTCGGGATTGGTAATGGTTGGACCCTACTATGAGTGAGATAGTAACGACTGAGCAATAGATGTGCGACCTCTATAGAGCAAGGGTCTGGTTTTCATGTTGACACATGACCATACACTGAGGTGGGTAGAAATTAGGACATAGATAACACCTTACAATAAGTCTTCAGGTATGTACCACTATATAAGTAATGAGGTGATAATGGGGTTTTGACATGGCACTAAAGGAGTTTTTTTTGGTTTCAAGGTGGCTTGGTTAGCCCACAATTTCAAGACATGGATGTATATCTTTCCAAGAGTCATGGTGGAATTATTATCTCATGATATCCTGATCAAAATGACCATTTGTTCCATTTATTTTCATCATTCATACACATGGGTATTACAAAATATATTAGGTCTGAATATTGAGTTCCTAACGAGTTATACACTCACACCCTGGATGACCACCTTGGTGCTTGTGTGGACCTTATATTATATATCAAGTATGAACACATGATGTGAAGTTGATGAGGCTAGTGGTGTTCGATGAGTATTTGGTGTTTGGGTTGAGTGTGGCTTGGGGATATTAGTTGGGACCTTGTGTATTTTATTATTTGGTTTATTTTTTATATGAAGTCGATAGAGTGGGAGATCAGTTGTATGTTTTTATAATGATATCCCAACTACTGTTGCACATGTTATTTATTATGTCTAATCTTATGTGATGAATTTTGGGTTATTTATTTGTTATTTCCATTTTTTATACTTAGATATGAGTTCATAGTCACCCCATTTCATTTTGTGTCCCTAAATACTGATCATAAACCTCTGAAATAGGAGGGGGCATGATTGAGGTCCTGTTGTGCACTGTCCCAAGCACTACTGAGTAGACCATGGGTTGGGGAATCACAATATCAATACTGTGAAATAACTCACCCAACAAACACCAAGGATGTAACACCATCTTGGAAATATTCTTAAGAGGTTTGTTCATCATGGATTAGGGATGACTATTATGGGTGCATCAAAGCTAAATAGAATATAAAATCGAGTTGTAATATGTGGGATTGAATGAAGTAGTTTAGTTTTAAAAATCATTCAACCATATAATAAGAAGGTCATTCCATATATGATAAGTAGATAGTTTCCATATGCAAAAACATTCCACACGATGCATGAATATCTTAGGATAAGCCTATGGGATGTACAAATGATCATTCTAGATCCAATTTTAGATGATATGTATGATGAATTTTTACATCCAATTTCCACAATAATGATGAGGAAATGACTCCTCAACTTACAAAATAACTATTTCACTTGGAAAGGAATACCGTGGACTAAGATCTTCACAAATGGTTTGATATACCCTTTTTTATATAAGTATAATTGTTCATCATGTCTAATGGATGAGAGATATAGACAATAATACCCCAAAGCTACACAATATGCCAGATCGAAAAGATTTTGAGCGCTTATTAGACAACATTGACGGGGTTCAATACACTGAGTGGGTTTGGGAGCTCATTCCTATAATAAACCCCATGGGTTTCTTTGAATCCTTCATTTTCCATTTTCATATGTGACTATATCCTCCCAATGAGTGAGTCACATCATGAGATCAGGATTGAGACATTTTTTATGGTGGAATAGTTAGTGGGTGGAAGATGGATCAACTTTGTGGTGAAGATACTAGATAAGTTATATGTCCGTGCTTGGAATATTTGTAGAAGTAAGGTCCCATTTAGATTTGTTAGACCCTTATAAGTACCCTGGGTAAATATTATAACAAATATGGGAGGTTATTAACTCATAAATTTCTAGAAAATCTCAAATTTTTGATTTAGGTTATATATTTTGAGAATTAGAGGGTTCTGGCTACTCTCACTTAGAGAATTATATGTGTTTAATATGAAAAAATTAAATAGTCAACTTGTCTTAAAATTGTAGAAAGGCTCAATAAGAATTCTCATGAACAATATGAGTAGAACCAATGAACAATTCATGTTTATAATCAGCTCGAGATGAGGTATACAAGTAGATATTATTGATGTGGAAACCGTTTGTGATGTGTATAACCCATTCTAGTTTATTTAACAATTACATTTTGTGAAAAATAAGTGTCCCACCCAACCTAAAAGGTTCCAGGTCAAGAAAACCATATATTGAACACCAATTTTGTTTGATGTTGGTGTGGGAGGAAACATGTATAGAAAAGTACGTTCTCTATATACAATTTCATAATCTGATTTTCAACTGTATGTACTAGGAGTAATATTAGATCATATCCAGAAGTAAAAATGGATGATTTAATAATCTAGGTGGAGGGTCCATTTGTAAATATAGGATAAGGAGAACTAGAGTTTATTTTAGAGAAAGTGAGACCCTATAAGAGGCCCATTTTAAGGAAGTCTCTAACGGCCCAGATTCATGGGTAATGGTTGAGACACCTTGACTATTCTCTTTTGATGGGTGGGATGGATATTCTACCACACATATCGAATAAAATAAAATTTCTAGAACCCTAAAGGGTGAATGATTTCAGGAAGTTCACTTCATCTAAAAATGATTTTTGGGATGCACTCATAGGGAAAAATTTGTTTCGACAGAGTTCAGGAAGGTCTTTACTCCCTTCAACATTTCCTATGAGAATCATATCAACAAAGTGAATGGGTATATTAGAAATATTTAAGCTGATATCCACTCATTTAAAGTTAAATTTTTTACTCAAATTGAGTGATCAAGATGGTGAATATTGATTTAGGTAGTGATGAGTAGAGAAGAAATAGAGAGGGAACTCTACAAGAAAGGGACATGATTGACAAGGAAGAGGATTATTAGAGCTCTCCCTGAAAATAAGTTAAATTTGTTACCATTTTCACTTAAAATTTAGTCATAGATATCACTATTGATCTCTTTTTTAACCTTTATAAGAGTTAGTAGGGGATTTTCCAACCATTATATCTCTAAAATATTTATATGGATGAACTCTAATTATCCCAATATCTTACTAAAGAAATAGTTTCAATGAATAACCCTACCCCACCCAGATGGAACAACTTTGAGTGATATCCTCTAACCCTATAAGATATTCCCAATTCCTCGTCATGTTATTAATCTTATGTGTCTATCTTTAGAGGAAATCAATAGGAGGGAGAATTCAATGTTTTTGGATATCCACCTTCACCTGGAGTTAGTAGGTAAATTATATAACAAAATAATTGTTTCATAGTTTTATTTTATAATTTCATTGGAATCCATTGATTTATTTATACATTGAGCAAAGATTAATGGTTTTAGTTATGATGTATACCCATTATATCCTATATATTTCACACGTATAATGGAATTTCACTGAAATGATAAATGGTGAATTTTAAGAGAGTCCAGAATCCAATATTAACTTGAATATTCTAGGAAAAATTTTATCTCATTCAAGATCAGTGGATAACCTCATATAAGTTGAAAAAATTGATGATTATCCTAAATTTAAGGTTTATTAATTTATTGTGACTCTCCAGGAAAGAGTAATACTTTCAAATATACAATTTTTGTATCAGTCAGAATAATTAGGGTAAATTTTTATATACAATCCTTCACAATTAAATTTTTGATAAATTTGGATCAGATATTCCCTCCAAGATTATAGCTCCACTGGAGGGTGTAGTGATTTCATAGTTAGGATTGGACCCCCATTATTCTATGGGGGGATTTCTATAATAATTAACTTATATTTCACCTTCCAAGGAGTCAAAAAAGGTTTAAAGGTTAATTCCATAGATAGTAATGGTGGGACTCCATATATCATACCTTTCAGCATTTATTCACATCTATTGATTAAGATATTTTAGAATTTGTTTTCAATAAACCTACCTCAGACCATGGAAACCCTTGGGGTCATTACTTTAATGTCTCAGTTGATTGAGTTCATTGGGGGTACTAACTATTTTAATGTAAACCCACTAAAAAAATATTGATAACCAACCCTATTTGAGTAATATGTTCCCAAACTATGTGTCAATGCCTCTAATGGACACAAAATCATAACCATAGTATCCTCACATCAAAAAAGGATATGAAAGTAGATATGGAGTAACATAAAAAGGTTGGTTCATGAGACCCACTTAGTGAAATCAATGTCCAATTATATCACATCAAATATATGTCCCCCACTATAGTCTGTGGAGAGTATTACTACCACATAATCCAAGAAAGTGTGAAGGTGGTGATTGGCGCCCAAGTGTGAATGACTGAACTTAAGTTGTAACTATTGAATTAAGAATCTATGGATTATTCTATGATTCTCAGAACCATGAAACTTTATGAAGATTTTCAACATTCAATTTTGTCGCTAAGTAGAAAAATCAAGTCATTGAATAAAATAGATTTGTGGAATGAATTAATCAAGATATAGACCCACATATAAAGTGATATAGAAACAAAAAGGTTTGTCAAGGAAGCTGAAAATGTAGGGATGAATGTTTTCAAAATGGAAGGGGAACAATATCTTGATGAAGAGGTAGAAGCCAAAAAAGTATCTAAACCAATTCAAGCCTTCTATGAAGTTAAGTAAGAAATTTCCTGACATTTGAAATCCATTTAGTGTGCCTTGTAAAAAATTCATCCTTCATCTTGTACATATTTAGAGAGAGACTCCAAATTGTCGATTCTCCTCTCAGTTTTGGAATATAAAATCATTATGTATCAAATTATTTTCAATTTCATGAATTTTTATATTTCTTTTACCATAAATTCATAAAAATATATGAGACTCACAAAGAGTTATATCATAGTAACTAAATCTATTTTAACATTGTTTGGAATTGGATTGGGTAAATCATAATTTTCAAACACTTGAGTTATTGATGAAATATATGAATCAATACATTATTTTAATGGTATGTTCCCTTGTGTGGATATATTTAAGATTAATATGTAAAAAATATACCATCACAATAATCCACAGTGATGGATATATGCAGGAATAATACATGAATCATTTACCATCACCATAAAACAAGGTTAGTCCATTTAGATATGAGAGAGGTGAAAGATTAATTATCCTCCCAAAATTATACTCTTATATGGATATAGGTAGGATGTATATGTGATGAAGTTACCATAACTATAATTTAAGGTTTTTTTATTCAGATATGAAGAGGGGAATGAATCAGAATAATTGAAATTAAAAAGGGGCGTTTTTCATGTGATAATCAATTCTCAAGTGGTATCAAGTTCCCTGAAATTAAATATTTTTTAATTTTGTAAAAATTATTAGAACTAATAAATGTGAGGAATAAAAAGGTGGTATAACTTTTTCCTAGTTTTATAGACCTAATGATAATATATTTAATTTTCTTTGAACCAAATTATTGTCCTAAAAATCATTGTGTATTTTCATTTTAGTTTAATTTTTTCTCAAGATTTGAGAGGGGAGAGTCTTAGTGGGAAAGAAATGGGATTTTTTTGCTACCAATGTTTTTGGGTTATCAACTTGACCAGATTTTTGACTTTTAATTTTTTAAAAAATTTAAAAAAACTCTTTGTATATGTGTGGTGCATACCTTACTATCATAGAAAAGGACTTTTCCTAAGATTCCCTTTATGGGTTCTCAACCTAGTGAATTTCATGCATCTTTACTTCGGAGGTTTAAAGTCATGAAATCTAATATAATAAGTTAATATTTAAGGTTGAAAAATATTGAACACAAGATGAGAAAATATATATATTAACAAAGAAAAGTAAATTGAATGTGAATTGAGAGACTTTTAATAATATAGAAAACCTCAAGAATAGATTCATACATTTTAATTCCATGATTCTTAAACTAAAATATTCTTGGTTTTAGGGTTATATAGAGTTTAAAAAAAGATGGGGGAGGTCACATGTTTGGAATATAAGTAAAACCGACCCAAAGTGAGTTGATTTGTCACATTCTCATAGAAACAACCCATGAAATGGGTATATACATTTACTTTAATGTTATAATTATCAGATTGAGAAATGCGAGACAATATATTCAGTGATAAGTGAAAGGTGACAACTTGATGTGAATGTACAAGGGCCCATATTGGTGAAGATGACCTCGAGGTGAGTTGTGCAATTTATAAGGTAATAGACCTTGGGACAATGAAATTAATGTTATGGTCGTATAAATTTTGACCAAAAGTGTGGTTGAGCATGTGGTGGAAAGGGTAGAATTGTCCTGAAATGAATAATGTATCAACAACAATATGATTAACCTTGGATAGAAAATGATACATTAATTTTTGGGTCACATTTACTGAACTAATATGATGAGGGGCTTGACAACCCAAATGGGTTTTAAGATATAAGAGTTATTCAACACCTCAGAATAAGGAATGATAATGTTGTAAATCATAAATTGAGTTATTTTAATTAATATATTATGAAATGAAACATGGATTTTGAGGACGAATAATAAATAAATTTGAATTATGGGATCCACTAAAATACTATTGTGGGAACATAGGTTTGGAAGAACTTTTACTTTGGATAAAAACATACTGATGGTTTTTTATGGGAAAACCAGATACATGGAATATATATTATTACAAGGAAGTGGGGTTCTTTTGTAATCAGGTGTAATAATTATTAATATCCATGAAATTGTTTGTGGGGATTAAAAAAATTAAGGTGAAATGTGTGGTATATATGAAGAAGATATTTTGTAGGTGATTAAAACACTATAGTCTAATGATGACCAAGGTTGGGCTATTATAGAATGTTTAGGAAGAGTAGAAGTGTATGTTGTCTTGAGGATGTTTATAAGGCAAATGGTTTAGATGTCACTATGTATCATGTGATAATTTAAATAAATATAAATATATTTTTTTAAGTAATCACTACAATGTTCTAATTTTTATACAAGGGATATAAATATTTATTTATCTAAATGTATGGTTTTTAAATAATCTAACATGAATGATGGATACAAAACACTCAGATGGAAAGGGTAATTGAAATTTATAAAAATTTATTAACCTAAAATACGGACAATAAAGAAAAAATCTATTCAAATTGAGGGAATTTTTTTAGGGTGGTAAGTAAAATGGGGTTGGATGAAAAATTTCCTCTGTATATAAGATAAGTGATTTTCTTTCCACTACATAACTTAAATGTAATAAATTGATATTTTAATATAAATTACAAGAAATAAATATATTGTTTAATATCTTGGGATATATGGCACAAGAAACTTAAGTGAATAATATTTTATTAAAATAAAATTTAAAAATAAAATAATTATGAATATATAATGTTCAAACAAATAAATCAACCCTCATTGGCAATTGATATGAAATAAGCTTAAGAAAGAAATGTTTAAAAAGTAAATATCTTATAAAATAGTTTTCAATATATTTTTTGTTTATCTGGAAAAGATAAATTACAAATTTTTTTACAATTTTAATGTATTTAAATGAAATTCATTTTAGGATTTATCATATCAAAATTATCATTGTAAGAAATTTTGGGATTTTTCAAAAATGGATTATTTTTCCGTGAATAGTGAAAAATATAGTTTTAACATATACTGTCACTTTTATGACATCATAAAAATATAATAATGACTTTAAATTATATGAAACCTTCATTTTTGTACGAATATGTGTTTAAGGATTAAAATAAAACATTTTAAATGTTAGGTTGAATTTAAAAACCTATTTTTGACATTTTAAAACCTAGTTATTGATTTATTCTAATAAAGGAATTATTTTTTATCCCTTACTTTAATTAAATATTTAAATAGTTAAATTAATTATTAGATTGGTTTTAAAGTCACATAACTATAATTTTTTCAGTAATAAACCAATAAATTCCATGATGATAATTTATAAACTTTATTTTGGTGTGAAAGTTTTTATGATATAAAAAATAATTTTTCTAAATACTATTTTTCATTGCGATTCATGTAATTATTTTTAAAATAATTTTTCCACCACTAGAAATTGAATATTGTAAAATTTATGATATATATTTAGAATCAGTTTTTAAAATTATTTAATTAAGTTTAATTACATTTTTATTCATAAAATTATGTTACCATAATTAAAGTTAGTCACCATGGTAAAGGTTAAAAAGGGTTAAAGAGGGGGTTAAACTAGGAGATAAGGATTAAAATATCATTAAATAATTATATAAATTTCATTTCATTGGTGTATTTATATCCTAACATATCCTATATTCTAAAAATTGCCAATTTGGCTCCACTTTACTTTGATAATGTAATTTATAGTATTTTAATGTTAAGAGTCTGTAAAAAGGGATACCCATCTCACTTATAAAGACCCCCTTCTCTCTTCAATTATCCATTATATTTTAGGAGTTTAGCTTAATGAAGATATTACATCATTTCTTACCAACACACTGATCCAAGAACTATAATTTTAGGTCTTATTAAAAGGGAATACTAATAAGGCTTAAGGAGAGATCCATTAGAGGATACCCAAGGAAGAGGTAATCATCTTAATCAAGTTTATTCATGATTTGTTTTTAAATTTTTATAGCTCAAAATATTTTATAAACATCATAAAATAAAAAAATAATTAACCTTACTTTACTAATTTTTTTAAACAACAATCATATACATTCCTTATATACATTGGAAATTGAAAGTGATTCTTGTGCATAAGTGTGGACTACCACATCCTCAGATGGACCATTTATTTTTTCAACACCACTTTACAAGGTAGGTCATAAAATATGTATTTAATTAATAAATATTTTATTTATGAAATAATTTATATTATGGAAATATACACCATTATATACCTTTATTCCCATTTTAAAAAAATATGGGGCCGATGCTTCATTATTATTTAAAGAAAAGTTCTCTTTTGACTAGGTAGAGGGAGACTCATTAAATGGCCAAAATTCCCAAGGCCAAGTGGCCTAAATACAAGGCTTGAAAGCCCGTTTTTAGCCCAAAGATCCCCTCGGTGAACAGTACCGCTACAGTACCTAGGCTGTTACAATACCTACTACATTTCCGCCACCGCTATAATTCCTAGCACATTTCCTCCACCACTACAGTGTCACTGCTGCTACAGTAGTACTACAATATGAGGAAAACACCACCCTTGAGTTTGCGCATAATTTTTCAACTATGAATGATGTATTTCATTTTACATCACCAGATGAAATGGATAATTATAAAAATGGATTTAATGAATAAATAATATATTTAAATATTTTTTAATGTTATAATTATTTTATATAGATATGTATATGAACTAATAAAATCAAATTTTATTATGGAGTCTAAATATCTAAAAATGATTATTTTTAATCATTCGATGCAAATCGTCACCAAGTCTTCTATAAAGTTACCATTTAATTCCAAAATTATATAAAAAATTTATTATAAACCATGAAGAACATTATTTACAAGATAAAACCATAACAAAAATGTAAATACTAGAACCAAAAAATTGGAACATGCATAGAAAACTGAATAGTTAATGCAAAAACATTGATCTTAACAAAGAATTATTACTATATTGATAATAATAAATTATAAGTGAATGGTATCTAGTAAGATAAATATGAATATAGTAATTATATATATATATATATATATGTATAAAAAATTAAATTTATTAAATATGGATGTTAAAGTTTGTCTGACTATGTAAGAATCCAAGGAAATGGTTTCTTATCTCAAACTTCCTTCTTTGAGACTTGTTTTTAATTATGATAATATTTGGACTGCAATGTTTATATGAATCATATTTGAAATAATATATCATTATCCAATTTTTAATCATGTTAATTTAATTTACATCTCAAGTCATATCTTTCAAGAGGTTTTGATTCACGTGTTTTATGATTAATTAGGGTTCTTTATCTTATTTTTGATATCATGGCACATGTTTCGTATTGTGCACTATGCTTTGTTTTTATGGTGTAATTACTACCCCATGAATATATTTTGACATAATATTTTATGTAATTCATGATATTTTTAGATTCATATAATTTTCAAACATTAAAATGCTTTCGAATCAAATTTTAATAATGTAGTAAGTGTTTAATTTACAATATCACATATATCAAGATTTTTTAATCCTTTAATTACCATTTGGAGAAGTTGTGTGTTATTAATTTATTAAAAAACTTATATTTCCATATAATATTTATATTCATGTGTTTTTAAAGTGTTCATACAATTTTACCTCTACCTAGTACTAAATACCACTAAGAGAATGTTTATAATAAAATATGACCTTATTTCAACATTTTGGTTTGGAACATTTCTCTTCCTTAAACATATTATTTAATTTATTTCAAGAAAGATTTTATATACATAAAATTTTACATAAGGTTAATTTATATTAATTTTGAATTTATATTAAAAATTTAAAATTAATAATTTTAATATCTTTTTTGACAATCCATTTTTGATTTTATTTAAATAATTGTGACGATAATATATTTTTAAATGTTTTCTATATGAACAAATCTTACCACCATCATGAAAATTAGTTATTACTTATATTTATTTAATTTTTTATTGTTTTACAATTTAATTTCTATTATAATTTATTTACTAGGAAAATTATTGAAAATTCATATACATTTTAGTTTTATGTAGATGAATATTAAACACTAAGGTACATTGATTATGTTTTGTGGAAATGTTGAAATTATGTATTACTTTATAAAATAATGATATTTATTAATTATTAAGGAATTCTAATTATAATTTTTATTGTTCATTCAATATATGAGGAATGCATTGGACATGCGTAATTAATGAGTGGGTTTTATTTTATCCCCTTAATGGATTAGGTAAGACTCATGAAACAAACACAAATCAATATTACATAGTATATACTAGTGAGTATAATGAAATTTTCCTTGGATGTGGCCATGATGGTATGAAATATGTCTTTAATGAAGATTTTATGGTATAGAATATATATTGTATGAATATGTGATGGTATGAAATATGTCTTGGTAGATTCCATAATGGTATTAAATACTTCCTGGTAGAGGCCTTGATTGAAAGATTAGGATAAAATATTTTATTTATTTTATCATTATGAAGATTGTTATGGATGTTAAAATGATTATTTACTTTATTATTTTAACCATGTATATATTTAGTTTTGAAGTTATTAATTATTTTCTCAAAACATTTCTCTGGTTTGTTTTTAATAAAATAATCCATTGGTTTCTAAACATACTAGGCATTTTATCTCACCCTTATTATGTTTTCATTTCCCAAAGTTATAGAGAATATTAATAAAGATGATATATGTAGAATGATATTATGTGTCACTATTTTTTGATAGGTTTTGAATATTTATTATGTAATAAGAAAATATGGGTTTAATGGGAAATATGTCCATTGGATGGGAAATACATGGGTTTTGATAAGTAAATATTTTTTCTAATTCTCTAGAGCTCTAAAACAAAAATATTATTGGGTATAAAAGTGAATCAATAATTTATTTTAATGTTGTAATTGTGTATGGTTAAAATAGGGATTCATGAGTTGGTATCAATTACATTATATAAAAATTATATTTTTAGATCCAGATTTTGCAATACAAGCCTAAGAAATATCATTTGGTATTAAATCAGGGTTTATATAACATTATAGGTTAGGTTGTTTTAATATTAAATAAAATTTAAGTGATATAAATATAATTAAGGGTTAAAAATTTTAAGGTTGATCATAAGTTCAAAAACATAAATACGCTTTTGAAATGAGAGTTTATGGTTATTAAATATATTTTGGGAGATATTTCTGGGAATACATGATTAAAATAAATATAAATATAAGGTCTATTATGTGATTTAGTGAGGTAGTTATTTGAGAATAATTTTATTTTAAGGGTACATTTGAAGGTGTAAAAAACCACTTGGGTCAGTATATGAATATATGAATACATGTCAAGGTGATTTTGTTTATTTAAAGGGTTATAATATATTTGGGAATATATAGATAGACTATAGGATTAAAAGGAATTTTGATGTCAATGTGATTCAGGGAGATTCTTACTTTAATTAGATACTGTGGTATATGTTGGTAATTATGTTAGTGTATGATATTATTTTAGGAATAAATATTAAGTTAAATTTTGGGATAATATATAGTTTTGTTATGGTTTTATATTAAGTTGATTCCTATTATTTTGATGTTGATTAATAAGTTTATTAGATCATATATTTCCATGACTTTTGGGTTTATCATATATTAAGGAATATTTTGTTAATGATTATTTATGTTGAATATTTTTTTAGGAAAAAGTGAAGTTGATTTTAGAAGAATATGTGATCAATTGTTTTTTATTTTTTGGTTTTGAATTTAGTCAAGCATATTTTGAAGAGTTTTATGATTTCGGTTTTTATGGAATGATTAAAGTTGAAATTTTGGTATTAGTTTTAATTCCTTTACAATTAATACATTACTTCCTCACATGAATATTTATTCATATTGAGTATTATCTTAAATTTGGTTAACCATTTTTGGATTTAGTAAATAATTGTAAATAGGTGGAATAATTTTCATTATTTTTCAGATATTATTATCCATTAAAATTTTATTTTTTGACTTCAAGTATGAAAAATAAGTCAAGGTTATTAATCATTTAAAATATGATATGATGTAGATGTGGGAAATCAATAGAAACAAAACTGAAGTATGAAATTAGGTTTATAGGATAAAATTAAATAATGTATTAATATTTTTTTATTTTATTTATCTTGATGGTAAAATAACTCCAAAAACTCATTAAAAAGGAATATACATCTATCTAGTTTTAGGTATAAAATATGTCCTAGGTATCAAAGTATTTTTCAGAAATGTATTCTCAAGAATGAGTCTTACAATGGTATTTAAATGGTTTTAGAAATATTTAATTTAGAGGTACATAGATTTGTAGTAGAAACATAGAAATTAGTTATCAAAATAAAATGGACATATGATATTGTATCTATTTTTAAATACATTCATTATGGTTACACAAAATTAAAATTGCGAGGAATTAATTTATTGACGGGGGTGAATGTAAAACCCCAAGATTTTAGTATGATCAACTTTAAATAAATATATTGTTGAATATATTGTGATGTACGAAACACAGAAATAAAGTGAAAAATGGATTGTAAAATTAACGAAATTATTAATACATAATGTATAAATAGATAAACTGACAGTCATTAGTAATTATTATGAAGTAAGTTTAAGAACAATTAACCTTTTAAAAAGAAATATCCTATAAAACAATTTTTTAAATATATTTCATTATTTTATATTAAGGATAAATTAAATTATTTATAATTTAAAATTTATGATATTTTATTCATATTTTGAGTAATTATATTAAAATTACCTTATGATGAAATTTTTGAATTTTTCTAAAATGATTTATTATTTGGGAAATAGTGAAAAATACTGTTTTTACAAATTACTATCACTTTTATGAAATCATCATGATATAAAATGACAATAAGGTATAAAAATCCTTAATTATAAAAAATATGTGTTTAATAATTTAGATAATACAATTAAAAATGATATTTGTAATTTAGAAACCTATGTTTAACATTTTAAAACAAAGTTGATGAATTATTCTAATAAAAGATATATTTTGATCATTTACTTTAATTATATAAAATTTTACATTCAGTTTTATATTGGTTTTAAATTTACATAAATATCATTATTTTAATCAACTATTAAATTTCATGAGGATCAATTATACACATGATTTTTTCGTTAAATCATTTTTAGTCTTTAAACTCCATTTTTCAAAAAAATATTTTCTATTTTTTTAATTATATTAAAAGTAATTTTTAACACTAAAAAATGGAATCTTATAAAATGGATTCTATATTTTGAATTGGTATATTTTCTTTATTTAATAAGGTTCGTTTCATGTTTATTCGTGAAATTATGTTTCAATAGTAAGGGGATTTCAACACAATAAATGATAAAAATGGTTGAAGAGGGGGTTAAATAAAGGGATAATGCTTCAAATATAATTAAAAATTTCCTAATTTTTATTTTATGAGTGTATTTAGATCCTAAATTATCCCACAATCATTTTTTTCATTCAGTTTCACTCTCATTGAAAATTATATTAAAATTACTTTAATGTTAGGAGTATGTACAATAGTGCCACCCTTCTAACTTATAAAATAACCCTCTCCACTCACTTCTATACACACTTAAAGCACTTTAAATCAACCAATATCTTCCTAAATTACTAAAAAACCCCTTATTATTTACCTAGAGGTTCTGGTATTACCAAAATGGAATCCTAAGACGACTTATGTAGAGATCCAAATGAGGGTAGCTAAGGAATAAGTATTCATCTTACCCAGTGTATTTAAGTTTATTTATCCATAAAACACTTAAAAATATTCTATTACCATATTAAAATAATAATATATTTATAATTATAAAAATTATATGTTAATGTTTTTATGAAATAACAATTATATAGCTTTCTTCCATCTATTGGAAAATGAAAACACCACTCATGCGTACGTGTAGACAACCTCTTCCATGAATGGAATATTTAATTTTTCATCATTTAATTACCTGGAAGGTTATAAAATATTTATTCAATGAAATAATATTATATTTATAAAATATTTATGATTCTTTAAAGATAAACCATAATCGACCTTTCTTCCTTATCATTAATTAGAAAATGAAAATGTTGTCTGTCCGTACATGCATACATCAACTTCCACAAACATTAGGTTTCATTTCACATCACCACCTAACCTAGATAGTTATAAAAATTCATTTAAAAATAAATATTATATAATAAAAATTTTTAATGTTTTAATAATGCCCATAAAATTTTTTCAATCACTAATAAAATATATTATTGTTTGGAATCAAAATTTTTAAATAATGATTATTTTTACCCATTAGATGATAATCATCACCATGATTTCAATAAACTACCATGGAATAAAATAAATACATAAAAAACATACTATACACCCTGATAGAAATTATTTATATGAATAAACCATAAATAAGGTGTGTATACTTAGAAGAACAAATTAGAACATGCATGAAAAATTGATTAGTGAACAAAAAATTATTGATTTTAACAAAGAATAATTTCTAAGGGGGTATTAAGAAATTATATGTGAATGGTATATAGTAAGATAAATATTAATATGTATATTATATCTATGTATACTAAATATAATTTTTTTATAAAATTATTTTAGATCATTTCTGACTAAGAAAGATTGCATGGTATGCGATTATTGTCTCAAACTTTCTTCTATGAGATTTATTTTGAATTTATAACCTATTTCCATTACATGGTATATTTAATGACTCTTTAAAATATTATATCATGATAAAATTTTAAATCCTTTTAATTAATTTTTCATTTAATGTTTTCTCTTTCAATTTATTTTGATACAAGTGTTCTAAGATCCGCAATGGTTCTTACACTTATTTTTGATTTATTGAGACATGTTTCATATTTTAAAACATGATTTATTTTATATATTTTACTTAATGATCCAAGAATATTATTTTACATAATATTTGATTTAATTCATGGGATAAAAATATCGATATCATGTTCTAAATTTCAATTTTTTATTTGAAAGTTATCAAAGATGTAATAGTATATTTTACAATCTCACTTTTATTAAAATTTCTTATGATTAAATTTACATTTTGTAAAATTTTATTTCATTTATCTATTAAAACTGATATTTTTTTAAAATATTTTTATTTATTTCCTTTCAATGTTTTATTTCAATTTTCCCTCTATTTGGCACTCTAAACTCTGAGAGAATATTTATATGAAAATGTAATATTATTTCAAAAACATTATTGGGAAAAATTCTATTATATATCTATATTTTTTATTTTATTTCAAAATTTTTTTTATAGTTATTTAAATGATTACTTAAGGTTAATTTATACTAAATTTTAATTTATATTCAAAATTTTGAAAAGATTATTTTTAACATTTTCTGAATAAGCCTCTTCTGAAAGTCTTTACAAAATTGTGGAAAGAATATATTCTTAAATTTTTTCCATATGAATGGATTTTTACACCCTCATGACCATTATTAATTATTTAGCTTCCTTTCATATTTTTTATGGGTTCAAAAGTAATTTCTATTCCCATTATTTTTCAATTTTTTCAAAATAACTTATCATTATTTTTTTCAAATTTTTAGAGAATGGATTTAATTCTTCTTGTATATACATATTTTCTACTTCACATTTACTTAATTAATAATATTTTATTTTAATTATTTTCTAATTTTAAATTATTATTTTAAATATATTCTTTAAATCCCAAAAAAATTGTTCGTAATGTTACCTTTAACTTTATTTTTTCAGAAAAGTTACAAAAGTATTAAAGGAAATTATTATAAAATTATCCACTTCTATTTTCCTCTTTGTATATCAAAAGACTTACCATTAGTGGAATTTATTATTTTTTTACTAATTAATGTTATCCTTCCTATAATTTTTTTTATTATCATAGATATATTGTAAATCATTTCTTTTGTTTAATTATATATATACCCATTACTCTATGTGGTGTAAAAACCCTATTTTGCAGAAATCACATTTAGGGTGATTACCATGAAATATAGTTAATTTATTGATTGTGGGAAATATTTAAAACTCATATACATGTTAGTTATATAATGTTGATTATGGATCACTAAGATATGTTGATTATGTTTTGGTAAAATACATACAATCCATATTACATGATTTACTACATATATTTATTAATTGTTAAGGCACATTGATTATGAATTGTATTCTTTATTCAATATGTGATGAAGAAAATTGATATGTGGATGTGATTATATGGGTCTATTATATCACCTCAATGCACCATGTAGGACTCACGAGATAAATAATAATGGGTATCACTTGGTGTGTGCTAGCCCATAAAATGAAAGGTGTATTGGATGAGGTCTTGATAGTATGAAATTTGTCTTATCCGAGGAATTGATAATATGAAATATATCTTGTATGAGGCCTTGATGATATGAAATATGTCTTGGATGAGGCATTGAATTTATAAAATATGACTTGAATAAGGCCTAGATGAAAAAATTAAGATATCTATAATTATGTATTTCATCACTATGAAGACATTTATTAACTTTCATGTGATGATTTAATTTGTTATTTTATCTATAAATTTATTTATTTAATTTTTTTGATTATATGTAACATTTGTTAATTATTTACTAGGCCATATTGCTCAATTTTGATTATCAATAAAATAACCCATTGTCTTCTACCCTTAATGATTATTTTAGCTCAACCTTTATATGTTTCCATTTCCTAAGGTCATGAATAATACATATGATAGATCTATAATTGCCTCATGTGTGATTTTTTTTGAGATATGTTAAAGATTTATTATGGAATTAGAAAATATGGGTTTAAAGGAAAAAATGTCCATTGGATGGGTAATATAAAGAACCCTCTATATGAGGTAATTTAACCTTTATTTATGTATTTTACATATATATAATGTTCAGTTAATGTTTTTGGAGGTTTATAGGAGTTTTAGAATGCTTTGATGATTTTTTAGGGCCCAAAGTTTGAGCATTATTAGCAGAAACCATGCAACATGTCCATGAAACTATGCAAGGGAAGACAACGGGTACTATAAAAGAACACAGTTGAAGAACCATTTGGATAAAACATGTGTATTACAAGGATAAATCATTCACCTTGAAGTAGTGGGAATTATATAGCTGGGGAATATTTTGTCTACCGTTGTTAGCCAACTGTGGGAGGGGTTGGCTTTGGAAGTGGCAACGCATGGTTGTCCCATGGTCTGCCAAACTGTATGGACTAACCATGTAACTTGCAATAGAATCTTTTAAATTAGTGTATCTAATTATATTTATTTTATTTAATCCTCATTTCCCCCATAATTCACCCATAAGTCAGACTCCTTTTCCTTCCAAAGTTTGAGAGTCAATTCCCTTTGACTTGGGAACATTTATTTAGTGATTCAAAGCCTGTTGGAGATCCAGATTCACCTGTAAGTCTCCATTCTTAGATGTTATTCTTAGATATATTCTCTTATCTTTTCCAAGACCTTATATATAGTTCAATGTGGATAGATACATATTCCTTGGGACACTATATGATATGAAAGGGGATTTGGTGATGTATATGTGGGATGATCTATCATGATGGTGGTTGGATTTAGTAGTTTAAGATAAATTGGACTAAGGAATTTTATGGTGTGATTTTTAAGAAACATTCAACAAAAAATTATAACCTCACACATTCATAATTTCTAGATCATATAAATTCTCCATTTTAATGTTGTAAAATCTCTTAGTAATAGAGTATACGGAAAATTTTATGAATTTAGCCCACTTTCATTGAGATTTACTGTAAGTGATTCCTTGAAGGCACAAATTTTTTAGTCTGGGTTGAAAACAGGTATTCACATAAAGTTTTATGTTATTAAAATAACATATTAAATAGAGAAAATACAATGTGATGGTAGTATAAAGAGACATATCATGAAACACAGTCAAATGAAGCATGTTTATTTTTATGAGAACATGTGGGAACTGAAAAGATGGAAACAAGTAGAGGATAGAAATGTATTCTAGAGGGGGTTGTTTATCTCAAAATCAGACCATGGGATTGGTCAAATTTCCTCCTCAACTGAATAGTGAGCTTGAATTTTTTCAATGAGGTTCTTTTGAGTATATGAATTATATTGTACAACACCACTTAGGGTATCTCATAATTGAAAATAGATGATACATAACTAGTTCTATTGTTGCAATGATACTAGGTTGGTTTCTTGGGACACAACTCACATTTACTAGGAATCAAATTCATAGATGAGATGAGGGTAGTAGAATATATCTAATTAGAATAATTGAGAAAGACATGGTGATTAAAGTAATATAATAACTCCTCAAACTACACAATATCAACATGTTATTAAAGGGGAAAGTGCATTGAGTAAGAAATTGTATGGATATGAGCTAGTGATCATAGATGATCAACCTGGACCTTCGATAGTGAGAGGTATGATTCTTTTGAATTATAACATAATTAATTATTTGTTTGATTTGGGTGTATACCATTTTTTTTATTTCTTATTGTTTTCTTAATCTGATTGGTTTACATGTAAAGATGATGCCTTTTATTTTGAACGTCCAACCACCTTTGGGAAAAAAAGATTGTGGATCCTTGAAATATGTTCTGTGTTTAATTACAAATTAGGTGACTAAGTTGGTATGAGATTTATATGTGATAGATGTCGATGTCATAGACTTCATTCTATGAATGGATTGGCTGATAATCTTTGAGGCCCATGTCAATTGTTATGCATGGAATGCGAGTTTAAAATATTTAGATGGTGTTAGAAATATCTTTAATGTATATTGGGAAGTATATAAAGTCAATAATGACCGTTTTTTTGATGGTAGGATCTATCTATTACTAGCTGACAATAGTTTCTTTGGAATCGATAGATGGGATGAGGGATAAATATTTTCCAACCACAGTAGACCAGTTCTTTGATGTTTTTTCAGAAAGATTCTCAGGGTTTCCACCCAAAAGAGAAGTGGAGTTTAAAATTGATCTCCTACTATGAACCAGTAATATCTCCCTTCTATATTATTGGATGAATCCAATATAATTAATGGAATTAAAGGATATGTTGTATGATTTTGAAATTAAAGGGTATATTCAACTGAGTAAGTCTCTGTGGGTATCACCCGTTTTATTTGTGAAGAAGGTAGATATAACCCTTAGGATTTATGTATATTATATTAAGATTAACCAAGTCATGATAAAGAATTACTATCCTCTTCCATGAATTGATAACATATTTTATCAATTTAGGGGAGTCCAATGGTTCTCTAAAATTGAATTTTATTTTAGATATCACCAACTATGGGTTCATAAATTGGATATTATGAAGATATATTTCAGAAGAAGATATGGCCATTTGGAGTATGTTGTTATGAATTTTGGTGTTGCAAATTCTCCAACCATATTTATGGAATTGATGAATCAAATATCTAAAATGTCTTTAGATTTACTTTTTGTGGTTTTTGTGTATGATATAATAATTTATTCTAGGAAGAAATCACAACATGGGAAAAACTATTCAATAGTTTCAGGTATCTTATGAGATCATCATCTATATTAGAAGTTATCAATGTATGATTTTTAAATACAAGAGGGGTATTTACATGGACATCACATTGTTGAAAAATGAATTTCTTTACATGATTAAAATATATAAGAAGTTATCTATGAAAAACCTCTAAATATTGTCTTTGAGATATATAATTTCCTTGGATTATCAGGATACTACAGGTGTTTTTATGTTAATTTTAATGTTTTGAATCACTAATGAAATCTATGAAATGTAAAGGATTTTCTATCTCGTGGACTGAGTATTATCCTAAATAATTTAAATAACATATAGTTAGACTTATATTATCCCCTATCTGAATGTTTCTAGAATCTAAACAAAGATATATAGTCTTTTTTGATGCATTTGGATCTGGGTTGGGATGTGTTCTCATGTAGTAAGATCATGTTTTTTTATTGTGGATCACAATAGTTTCAGTTTCATGAGAATTAATACCCAACATTTTATTTAGAACTTGCTCTCATGGTCCATGCATTGAAGACCTGGTGTCGAAATCTTTTTAGTGGTAAATTTACAATGCTTATGGATCATAAGAGTTTGATTTTTTATCACAAAGTGATTTGAATATAAGGAAAATAATTTTGATGAAAGATATTAAAATTATCAACATTGAATTCATGTATACACTAAGTAAATAAAATTTGGTGGTAGATTTATTAAGTTGGTAGTCATATTTTCATTTGGATAATGAAGCTCCAGTTCAATGAAAGTTGATGTCGGTCAGAGAAGACATGTTCCAAGATTGTACTGACCTGAGTGATGTTGTAGTTTTCCTCTCAGTATAATATATTATTGATATGGTTGAGAAAGTTAGAAAATATTAGATGTAAAATTATGAATGTGTTACCATGAGGTTAAAAATCAATGGTGGGGGGTGTCCATTGAGGGATGAAATTTGAATTGGAGTTTTTTTAGGTTTAAAAGTTAGATCCTAGAAACTTTGGTTTTTTATAAACAACTTCTTAAGTATTAAAACCATCTGAGATTTGTTTTTCATCATGGGATTTTAAATATATATATATAGAGTGTTTAAAGAATAGTTTTGTGGGTTGAAATGAATCAGTAAGTGACATAGTTTATTTATAGATTCCTCATATGCCAGCAAGCAAAGGTGGAGCACCAAAAAATGATAGACATGTGACAGTCTATACCAATGACCGTGTGGAAATAGAAGAAAATAACCATGGATTTGGTGATAATTATACCATGAAAGGTTACGAAACATGATTACATATGGGTAATTATAGGTCATCTCTTGAATTCATATCATTTTATCCCTATTTGTGAATACTTTATGGTGGTGGAATTGTCTAGAATATATATCATCGATATTGTAAAGTCTCATTGTGTTCAATTACCATTTCATCTAACTGAGACCATAGGTTTATGTATCATTTTTTGGAAGTCCTAATAGAAATATCCTACAACCTAGTTGACTATGAGCATGGAATATCATCCTCAAATAGATAGAAAATCTAAAAGGAAAATATAAATGATGTACGAAATACTTAGGATTTGTGTCATAGATATTGTTGGCTCAAGGGTGGAGCACATACATTTAGTTTATTTCTTGTACAAAACAGTTATCAGGCCTCGATACACATGAATCCTTTTAAAAAATATATGGGAATACTTTTAGTTATCCACTTTGTTGGGTGGAAATAAGTGAGACTACAATGAACCCAACCTTGTCGAAGAGACAATAGAAAATATTCAGTTGATTAGGAACTAAATCAAGATAGCATGGATTAATTATAAATTATATATAGATCATCATCAATAGTCATATTAATTTGATGTGAGTGATCATGTGTTGTTTATAATATCTCATAGGATTGGGAATCATCGTTTTGGTAATAAAGGAAAGTTTTTTACTCAGTACATATGACCTTTTGAGATACTTGAACAATTTGTTAAGGTGTAATATTGGTTGGATGTTCTACCAGGGTTCAGTTCATTGAACAAATCTTTTATGTATATCAGTTGAAAAAGTATCAGCCTGATCCTGACCTTGTGATTCGATGATATAACATTGACTTAGAGTTGGATGCTATATTGATTTATGTTCTATTATAGTTTTGGGATAGGAACGATAAAGTCTTGTATGATAAAAGCATCATCCTAGTGCATGTTTTATGGAAACCTGGTCAGATTGAGGAAGAAACATTGGAGCATGAAAAGGAAATATTGGAGCAGCGGCCCAAAATCTTCCAAGAGAAGTCTGGTTTTTTACATTCTAGGCACCAAAAGATTAATGATGGGGAGAATTCATCGCCCTTATTTGTAGGTAATCGACCATTTAATTATTTATTTTAAGTATATTAAATGACCATGTTATGTCCCAGAAGGTTCAATGGAGTTTTGCGTGCTTTGGAGGCTTTTCTAGAGGAACACAATTTGAGAATTATTAGCAGAAAATATGAAGCATCTCTATGAAATCATGAAAGGTAAGATAATGGTAACTGGGTAGGTGTACGATTATAAAACGGTTTTTCTAAACATTGTGGATTCCCAAGAGAAACTTTTCATATTGAAACCGTGGTAAATATAAGGTTAGTGAATGTTTTATCTTACTGTGCAAGCCAACTATGTGAGAGGATGGATTAAGGTTACAGAATTACACGGTTGGTGCACTGTATTTTAAACCATGTGACCTAACTATGTGGTGTATAGCTAGCCCTTCAAAATTTGTGGACATAATTTGATTTAAATTCTTTAGTCGTTGGCTTTCCCTTAATTCCCCTTTAAATCAGATTCCATTTCCTCTAAAGGCTTGAGAGGTGACTACCTTCAATCTGAGGAAAAGTTTTAGTTGGTTTATAACTTTTTTGAGATCCAGATTCACTGATAAGTTTCCATTATTGGCTATTATTCTTATATATCTTCTCATTATCTTTCCTAGAGTCTTAAATCTAGTCCACTATGGATACATCTATGTTTTATTATCATAATTGTGTTGTTTTATGGTTGGATCTAGGGAAGGAAAGTTATTTATTGATATGATATTGATAATCATTATGTGGTTCTTCATTTTTACAAACATTTGTGAGGTAGGTGGATTATCTCTAGACTCCACCTGTTTATAACATGAAGGATTAGATATAAATACATGTTTTTCTTGAAATTATTGTAGGATACTTGTGTAATTCATGTTGTAAACCTGCTTTGTGATGATTTTGTGAAATTTTGGAAATTGGATGGTTTTGTGGAAAATAATCTTTGATGATAATATTAAAATATATATTTTAAAATTATGGTTTTGATTTGATACATGAAAAATGGTTTGTAGAAGTATTTTTAAGAATGAAAGGTTTTTGAAATGGTTTGGAATGTTTTTTGGAATACATGGTAGGTTTGATTTCATTTTAATTAGACATGACCTTGTGGAAGGGGTGTGTTCCATTATGGAACCCAACATTGGTTTCCTTGGGACGACTCGATAGATTAATGAGTGACATCTCATGAGTATGGAATTATCCCATGAGAATTCATGCTTGGATGTGTGGAATCATGGAATGGGTATGCCAAATTGAATGTGAAAGTTTTTAAAGTATGTTTTTATTGATTTCTGTAGAAAAATATTTTTTATTTTATATAAAATGTCTTAAATTGTTTTAAACTATTTTATATAAATGTGCTAACATGTTTTTTCTAAGTGGTATTATTTGGAGAGTATTTAGATAAATCCAACACAATTTAGAGTCCCCGTTTTTCTTGGGAATTATTGTAAATTTTAAGATACCTTCTATTGGGACACATGTAAGGGCATGGTATCTCAGTTCTTTAGTGTTGATGCTTGATACTGTGGGAATAGATTTTCATATTGAATATTAGAGTAAGTAGGGAGTTTCTTGTTTATTGTATTTGGTGTATTTAGGATTTTCAATCTTTTTGTTCCTCTATTTTTTTAATTGGTTTCCAATTGTACTCTAATATGTTTATTATATTAATTATATTGAGTTATATATATTACTCATGAATCATTAAATGGTTTGTTAATTTATTGTATTTTTGTTTTTATGTTTGTCTTTCAATGGAAAAATCTTCCCCCAAATAATATAGGTGCCCTTGAAATTTATTTCTATCCTTTGGTGCTTTGGGAATGTCACCTAAGGCCAATAACACCCAACACATATTCCCAAGACAATGGGTGATGGGTGTAATGTTACAAAATATATGGGTTTTTAGTGGTAATTTTTTTCTAATTATCTAGAGTTCTAAGCCTAAAATGTTTTTTTGGTATATAAGTTATGCAATAATTTATTTTAATTTTGTAATGATGGATGGTTAACTTTTTTACTCCTTAGTAGGAATCAAATCTAGTATGTAATAATTATTTTTAGTACCAGATTATGGAGAATGAGTCTAGGGGATATTAGTTGGTGTTAGAGTATGGTTTAGATAACTCGTAAGGTTAGGATGTTATCAAATTAAAGATAATTTAAGATATATAAATGTCATCAAGGTTTTAAAATTTTATGGTTGATCAAATTTCAAAGTTATATATACCCTTTAGAGATATGAGTTTAAGGTGACTAAAGAAATTTTAGGAGACATTTATGGGAATACATGAATAAGGTAAATTTAACCGTAGGGTTCAGTATGATATTTAGTGTGGTATTTATTTGAGAATAATTTTATTTATTAGAAAACATTATAGGTGTAAATAACCACCAGGGTTAGTATATTAATTTAAGTCAAGGTGATTGTGGTTATTAAAGGGTTATATATTTTTTGAATATATATATAGCATTTTGGATTGAAAGGTAATCTGATGAAAAAGTGATTTAGGAAGATATTTACCATAATATGGTAGTATGGTAGATATTTTTTAGTGTGTAAGTGGATGATATTATTTGAAGAATAATGATTAAGTTATCTTTTGGAAGTGTATGTGGTTTTGATATGGTTTTACGGTAAGGTGATTCAGATTATTTTGGGATTATTTATGAATTTTTTAGAGCATATATTTCCATTATTATTTGGTTTATCATATATTATGGAATATTTTATTTTATTTATTATTGAAGTTTAAAAAATTTTGTGGTAAAAGTTATGTTGATTTTAGAAGAATATTTGATCAAATGTTTCTGTTTTTTATGTTTTGAATCGAATAAATCATATTTTGAGGAGTTTTATTATTTATTTATCTATGGAATGATTTAAGATAAACATTTAATTTTATTATTGATATTTTTAAGATTAATGTATTTCTTCCTCACACAAAGATTTATTTATAACTAGTATTATCTTAACTTAGGTTATTGATTTTTTGTGTTATTAAATAAATAGAGATAGGGGGAATAAATTTTCATTTTATAATAGGTATTATGACCCATTAAAGTTTATTTTAGTGATTTAGGTATGAAAAATTTATCACAACTATTTATTATTTAGAATATGTGTTGAAGTAGAGGTGAAAAACTGATCAAAACTAGACATAAGGATAAAATTATGCTTATAGGATAGAAAGAAATCAACTAATTATATTTCCTCATATTCTTTATCTTGATGGTAAAATTACTTCTTGAAATTATGAAATAGGAATATAGATATATCTATTATTATGTTTAAAATATCACTTAGGTATAATTTTTTTTGGAAACTTATTCATAAGTATGAGTTGTATAATGGAACTTACAAGATTTTTAAAATATTTAATTAATAAATAATAAGATTCCCAGTAGTAACACATGAACTATATATCAAGATAGAATATAAATATGATACTATAAATGTTTTAATATACAATTAGTATGTTTTTATAAAATATTAATTTTGAGGGCCTAATTTATTTAAGGGCGGGGAATGTAACACCCCAAGATTTTGGTATGAATTAATTTAAAGAAATATATTTTTAAATTGATTGTAATATACATAACATAAAAATAAATTGAAAAGTTAAGGTGAACATCAATAAACATTGAATATAAAACGATCAAACAGATAAATTTACAATCATTGGCAATTGATAGGAAATAAGTTTAAGAACACTTAAAGTTTAAAAAATAAATTTTTAATAAAATAGTTTTTAATTTATTAGCTATTATTATTCAATTGATAAATTCTAAAATTTTATATTTTTAACTGGATTAAATTATCTTTATTTTTCATTAATTATATCAAAATTATCTTAGGGTACAATTTTAGTATTTTTCTGAACATGTTGATTTTTTGGTGAATAGTAAAAGTACATTTTTACTCATATTGTCACTTTTAAGACATAATCATGATATAAAAATTAATTGGAAATCTATAAACCATTTAGGATATACCTAATATTTATTTATTAACTAAAATAATACATTAAAATTTTTTATGTTTACTTTTTAATCCAAATTTTGACATTATAAAACTTACGTGAAGATTCATCCTAATAAAATAACTATTTTATCCATAACTTTAATTAAGTATTTAAACAAATTAATTAGGGTTTTAATTGGGTTTAAATTAAAATAACTCTATTATATTTATTTATAAACCAATAAATTTCATGAGGATCAATTATACCATTTATTTTGGTGTAAAATCAATATTAATCTTTAAAAGGCATTTTTTGTAGAAAATATTTTTCTTTTCATTTCATGTAATTACGTTAAAAGTAATTTCTTCCAATACAAAAAATTTAGTCTTTTAAAATATATTAAATATTTGTAATTATTCTACTACATTATTTAATTTGATAAATTTCATTTTTATTTATAAAATTAGGCTATCTTAGTAAAAGATACTCATGATTGTAATGGTTAAAAAGTTTTAAAAATAGAGATAAACTAAAGGATATGGATTAAAAAATCATTAAAAAATTTCTAAATTTTATTTCATTAGTATATTTAGACCATAAATTGTCTAAAATTTAAATTATCCCCATTAGGTACCAATTTCCTTTTATAGATACATTTATATTATTTTAAAGTTAAGAGTGTATTAAAAAGTACCACCCCCCTCACTTATAAAAGAACCAATCCTCTAATCACATATCTTCACACTTTGAGAACTTTATATCAATAAATATATTCACAAATAAATTATAAAAACATATATCCATGACCTATATATTATTTTATTACCAAAAAGAGAAACCTAATATGGTATTATGAGTGATCTAAAGGAGGATACCCAAAGAAGAGATAATCATCTTAACCAAGATTATTCATGTATATTTATTCTTCTACCACATAAAAATATTATATAAAAATAACAAAATAAGAAATTAAAAATAATTATTATACTTAAATTTTATTATTTTTTTGAAACAAACATTATATACCTTATTTCCATTAGTTGTGAAATGAAAACATCGCCCATGCATACGTGTTTACTACCACCTCCATGAATGAAAATTTTCATTTTTCATCAATGAAATACATGGTGGGATATAAAATATATACTTAGTGAATACATATGATATATTTAAAATAATTTTTATTCTGTAAATATGAACCATTATCAACCTCCCCTCCCTTTCTTTTATTAGAAAATGAAAATATCTCCCATGTGTACATGCAAACTACCGCCTCCCCAAAAGACATATTTTATTTCCATCACCACTTAAAATAAATAGTTATAAAAATTGAATTCATGAATAAATATTATGTTTAAAAGATTATTAAGGTTATATAATGGTTATATATTTATTTTTATCCACCAATTAAATCAATTATTTTGGTAGAATAAAAATATTTAAAAATGATTATTTTAAATCATTCCATGAGAATCATCACCATGAGTTCCATAAAGTGACTATAGAGTTATAGAAATATATCAATAAAATATTGAAAAACTTCATAAAACTTCTTTCGATTATTAAAACCTATCCATGGTATAAATAAATAATCTATGAAATGAAAACATTCATGGAACACTAAACAGTTACATAAAAATATTGATTTCAATAAAGAATTATTACTAAGTGGATAAAAATACATTATATTTTAATTTTATATTTTAATATAAATATAAATTTTATTCTAATATATTTTTATAAATAAATTAAATTTATTATGAAGGGATGTTAAAGTGTGTTCGACTAAGAAAGATTTGAATTTAGGGGTTTCTTATCTCAAACTTTCTTCTTTGAGATATATTTTGAATTATAAAGCTATTTCCATTACATGGTGTAAATGATGACTATTTTAAATATTTTATCAAGATCGAAATTTTATTCTTGGTAATTAATGTTATATTTCATGTACTCTATTTCAAGTGGTTTTGATTCAAGTGTTATAAGATCAATACAAGTTCTTGATCTTATTTTTTTTGATTTTTTGATGCAAGTTTCATGTTTTGAACCATGATTTTTTCCATGTGGACTGAATAAATCATAATTATTATATTTTAAAATAAAATTTTATATAATTTATTGGAATTATATATCCATATCATTTTATATATTTTTAGTTATTTTTTTTCGAAAGTATTCAAGGCTGCAAGGGATTATTTTACAATCTCACTTTTATCAGGATTCTTTATGTTTCAACTGAAATTATGCAAATTATATGATTTTATTTTTTAAAAACAACATATTTTATTATAATATTTTCATTTTAGTGAATTTAAATTTAAATTTTATTTTTAAATTTCTTTGGTACTCAAAATGACTGAGAGAATGTTTATAAAAAGGTCGACCTTATTTAAATTTTTTTACTCTAGATCCTTTCCCATCCCTATCCATATTATTTAGTTTGTTTCATGGAATATTTTTTATATACTTCAATGATTATATAAGGTAAATATTTATTAAATTTTACTTTATGTTAAAAATTTTAAAAATATTTTTTAGTATTTAAAAAAAAGGTCATTTTTTGATTTCTTTTTCAATGTGTGAAAATAATCTCATTTTAAATGTTTTCTTCCTAAATGGATTTTTCTGCCATCATGAAAATTCTTCATTATTTATCTACCTTTACAAGTTTTGATGGTTTAAAAAATCAATATATCTCTATATTATTATATAAATTTTCCAAAATAATATTATATTATTTTCTTAATATATTTGAAAAGGTATTTTATTCTACTTATGTATATTTTTATCTTAAAATCTATATCTACTAAATAAATCAAAGTTTATATTCAATATTTTGTAATTTGAAATTATTTGAAAAAAATTAGTTAAATTTTTTCTTTGAATTTTACAAAAATATATTTGAAGGATACTTATTTAATTTGTATTTGGAATATAGATATAAAAGAATAAATTGGAATTATTTATGAAAATATTAACTTCCATTTTCATATCTATCACTCAAAAGGCTTTCCATTACTAGAGTGACTTATTTTTTGGTATATTAAATTTATAATCCATGCACTTGTTCTTTATTATCATGGATTTATTCTGTATTATTTATATTATTAACATAACCATATACCTATTACTGTATAAAGTGTAAGAACCTTATTTTTCATAAATTAGATGGGCGGTGTTTACTAAGAAAGGTAACTTGTTTATTAAATTGGGAAAATATTTAAAATAATTTTAATATTTTGTTATATATAGAAACCCCCAATCAGATTAGAAATGTTTAATAGGAAATATAACTTACATTAAACGTGTGTAAGTGATGGGTGGGATATTTTGTAGACCTTGTATGCATTTGGTGGTCTCATCGGAGAAATAAGATTGGGTATCACTTGGTGTATGCAATACCATACAATGAAAGTTGTATTGGATGAGGCCTTCATGGTATGAACTATGTCTTGGATGATGCCCTGAAAATATGAAAGATAGATTGGATATGGCCTTTATGGTATTAATGATATCTTGACAGAGTCCTTAATGGTTTAAGATAATTATTGGTTGATTCATTAATGGATAGATTAACATGTCTAGCATTATGCATTTTATTGCAATATAGATAATTAATGAAGTTCATGGGATTATTTACTATTTTATTTTATCTATGTAAATAAATAGAGATCAGGTACTAACCCAAGGGATTTTATGTGACTTAGTGTTTGTTTTTTTGAGAACTTTTTTGGGGAAAATATAGAGGTTTAAATAACTTGTAGTGTTTGTAAATGAATTTATGTAAATTTTATTGTTAATATTTAAAGGGTTTTCATTTTTTTGGGAACATAAAGATATAATTTATAATTGAAATGTAATTTTATGAAATAGTGGTTTATGGATACTTTCACCATAATTATAGATTATGGTATGAGTTTTCTAGTGTTTAATTGGATGATATTATTTGAGGAATAAATATTGAGTTAAATTTCAGAAGCATACATGGTTTATTTATGGTTTTATGTTAAGGTGATTTAGGTTATTTGAGGTTTTACTAATATATTTATAATAGTATATAAATCATGGTTTATTTGGTTCATAATATAGTAAGAAATATATTATATTTATTATTGTGGTACAATATTTTTTGAGAAAAACGTTTTGTGGATTTTAGAAGAATATATGATCAAATCATTCTATTTTGGGGGTTTTTAATTTAGTATATCAAATTTTAAAGAGTTTTAAGATTTTATTAATTGTATAATTGTTTAATTTGAACTTTGGGTGTAATTTTTGAGGTTTTTCATATTAATGTACTTATTCTCTACTTGAATATTTATTAATATTGAGTATTATCTTAATTTTTTATCCATTTCTTCTTTTATTAAATAAGTAGATACACGAGGAAAAATTTATCATTATTTTTTAGATGTTATTATCTATAAAATTTTATTTTATTGCTACATGCATGAAAATAAATCATAGTTATTGATCATTTACTATATTTGATGAAGAAGTGGTGGGAAATACTAATTTAAACACAACTAAAGGATTAAATTATGTTTATAGGATAATAGGAAATCTAGTAAATATATTTTCTCTTATTACTTTTCTTGGTGGTAAAATAACTCCTTTAACTCATGAATGAGGAAGATAAATATATCTTGTATTATATGGAAAATATATCTTAACTATCAAGGTATGGTTTTGGAAAACTATTCATAAGTATGAGTCTTATAATAATACAAATATGGTTTGATAAATATTTAATTAAGAAATGCTAAAATTAATATTAACAAAATTGGAATTTGATATCAAGATAAAATAGACTAATTAGATTATACCTATTTTAAGATAAATTAATTATTATTATAGAAACATTAAATTGTGATGACATAATTTTTTTAAGGTGTGGGGGATAATTTAACACCCCCATGATTTTAGTATAAATTACATGAAATAATATATTTTCGTATAACATTTTATATAAATCACATAGAACTAATGCGAAAAATAATGGTAAAAATGAATAAATTATGAATATAAAATTTTAAAATAGATAAAATAACAATAATTTTTAATTGTTATAAAATTAGGTTAATAACTATTGAAGTTTAAACATAAAATTCTTATAATTTTTTAAATATATATTTAGGTTTTTATTTAAAAGAAACTTCCATAAAATAATAATTTTATTTTATGAAATGAAATTAATTTTTGGATTCAATATATTAAAATTATCTTAGGGTGAAATTTGATGAATTTTCTAAAATGGTTAATTTTTGGGTGAATAACGAAAAATACAGTTTTTACAATTACATTCACTTTTATTACATCATCAAAAAATAATAATGAATTTAAATTTTATATAAAATTTATTATATACAAAATATTTTCTTAATTAATAAAATAAAACAATTAGAAATTTCATGTTTAAATTAGAAACCTATGTTTGACATTTAAAAACCTATTTGATGATTTCTTTTAATTAAAGAACTATTTTTGACCATTTACATTAATTGAGTATTTATAAGGTTATATTATATTTTTATTGGTTTTAATGTCTCATAAATATAATTTATTATTAATAAACCAACAAAAATAACAAGTATGAATTATATCTTGGATACTGGTGAAAAACAATTTTTGTTTTTAATTTTGTTTTCTAAAAAACTTGTTTTCATTGCGCCTCACATGCTTATATTAAAGGTAATTTTTAACAAAACAATAAATTAAATCATTTAAAATGTATTACATATTTTGAATAAATATACTCAAATTTATTAATAATGTTCATTTCATTTTTATTGATAAAATAAATTTACAATAAAAAAATTTAGTCCCCACAGTAAATGTTTAGAGGGTCAAAGATGGGGTTAAACTAAGGGATAATGAATAAAAGTCATTAATTTTTTTTATAAATTTTATTTTATGTGTTTAATTATACCATAAAATATACTATATTAAAAAAATATTCCATTTGGTTCCAATTTACTTTGAGAATGAATTTTATATTATTTTAAATTTAGGAAAATGTACAAAAGTTCCACCCTCTCTCTAAAAAAAGAACCCATCCTCTCTTCATTTATCCACACATGTTTAGCCATTTAGATAAAAAATATATATACCCAAGTACTTAAAAAAACCCTTATAAATTATGTATAGGTCATTGTCTTACCAAAATGGTAACTTAAGAAGGCTTAAGGAGAGATCCAAATAAGGACACCCAAGGAAGAGGTAACCGCCTTAACTATATTTATTCGAGTTTATTTCTTCTTCCACCTAATCTAAATAATATATAAACGTATTAAAATAATGATATAATATTCATTAGTATTCTACAAGTTTATTATTTTATGAAATAACAATTATATACCTTCTTTTCTTTTATTTTATAATGAAAACGTAGCTCGTGCGTACATGCTCACTAATGGATCTATACATGACATATTTATTTTTTTATCACCACATTAAATGGTAAATTATAAAAGATATATTTAATGAATAAATATTATATTATTTATATAAAAATTATTATATAAATATAAACCATTTTGTATATTTTTTTATTCCCATCCATTCGAAAATGAAAATTTCACACACATGTATGTGGGAACTATCACATCCACGAACGACATATTTCATATTTTATCACCACCTAACATGGATAGTTATAAAAATATATTTAATGAGTAAATATGATATTTAAAACATTATTATGGTTCCATAATGGTTATATATATATATATATATTTATTCACTAATGAAATCAATTATTTTTATAGAATTGAAATGTATAAAAACTCTTATTTTTAAGATTTCCATGTGAACCAACCCTATTAGTTCTATAAAATTTCCATGAAATTATTGAAATATATCAAAAACATATTTTAGAGATTCATAATAATTTTTCATTTTATTAAACTATAACCAAGGTTAGAATACCTAAACATACAAAACCAAACATACATGGAAAACAGAATAGTTAACACAAAATAATTGATTTTAACAAAGAATTATTACTATGTGGGTAATAAGAAATTATTAGTAAGTGATAGGTAGTAATATAAATATAAATATGGTTCCTATATATATATAATTTAAATTTATCAGACTGGAATGTTAGTTCACTTCTAACTAAGAATGAATCCAAGGTACATGATTCTGGTCCCAAACTTCATTCTTTCAGACATGTTTTGAATTACATACATATTTCCATAAAATGTTGTATATGATACCTATTTTAAATATTATACCATGATAAATTATTTAATCATGTTTATTAAAGTTCCATTTCATGTTCTATATTTCAAGATAATTTGATTAAAGTGTTATAAAATCCATAATGGGTTTTGCTCTTATTTTCGATTTCTTAAGCTTTTTTAATGCTTTTCACCATGGTTTATTTTATAGATTGTTATTACTTCACAATTAATTTTTTTAACATGATATTTTATATAATTAATTGTATTTATAGATCCAAATTATTTATTAATTTTTGAGTAAATTTTATTTGAAATTTATCTAAGTTGTACAAGATTATTTTATAATATTACTTTTATCAAGATTGTTTATGTTTCAATATCCATTGGGGAAATTTTTTATTTCATTATTAAATCCCATATATTCTATTATAATATTTATATTTATGGGGTTTTCATTTTTATATCCACTTTCTCTATTAATGGTACACAAAAAGACATAAAGAATGTTTATAATAAAACCCAACCTTATTTCAATTTATTGGTTGGGAAAAATTCTCTTCTATATTCATATTATTATTTTTGGTTTCAAGAAAGTTTATTTATATAATTAAATGATGAATTAAGTTAAATTTATATTAAAATTTTATTTCTATTCAAAAATCTCAAAAGGTTTATTCTTAATTTTTTTTGAAGAATCCATTCTTTACTCTCTTTACTAAATTATGAAAAGAATCTATTTTTTAATGTTTTCTCCATGAATATATTTTCACAAAATCATCAACATTCTTAATTATTTAGCTTTATTTCCATTTTTTATAGTTTTATAATTTAATTTATATCTCCATATTTTTATTTATTTCTATAATTAATTGAATATTATGTTATTTAATGTTTAGAAAATGGATTTAATTCAAATTATATATATTTATTTCTTGCACTCCACATTTAAGAAATTTAGAATTTTTTGTTTTCAATATTCCATTATTTTAAATTATTTAACAATTTTTAAATTTTATTATTTAAATATTAGGAAAATTGTTTTGAAAGTGAATTTTAACTTTGTTTTGGAACCACGTAACAAATGCATAAAAGGAAATTCTTTTTAAAGGTTTTGATTGAATATTTTATCTCTCTCCCAAAAGACATACCATTAATAGAATGAATTATTTTATGATAAATTGATGTTCTCATTTATTTTATTGTTCTTCATCATCTTGTATATATTATACATAATATAATGTAATGGCTTAGCTTTATACCCATTACTCTATATGGTGAAAACACCTTATTTTTCATAAATGATATTAGAAGTGTTTACCGAGGAATATATCTCATTTATTGATCAGGGAAAATATTGAAAATATATTTAATTTTTATTTTGGTAAATATTATTACTCACCACTAAGGAATGTTATTTATGTTTTGGGAAAATATTAAAATTACTTATTAATTAATTCAATATAGATATTTATTGATTGTTATGTCATATTGATGATGAATAGTGTTGTACATTAAATATATGAGGAATTAATTTGACATGTGTGTGTGATGGTTAAGATATTTTATGACAAATTTATGAATTATGTAGGTCTAATGAGATTACTGAGAATGGGAATCACTTGGTGTATGCCAACCCATATAATAAATGACATCTTAGCTGAGGCCTTGATGACATGAAAAATGTCTTAGATGAGGTCTTGATAGTATGAAAGATGTTCGGGTTGAGTTATTGATTATATGGAAGGTGTCTTGGAATAGATACTAATAATATGAAAGATGAAACAAATGTGGATTTTTTGGAAAGATTGGGATGAATGAATTTATGTAATTCTTCACTATGAAATTTTTTATTGATGTTCATGTGAGTATTTACTTTATTATTTTATCCATGGATATATTTAATGCTCATATTATTTATTATATGACACATTTATCTAAATTTTACTCTTTCATATTACTAAATTTTTTATATATGTAAGATTCCATTTTTTGGTACCCTTACTGGGTGCTTGTTCTCACACTTATTATGTTTAATTTTACAATATTATGAAGATTTATAAAATATATAATAGATCTAGAATGGTATCGTTAGTGGAGAATTGTTTTGGGAGATATTGTAAATTTATTTTGGAATAATAAAATGTGGTTTTAGTTGGAAAATTTCTACTAGATGAGAAATATATGGGTTTTTCAAAGTAATTATTTTTTCATATTTCTATATATATCCAAACATAAAATGATCATCGGTATGTAAGTGACTTAATAATTTATTTTAATTTTGAAATCATAGATGGTTAAAATTTGGTCTCTTCGGTTATTATCAAATATAGTATATGAAGATTATATTTTTTTCACCAGATATGAGAATATGGGTTTTTGGCATCTTAGTTGGTATCAGAGCAGATTTTAGATAACTTTAGGGGTTATGATTTTATTAGATTAAGGATAATTTAAGAGATTAATATCATCAGGTCACAATAAGGTTAAGTCTGATCATACATTCAAGGGAATAGATACCCTTTTGAGATGAGAGTTTAAGGAGACTAAATATATTTTGGGAGACATTTATGGGGATACATGATTAATGTAAATATAACCCTAGGGTTTAGTATTTAATTTAATGTTATCGTTATTTTAGAATAATTTTTTTTTATAGAGAAGATAAAGGTTAAAAAGCTGCTATATTTAGTATATGAATTCAAGTTAAAGTGATTGTGGTTATTTAAAGGGTTATCATAATTTTTGGAACAGAAGATAACACTTCGTATTGGAAGTTATTTTAATGAAAAAGTGATTCAGTGAAATTGTTTTGGTAATTTGAGATCATGATTTATATGTTATAGTGTCTAAGTGTGTGATATGAATTGGGGAATAAATATTGAGTTATATTTTCAGAGACTATATTGTTTTATATGGTATTTTGTTAAGATTATTACTTCTGGTTTGGGGTTTATTCATAAATTTATTAGAGTATATATTTCACTGATTTTTGAGTTTAGAATATGGTAGGGAATATTTTTTTAATGATTATTAAAATTAAATAATTAAATAATTTTTTTAAAGAAAGTTTAGGAAGAATATGTGATCAAATACTTTTGATTTTTGGGTTTTGAATTCAGTGAAGAATATTTTATTAGAGTTTTAAGATTTAATTATTTGTTTAATTATTTATGATAAAATATGGGTGTTATTTAATATTAACATATTTCTTAATCACATGAATATTTATTCACATTGAGTGTTATCTAAACTTGTAGTAACCATTCTTGGTTTTATTAAATAACTAGATATATGGGGAGTTATTTTTCATATTTTTTGGATATTATAATCCATTAGAAGTTGATTTTATTGATTCATGCATGAATATTTCATCATGGCTCTTTACTATTTTTAATATGATATAAAAAACATAGAAAAATTATTAAAACACAACTGAAGGATGACATTACATTTATTAGTTAGAAATAAATAATGTAAACACATTTTATCAAATTTTATTTCTTGAGGGTAAAAGAAATAACCAACCTCAAGAAAGGGGAATATAAATCTATCATGTCTTATGCAGATAATATATCTCAGGTTTGAAGGTATTTTTTTAAATCCTTTCTTTAGAATGAGTCATATAATGGAATATACAGGGGTTTAGAAATATTTAATTAAGTAATACAAAGATTCCTAGAAGTAAAATAATAATTATATATCAAGATAAAATCAAAACATGATATAATATCTTTGTTAATAAAAAATTATTATGGTTACAAAAAAATTAAAATTGTAATGATAAAATTTATTTGGGGAGAATGTAAGACCTAATTATTTTAATATGAATTAATTTAAATAATTATATCATTAAATATTAGGTGATATATGCAACACAAAATTAAAGTTAAAATGAAAGGAAAACATCAATAAATTATTATTATACAAATCAAAAATAGATAAATTAACACCCATTATTTATTTATATGAAATATTGTTAAGAACACCTAACGTTTTAAAAAATAATTTATCATAATTTTGATTGAATAGTTTCTTTTGTTTTTATTTATAAGATAATTTCTATAAATTTTTAATTTTATTTTGATTAAATATATTTCATTTTAGTATTCACTATATCAAGATTATATTCAAGTGAATTTTTGGTATTTTTCTAAAATGGTTGAATTTATTGATGAATCGTGAAAAATAAAATTTTATAAATATAATCACTTTTAGGACATCATCATAATATAATAATGACTTTAATGTTTATAGAACTATTTTATAGAATAAATAAGTGTTTAAGGATTAAAATAGAACATTTAAAAATGTTATTTTTTACCTTATAAACCAATGGTTTCCATTTTAAAACCTAGTTGATGATTGATTTTAATAAAAGAATTATTTTTTATCATTTTGTTTAATTAAGTTTTTAAAAGGGTAAAATCGGGTTTGGATTGATTTTAAGTCACACAGATCTCTTTTTTTATTCATAAACCAGTACAGATTATTATGATCAATTATACAGTTTGTTTTGGTTCCAAATCATTTTTATGATTTGAAATTCATTTTTCTAAAATCTATTTTTCGTTGTGTTTTTCTTACATATATTAAAAGTAAAATTTTCCACCAATAGAAATTGAATATTGAAAAATGTATTAATTATATTTGAATAAGAGTATTCAAATTTTGTAATAATTTCAATGTAATATTTTTTCATATAACAATGTTACCATAATACAAGTTTGTCTCCATGGTAAATGTTTAAAGGGTTAAAGAGGGGGTCTAAACATTGGGAAAAAGCATCAAATATCATTAAAAATTGACCAATTTTGATTGTATGAGTGTTTTTAGAACCTCACATTTCCTTTATATATATTTTTTATATTTTTTCAAATGTACTTTAAGAACAAGATTTATAATATTTTAAAGTTAATAATAATTACAAATGCACCACCCCTCTCACTTATAAAAGAACACCTCCTCTCCTCACTAATCCACACAATTTGAGTACTTTAGATTTATTTATTTATACCCATATAAATTAAAAACACATTTATTCATGACCTAGAGGTTCTAGTCTTACCACAAGACCGTCTTAAGGAGGCTTGGGGAGTGATTTAAAGAGGATACACAAGGAATAAGTAATCATCTTAAAAAATTTTCTTGGAGTTTATTTCATATTCCACATTAAACAAATATTCTATATAAATATTAAAATAATAAGTTAATTTTAAATTGTATAATAAAATTATATTATTTTTACAGTAAAACCATCATATACCATCTTTCTATACTTTGAAAAATGAAAATTTCATCAGTGTGTATGTAAAGACTACCACCTCTACAAATAGTGTATTCCATTTTTCATCGCTTCCTAAAATGGTAGTTTTTAAAAGATTTATTTAATAGATAAATATTATATTTATGAAATAATCATGATTATGGGAAATTAAATAATTATCTACCTTTCTTCCTTCCCATTCATTAGAAGATTAAAACATCATCTATACGTACATGCATACTACCACCTCCATGACCGATGTATATCATTTTCAATTACCACCTTATATGTAATGTTATATATAAATTTACTTAATGAATAAATATTATATTAATTTTTTTTAAGATTTTATAATGGTTATATATACATTTTTATTCAATAATAAAATCAAATCTTTTTATGGAATCAAACTTTATAAAAAGTAATTATTTTTTAGCATTGTCTTTGAATCATAACCATGAGTTCCATAAAGTTACTGTGGAATTTTATAAATATAAAAAACATATTATAAACCTTTATAAACATTATTTTGGTGATAAAAACTTAGCAAAGATGTAAATACTTGAAACATTAAATCAGAACAAATATAGAAAACTGAATACAGAACACGAAAATATTAATTCAAACAAAAAGTTAAAACTAATTGGGTAATCAGTAATTATAAGTAAACTATATTTATTAAGATAAATATAAATAGGGTTACGATATATATTTTTATAAAAAATTTAAATAACTTATATTGGTTTGTTAGATCATGTAGGTCTAAGCAAGAATCTATTGTATGAGTTTCATGTCTCAAAATTCTTTATTTGAGACATGTTTTGAATTAAAAACCTATATCTCTAACATGGTGTATAAAACGCCACTTAGAAAAATTATATCATGATAATTTCTTTATTCAAATTAATTTAATTTTCATATTATGTTCTCTCTTTAAAGAGGGTTTTATTCATGCGTTATAATATTTGTAAGGGTTGTTAATCAAATTTTTGACTTCATAATACTTGCCTCATATTACAATCCATGATTTATTATATATTAAGTAAATAATTTTCCTAGTATATATTATAAAATAATATTTTATGTAATTTATGTTATTTAGAAATCCATATGATTTTATTACTTTTTAATACTTTTGATTTGAAAATTACCAAATCTATAATGGTTTATTTCACAATTTCACTTTTATTAGGATTGTTTATATTTTAAATTACATTATGGGAAATTGTATGTTATTAATCTATTAAACCCCATATATTTTCTTATAATATTTCAATTTAAATTATTTTCATGTTCTTTTTCCATTTTCCCTCTTGTTGTTAATCAATACCATTGAGATAATGTTTATAAAAAAAATCGGTCCTTATTTCAACTTTATGATCCATTACATTTATTTTCCACATCCAAATTATTTAATTTATTTAAAAAAATTTGTTTTCTATACATATATGATTACTTAAGATAATTTTCTATTAAATATTTTTTATTCAAATGTTTTAAAATAATGTTTTTAATATTTTATATATAATAAAATTTTTACTTTTTTAATAAAAGTGTCAGAAAATATATTTTTTAGTCTTTTTCCATATGAAAATTTTTTCCTTCCAATATGAAAATTATTTATTATTTTGATTTATTTCCATATTTTTATGGTTTTTAAAATTAATTTTTACTCCCATTACTCCATAATTTTTTTTAAAAGTATACTCTTTTCTTAAAAGTTTGGAAAAGGGATTTCATTCCACTTATATATATTTTTATCTTATACACCTTATTTACTGAAGTATAGTTCATTTTATGTATTCAATTATTTTAAATTATTTTAAAAAAACATAATTAATGTTATATTTCAAAAATCATGAAAATTTATTTAATGAGACTTTTAACTTTTTTTTTTCTTTCAAAAAAGTCGCAAAGTTATTAAATTAAATTCTTTTTAAAAGTTTTTCTACAATTTCTCTCCCCATATCCCAAAATATATTCCATTACTAGAATGAATTATTTTTTGATTAATTAATGTTTTACTTGATGTTCATGTAATTTATTATCATGGATACCTTCTACATTATTCCTTATACTGACTGAGCCATATACCCATTACAATATATGGTGTCAAAAAAATATTTTTAATAAATCATACTGGGTGTGTATAACAAGAAATATAGCTCATTTATTAATTGGGGGAAATTAATAAAAATAAATATAATTTTTTGTTATAGGAATATTATTATTGACCATGAATGAAGACTGAAAATATTTTGGGGAAATGATAACATTCAATATTACATGTTTCTATATATATATACTGATCATAAGTCATATTGATGATGAATTTTTTTTTTCATTGAATATACGAGGAATGAATTTAACATATGTATGTGACAAGATGGTTCCTTTATAAACACGTGATTAATCTGGTAGTTCTCATGAAAAAAACAAGAATGGGTATATCTAGGGGTATGTTAACCCATACAATGAAAGATGTCTTGGTGGAGGTGTTGATGATATGAAATATGTATTATATGAGTACTTAACAATACAGAATATATCTTGGAATATGACTTGAATATAGAAGATATGTCATGGTTGAGACCCAGACCATATAAAAGATTCCGTATCTAAGGTCTTGATTATAATATTAAGATGTCTGGAATTAAGAATTTCATCACTACAAAAATAGTTATTGATATTCTTGTGATTATTTAATTTTTTTATCCATTGATATATTTAGAGCTCATTTTATTGATTATTTTACATATTATTTTGATTATTTATTCTTCCATATTACTCAATTTAGTTTTTCTATGAAATCTCCCATTGTACACTACCCTTACTGAGTGTTTGAACTCACCCTTATTATGTTTCTGTATCCCATTGTTACGAATAATAGAAATACAAAGGATATATCTAGGATGGAATAATGTGTGGTGATTATTTTAGAGATGATAAAGATTTACTTTTTAATAAAAAAATCAGTGTTTAATGGAAAAAATGTCTATTGGATGAGAAACACATTGGTTTTTCTAAGTAAATGTTTTTCCTAGTTCTCTAGAGGTGTAAATATAAATTTTTTCTAGGTATGTAGGTTACTCAATAATTTATTTCAATGTTGTAATTATTGATGGTAAAATTTGGTATCTTTAGTTAGTATCACAACTAGTCTATAAAGATTATTCTTTTTTCACTAGATGTGGGAGTACGAGTCTAAGGTATCTCAGTCGATATCAGAGTAGAGTATATATAAGTTTAAAGGATAGGATGTCATCATATATTTAATAATCTAATATATATAAGTGTAATCAATGGTTAACATGTTTAAGTTTGATCATAATTTCTAAGACATTGATATATTTTTGAGATGAGAGGTTAAGGTGACTAAATATATTTTTAGATAAACTAATGGGGATATATGATTTAGGTTAAATATAAACCTAGGGTTTAGTATGTTATTATGTGTGGAATTTATTTGATAATAATTTAGTTTTTATTTATAACTTAAATGTGTAAATTACCATTTAGGTTAGTATATAACTTAATGTAAAATTGATTGTAGTCATTTAAAGGATTATCAAATATTTGGGAACATATAAATAAAATTTTGGATTGAAAAGAAATTTCATACGACATCCTGACCCGAGTGACACATGCTAGTGCACTGAGCTTGTTTGTCACATGACCTCAGAAGTTCTTACCTATACTCTAGAGGCTTTAATTAGTAATGATGGTATAATAAGTAATTTGTGGATATTATACCATATTTATCAATGTAGTACTATAGAGGAACTAAATAAAAAATAGCCAAATGATAATAAAAAACAACCAAGATAGTACTATAACCAATAACCATCCAATTATAGAAGATGAATCCAAAATAGGAAATGATGACCATAAAACAAAGTAGTAGATATTTCATGCCATATACGTCTCAAGAGTTAAATGCATACTCAAAATAAAGTCACACTAAAAACTCCCAAACCAGACCTAAAAAAATTTCTAGTTCCAAAATCCCTACTCCGTCCTTAATCCCAAATCATCCATATAACATAGAGATCTTACCCTTATACAATCCTAAAAACATTAAGTCTATTTGGGTACCAATAGGGTAGCCTAAGTGGGGTATGATTACAACTCAGTAGGAAACCACCAATAAAGTCAAAAGTAATTTCTAGTGTTTAACAGTTTCTTCAGTTTTATAATAATGTATAAATGATAAAGTGAATATTTTTAACATTTAATTCTCTCTAAATAACCATATAGGACTTAGAGTTCACGATGACACCTGAACCAATCATACAAGCTTCAACCCATGCTGGATTATGAACCATACACCATAGGAATGACACAAATCATTCTTCCTTAGGATTTCATTATTCATTTATTTCTATGTTCCCCTAAAGACATTGGGGGCTTAGACTAACAGTCTGGAACCCCATGGGTATTTGGAGTGGAAATAACAAACCCAAATTTTAGGGATCACATGAAAATAATCATATATTTATTGGGGGACTAGAGCATTATCTTGGAAACCTATTGGTATTTGGAGTTGGATTCCTTGACCCACACCTTGTTATTCCATCATTCATAAATATCACATACCGTGGTTCCACATACATAACTCATTTATAAACCATGTTTATAATCACTTATTCAACCAATTTCATAATACTATTTATCAAACATATTTATAATCCCATTTAGCATCCATTAATAATTTAGGAATCACCATTTAATTTATATTGGCACACCCCATGGGTTTCCATCATGTCTGGTCTCAAAACTACAACTGGTTCGATGAGATTTATGAAGGGTCTCATAATCACATGGGAAAATTAAATTTTAAATTTTATTTAAATTGATGTTGATCAATATGGAAAGGAAATAGTAAAACTATAATATTAAAATAAAAATTAATACTATGAAAAATTGTAATTAGACCACTTACCTCAATATCGTTGATGAATGATTACCAAATCATAACCCTCAATATGGTGTAGAATGATCTAAATCACAATGAAGGAGGAGATATAGGATAAAAAACTATGACCACGGTCCATGGAAAATAGATAAATCAAAACCTTTTTCTAAACCATATAAAATGTAGGAAACATTATTCCTTTATAAATGGAAATAATAACAAGAGAGTGGGGAACCAAAACAAAGGAAGATATCACATACCTGAGGGGTTTTAAGAGGCATTAAATCCTCTCTATAGCCTCAAAAATCATGGGAAATTGGGTTACGTTGACCTGGGGTGCATGGTAATAAAAACCACTAGGTTCAATGATTTTTTTTTTAAATTTTATAGGGTTTAATTTCTATATGCCCTAATTCCTAAGTAGAGGTGCATGGTTTAAAAAAATATATACCTTAACCATGTACCCCGAATCATGGGGTTCATGGTTCCTATTTAGTGGTCAATATTTGGACAAACCATTAAACAACTCTAAAAACCCCCACTATCTTTGGGTGAACTTTTTTTGGAGGGTGGTCACATGGTTTGGTTAAACTGTGTGCCACCTCATATGGCTCCAAAAAGGGTCGAATAATTTCCTAGGGAAAACTGTATTGTTTTATCCAACAGTGCTCTAACCATGCACATAGGATTCTAAATTTCCCCAAATTAACCCCAATTAACTGAAAAATAAAACCCAACCAAGTTTTAATCAAAAAAGGGTAAAAGAATACATAAAAATGAGCACGAGGTAACTACAAAAGTCAGGATCAAGAATTTGATGACAATAGTGATTCATACAGATGTTTCCCCTGGTTTTAGATTATGTTATATTTTCTATGATGTGTAAGTGGATGATATTATTTGAGGAATATATATTAAGTCATCTTTTGGAATAATCTATGGTTTTTTATGGTTTTATGTTAAAGTGATTTGGGTTTTTTTTGGGTTGATTAAAAAATTTATAGGATAATATATTTCCATTATTTATATATTTTTCATGTATTATGGATGTTTTTTAATTATTATTAAGATTCAATAAATTTTTAGTAAACATTTATGTTGATTTTGGAAGAATAATTGATAAATTTTTTTATGTTTTGGTTTTGAATTTAGTCAATCATATTTTGTATATTTTTAGGGTTTATTTATTTTGGAATGACATAAGTTGAACTTTGGGTATTATTATTGAGGTTTTGAAGATTAAGGTATTGATTCCTTACATAATGATTTATTGATATTTTTTATTATCTTAACCTATTATACACTTTTTTGTTTTAATAAATAACTAGAGATAGGTGGAATAAATTTTCAATTTCTTGGATATTATGATCCATTAGAAGTTGATTTTAGTTCTTCAAGAATGAAAAATTCTTCATGATAATTTATTATTTAGAATTTCAGATGAAGCAGAGATGAAAAATTGATTAAAACACAATATAAGGATAAAATTATACTTATTAGACAAATAAAAATCATTTATATTTTCTTGTATTCTCTATCTCAATGGTAAAATAACTCATAATACTTAAGGCAGAAGAAGATAAATATATATAGTTATATTTTTAAGGACCTGACCCTATATTCATGGAGATAATGTCTAATTTTTTACTTTTTTATAAGATACAAAAAATTTAATCATGAAGGACCAATTAGTTTAATATTATTGGTAAACTAGATACATATATGAATATTTCATTACATTTGAATATAAAAATTACAACATTTTTTTTTTCTGAGAATCACATTTGTTTATCTAGAATATCCTAGCATATCAATGTTTGTAAACTTCATGGATTTCGGGTAAAGGAAACAAAAAAGTGGGTGAGATCAAATTCCTAGTAAGGTTTAAGTAAAATATAGTAAATCATGAATCAGTAAGTATAATCGATATTCAAGGTAAATAACTGAGCACACATGACATGTACTCAATAAAATGATATAGAATGGTATCAAGAGACAATAGCAATATAAAAATATAATTGATAAAAATCAACACAGAAATGTAAATGTTTGAAAACATATTACATTTAATCTATTACTTGACTATAATAATTGGATAAGAAATAATAAATATTTAATGGTAAATAACTAAAAACACAAGACAATAAATAAATAACTGGGAATGAAATTCATATAGAGATAATATCATTGTGAAAATCTCATGGATAATAATAGCATAATTATGAATGAAGGAAATTATCAATGATTTGAAATCATGTCTCAAGAACATGACATATATACTATTAATACCTTTCACAAGACTTGTTTAAAACTATATGTAAAAACTCACTTTGTTTGGCTAATTGACTTTATGGTATATTGTTGATTTTCATCATGAGACTATTGATGCATTGAGGGGATATCTATACCCAGGACCAACCCATGTCTTTGTGTACAAATAATTCCTCATATATCTAATAATCAATTTAATTTATAAAAAATGTGTTTTATCATCAAATATATGTATTGAGTTTGGAATACATATTTATCAACATTTCCTCAGATAAAAAAATAACTTTAAATGTTGAAAATATTATGTATAAATAGTTTATGATTTAATAAATAAACATATCCTTGATAAATAATATATATATTTATAGGAAATTTAATATCTACAAGATAGTAAATAATTCAAGAGAAAGTTAATAACTATAAAAATGAATCAAGGAAGTGAATTTCTAGGATTTCCTTAGTCAAAATGATCATAAAATATCCAGAGGAATAATATGGATGGTATCAATATATAATATACACATTGAAGTAAGAATAAATGGTTATTGTCATTAATGAATTGAAATACCATAAAAATATCTTTAAAACATTATTGAGGAAAATATCTTTTTCATTTTGAAAATCAACTTTTTAAACTAAAATTTGAAAAAAAATTAAAAATAATTTTCCTCTAATATAACATTTTAAAATTTAATTTTTTTTAAAACATTTGAGTGGTCGTGATGGCCAGAGATTTAATTCATGTCGTCCATGTTAAAACAAATATTCCTTTTTATTTTTTATTAAAATAAAAAAATGATTTATTTTTAGAACAAAATGAAGATTAATTTCACATTTTTTTTAAAACAAATGGGTAAAAATTTCATTAGTAAATCATTTTGAAAAGGGTTAAAAAAAATTTTGAAAACATTTTTAGATAATAATGGTTCAGGAAAAATAGATTTTTTACAAAAGAGAGAAATGACTTCGTATTTACTGAAAAACATTTTATCAATTAGTTTAAGTACAAAAGAGTATAAAATTGTACTATTACATGAATATATCATGAATAACCAAATGAGTAAAAATGATATGGTTTTATTATAAAATTATAAAATAATTTCTTTTAAATGAAATTCAAGAATAAACAATATCAGTGAGAATGATATTTTGAAATAAACCCTAAAAATGATCACTAAATTGAATTGAGAATTAGTTTATTAATAAATTATGTGTATAAAATATAAATCCACATAACATAAGTGTAAACAAAATATAATGAAATCATAATTAATTTCACACATAATCTTATAATATCAAAGATGAAGAAGAAGTAATATTACCCAATGAAAAGAAATTGAGTTATGAAATTCTTTTCCACTTGGTAACTATTAAGTCAAATAACATTGGATAAAATAAATGAAATTTAAAATTAATATAATATTAATTATTAATGAATCATGATATTAATTTTAAAATGGGAATTATTTACACTATATAAAATAAATTTGGTGAATAACATTACAAAATGACCTAATGATGGGAAATTGAGACAAAGTACCTTATCACATGATTCCTTTTCAATGAACCTGATTTAATCTATTTTATAGTGGATTTAAAAATGTTATTAAATGTTAATAGGAATATATTAATATTTTTAGTATCATATTTTATCCTTTTATGACATCTTATTATCCTTCAATTAATAATATATCATTATTTTCATTGTTTTAGGAGTTAATTGCCTTGTTTTTTGATGTGTGTTTCATCATGAAAGATACTTTTATTGAAGATATTATAAAATTATACCATATAACTAATAATAAAAATAAAAAAACTATCATATTTTTTCATAAATTATACTTTTAAAATCAATCCTGAATTATGGTTACAAAAATGGACTATGTTACAATAATGGAGGCGATAGGACACACGTACGCATGAATAACGTTTCCATTTTTCTATGATTATTATGGTAATAAGTTAAGTAATATTTTATATAAAAATAATTATCATATTATCATAAATACCATATTATATCCTAAATATACTTATATATATCATTCATGTGTTGTGGTGATGAAAATAGAGTCACATCATTTCGTGAAGGCGGTAGTCCACACGTACACAAATGAAGTTGTCATCTTTCATTGAGTGAAATAGTAATAATGAAAATGATATATATTATATTTTAAGAATGATAAATATATAATCAATATATTGATAATTTCATTTATATAAAATATGATCAATAAATCTTTAATTATAAATTTCTTTGAAAATAGTTAGTGATATACGAATCACATCGCTTTGCGAGGAGGTAGTCCGACATACACATGAGTAATGTTATAGTAACACCTACTAAATGGAAATGTAAAAAGGATTATATTTTATAATTACTAAATAGGTATAATTATGTTATAAATATCATATATATACCTTATATACATCATCATAAGCAACCGTGAAAGGTTGTAATTTAAAAAATGAATGACATTGGTTCTCAAGGGGATAGTCCTCCGTACACACTAAAGATGATTTCACGACCCATTTGATGAATGCGGGGACAAATTTAGATCATGAAATTATTATAATAACACCTTTATATATTAAATATAATAATGTTTATATTTTATAATGGTATAAAAGCAATTTAATGAGGTAGAGGAAGAAATAAAATAAAAATGCTCATTGAATAAAATTACCTCTTCTTTGGGTAACCTCATTAGGTTTGCAGAAAATACTTCAATGGTTGGATTTATAAAAAAAATAAAGATTAAATGATAATTTTATGGAAGTTGGTAAGTGATTTTGGTAGATAATTTCTAAGAAATGGTGTGAAATGTGTGAAGTAAAGTATAGATGGGGTGGCCATTTACCAGTGAGGTGAGTGACACAATTGTAATGTCATGAATGAAAAATTGGTACGCACATTATTCAAATGAAAAAAGGGTAAAAAATGACATATCATTGAGAATTAGAAATTATATAATTAAAATATGGCAATAAAATATTTTTATCTTAAAAATATGTGGTCATTTTAATCATTAACATTTTAGTTTATCCTAATGTAAATCCATTCCTAACTTTATCCTGATACAGAATTTGTAATATTTTTACAATTTACTTTGATAAAAAATTATGTTGACCTTGTTATATTATATAAAATATTATTATTAAAAATATGGGATCAATTTTTTTTTTCAAATTTCAATCACATGAGTGGAAAATTTTAATTTTAATTTAATCCTATAGATGTTATGAGAATGCGAGTTTTAAAAGAAAAAATGTTCAAAAGTTTAGAATGTTTTTATATCAAAATTTAAAAACAAAACGATTATAATGACGCATATTTTATTAATATATACACATATAATTTAACTAATTTTAATTTAAAAATAAAATAAAATATAATACAACATTATAAATAATTTAAACCAAAAGACATTTTTCAATTAAAATAACTATTTTTCACTAATCATTAAAAAATAAAACATTTCCAAAAAAATCATAAAACTTAACACTAAGATGATTTTGATATTATTTTTTTAAAAATTTAGTCTATTTTCTGAAATAATTTTCTAAAAGTGGTAAAAATTTATTTTAAATTATTTACCTAAAGAGATACTAAACTATCTCAGAAAAAATAATGTTTTTCAGAAGTCCTTTATTTTTATTTTAAATGATTCTTATTTTTTTAATCAATATATAACAATAATTTTCATTATTTAATTATTATTATTCATCCATTATAATTTAAGAGCTATAATATAATGATATAATATATTAAAATGTATTTTTACTCGGGGTTGTGTGTTTTGCAAGCTATCAAAGAGATTAAAATTTAAGAAATATATTAAATTGGTTACTTAATCCCTGTGATTCATGTAATATAAATTATATGATAAAATTTTATTATTTTATAATTTCATAGTTTTACATTCTCCCCACCTTAAATAAATCATTTCCTTGCAATTTAAACTCTATCTATATAATCAAGGGTTTGGCGTTTGGAAATAAAATTGTTAAAAAAATCACATCATAAAAGGGTTAATAATATATTCTCTTGATAAGAGTAAAGGGAAGTAGAAATTTTATATAGAATAAAATATTACTAGGTTTCTATGTATGGGATAATTGGTGTGAATTGAATATATATACATAGAAGAAAGGTATTGGTAATTATAGAGGGTGATTGAGGTCATTGATCACAAACAAGTGAATGATCAATGGAATGTTAAGGACCTCAAAACCATAAATATGTGATAATTTAAAATTCTATATTATTCATCATATATGAATGTAATATGATATATTTTTTGTTTTAAGATCCATTTTTTCTAAAGTTGATGAATTATTTTACTATCTAAGAATATAAGGAAATATACTTACTCGATACGTTTCTATTTCATAACAAAAATTTTACCCTTTGGTTTTGCTTCAAATATTTTACAATTTATCACTTAATAAAATAAATGAAAAATTAAAAAATGATTTTTTAATCCTGAATTGTTAAAATTATCTTTTTATGGATCATAATATCTATAAAAGAGTGAAACATATTACTATTTATCTATAACTATTTTTCTAAAACCAATATGGTTAGCACAAGTTATCCAATATAATTAATTAATCTCTAAACCACAAGAGTAAATGCATTGGTTCTTTGTTAATATTTATTTTTCAAATCAATTAACTAAAAATAATGACATATTAACCAGGACATCACATTGAATCGTGGTAGGCATTAAAACATTACCATCCTTCAGTAATGGGTTTAATACCCACAAATATTCTAGAAGGAATATGTTATCACCCAACATGTATCTTTTAATTTTTCTAAATTTTTATTATATAATTCTTATAACGTTCTCTAAAAATATGATGGAAATCCTTGAAATAAAATCAATAATTAAATATCATTTTCTTAATGTTTTAATCATATCCCGCAATTTTCTAAAAAGTCTAATAATATTGTTTGATTATTATTATAATATCATTAATTAATATACTAAACCTAAAGGTTATAAATACCTTTAAAATTATGCCTATAAAATTTAAGGGAATTTTTACTCAAATAAAGACTCCACTAAAATGTATGTTTGGTGTAAATTTATCCCAAAATATCCTTAATCTTGGTAAAACTTAATCTCATAAAACCCAAAAGAGGTGTTTATTAATATGAAGTTATGATCAATCTTAAAATCATTAAAACATGATGGTATCCATAACTACTAAGTTAATAAAGACATATATGCTTCTCAAATATCATATATTCCTTAAATGTATCGTGGTTTTTATACAAAAATACCATTGGAAAAAAAATTCAATAATATAATTTGGGAATCCCAATAAATACTTCAAACATTTTACTTTAAAATAGGCCATTCATTAGCCTAGGATTTATCTTTTAGATCAAGGGATTGACCTAGATAATACCCTGTTTCCATGCATTTAAAATAGAAAACTATAAATAGATCCCTAGGAAGAGATTTATTTCCTCCCATAATACTCTTCATTTTTCCTTGGAAATTATTTACTCGATTCCCTTCTTCTCCACACATAAATAATTTTATTGTTCCATTAAGACATGTTTTTGGGTCTCTCCTTCGAAAATTATGATTTATGGAAATCGATCTTTAGTTTCTCGATCGTCTCCACCATTCAATATCGTAGTGAGATTTATCCTTCTCTTCATTTTTTATTATAAGAGTTGGGTATGATATAGGTTTTAAATAATATATTTGGTTAAATGATTAAGAATATACATGATATATTTTACTCCTATCATAATACCATTTTGTTTCCCATATTCACCACATTTCCCTTCATGTTTAATGTTAACGTGATTCCTTTTGGTTTTAACTATTGACTTAAACCAAAAATATTAGTGTGAGAAACAATAACCGTAGTGGGAAAATAATAGAATCATTTATCGGATTTCAAAATGATGAAAAATTATTTTCAATATAATACACCTTAGGTTTAACTTGGCCCATTCATTTTCTTACTCTATTAAAATCCTTTATAATGGTATATAAATAAAATGTGAATTATCTGGAGAATATCCCCTATAAGTTTCAAAACAAGTGTATAGTAAGACTTATTTTCATGAACCCAGTGATGATAAAGTCAAGCCTAATATACCACTTTTAGAGTTATTAACCCTATTTATATCTATTCCAAATCCACGTCAACCTATAATATCCAAACATGGATGCATTTTAGGAAAAACCATAGAATATATTCCTCACCAAAACATTAGTATGTCATTCTATACTTATCCTCAAAGTATATAATATGGTTATGATCCCTGATATATGTTTTCCAAAATTTTGTTCTCTTAATAACAACTATAATGACCTAAAATCAATAACCCAAATTTGGTTTCTAGTTTATTAAAGTAGAATAAGATATATAGAATTTTATCCCAAAGGACCTAATAGTTTAGTAGTATTGGAAAACTAGATGCATAAATGATTTTTTTATTACATTTGAATATAAATTACATCACATTTTTTTCAAGAATAACATCATTATCTCTAGTATATATTTTAATATCAATCATAGTAAACATCAAGGATTCATGGGAAAGGAAAACGAATATGGGTGAGCTCAAATTCTCAGTAAGGGTTATGTATAAAGAAAAAATATGTAATTGATAGGAATAGTCAATATAGAAAGGTAAATAACTAAACATAAATTCTATGTTATTAATAAACTAAGAAGGAAGTGCATCTAGAGAAAATATCAATGCAAAAATATAATTTATAATAATCAATATAGAAATATAAATAACTAAAACTACATGAAATTTAATAAAAACATGACTATCATAACTGGATAAGACATAATCGATATGTAAGAGTAAATAATTGGACACACATGATATGTAATAAATAATTAATAATGAAATAAATTCATAGATAATATCATTTTAAAACCACATGGATATTAATAACTTAATAGTAAATTAAGTTAATTCTTAATACATGGATTTTATGTCTTTGGAATAAGATAAATAATATGGATATTTAGGGGAAATTTAATTTCTATAGGAATGTGAATAATTCAAGGGAATGTTAATGCATAAAAAAATTAATTAAGGGAGTGAATTTCAATAATTTCCATTGTCAACAAGATCATAAACCATATAGAGAAATAATAAGTATGATATCAATACAAAATATACCCATTGGATTAAGAATAAAGGGTTGTTTTCATTGATGAATAGAAATACCGTAAAAAATTCATTTAAAAAATTCTTAAAGAAAATATAATTTTTATTTTAAAAATTATTTTTTTTAAAAATGATCAATTTTTTTTAAAATACATTTCTTTGAAAATAACCTCCAAAACATATAAAATAATTTTAAAAAAATTTAGCGGTCATGACAACCAGAAATTTTTATCATACAGTACATGTTAAAACAATGATTACTTTCACGTTTTTTTTTGTAAAATCCAAATGTTCATTTTTTTTAAAATGACATGAAGATTCCTTTTAATTTTTTTAAAAAGTAAAAAATGGTAAAAATTTAATTAATATATCATTTTTAAAAGGGGTTAAAACATTTATGAATACTTTTTAAGAAAATTGGGTTTTGGTAGAATACAAATTTCGTACAGACGAGAGAAATTAAGTCCCATTATAATAAAAATATTTTCTCAATTATTTTTTGTAAAAAATATTAAAAAAAATGATAATATTAATTTAAAATTTCATGAATAAATATAGGAGGATAAAATAATTTTTGTTTACTATACAATGATCAAATAATTTCCTTCAACTAAAATTCACGTATAAACAATCTCGATGAGAATGAGATTATGAAATAAACCCTAACAAGGATCATAATATTGAAGTGATAATTAGTCAATGAATTTATTATGTGTATCAAATGTAAATAAAAATAAAAAAAGTTGAAAATAAAATAATATAATCAGAATTCATTTCCCATATATTCTTAAAATATCAAAGGTAATGAATAAGTAATATAACCTAATGAAAAGAAATTATGTTATGAAATTATTTAGCACTATGTAACTCCTAAGTTAAATTCCTTTGGATAAAATAATTAAACATGAAACTAAAAATACCATTTATTATTAATTAATAATGATATTACATGTAAAAGGGGTAGTATATACACCATATAAAATAAAATAGGTGTATAAAAATACAATATCCCCAATGAAGGGAAATTGAGATGATGCCCCTTACCTCATGATTTCGTTCAGCTGAACATAATTTAACCTCATGTATAATTGTTTTAAACTTTTTATTAACTTATTAAATAACCATATTAATATTTATAATATCATATATTATCATTTTATAACAAATTATAACCCTTTTCTTAACAACATTTCATTATTTTCATTGTTTTAGTTGTTAATTGCCTTGTTTTTTCAAGCGTGTTTCATCAAGAATGATCCAGTTCTTGTGCATATTATATGGTTATACAATCACTATAATAATAATAATGAAATATGTAACATATTTTTACATCAATTATACTTTTAAAAATTATTATGGTAGATAGTTATGAAAAAATGGTCTATGTTATAATCGTGGAGAAGGTAGGTTGTACGTATGCATGAGTAACATTTACGATTTCAAAAATATTTATTGAAAAAAGGTAAGTAATATTTTATATTTAAAGAATAATATTAATGTAATAAATACCATATGTCTTCTATAAATACACATATATATATCATCTATGTGGTGTGGTAATGAAAAGGGTGTCACATCATTTCATGAAGGTGGTAGTCCACACGCCCAAAAATGACGTTATCATATTTCATTGAGTGAAATGGTAATAATTAATATGATATATATATATATATATTATCTTTTAATAATGAAAAATATTTCATGAATATAATAATTATTTTATTTATATAACATGTAATCATTATATTTTTCCTTATCACTTTCCATGCAAAGCGTTAATGAAAGATGAATCGCATTGCTTCATGAGATTGTAGTCTACCATAAACACAAGTGACATTATCGTATCCCATAAGGAATGAAATGTAAAATATATATATATATGATTCAATTAATAAAACTATATAATTATGTTATAAACATCATAAAAATACTTTAGATCTATCATCATACCCAACCTGAAAAAGTTGGTAATAGAAAAATGAATGACATCAGTTAACAAGGAAGTAGTCCAATATACACATGAATGATGATTTTATAACCAATTTGATATAATTTGAGATATTTTTATGTTATTCCCATATTATAAAAACATATTTATATATGGAAGATACTATAATGACTTGAACAGTTATAAATAAAATTTCCCTTTTGATTTAATTGAATGTCTTATTATGTAATATAGATATAGAAATCACATGAAACTATTTGGTTTTATTATATACTGTCATATTTAAATGATCATTACACATATTTACATTGAAAAAATAGTTATTGAATAGTTATCACCTGATTAGTATATATATAGGGGTGTAAAAATTCCAATTGACACAAAAAACAGAAGTGATGACCTCAACCAGTAAGATTGTACCCTATAGAGCCTTTTCTAAAGCTTTAGATGGAGATAGAATCACTGGGATTTCCCCTTGACCATTACCATGTTTGGATTTGAAAACATAAGCATGAGAGACACCATTTATGGATGATGTTCAAGCTCATCGAGATCATGGCCCAATCTATGTACATCGAACCACCACAGGAATGTCTCACCATCACAAACCTTACCCTTAGAGAGATTTATGTTTCCCTAATGGGATACGTATCAAGACCCTAGAAATATGAGTATGTAAATAATTCTTTATATAAAAATGAATATATTTTCATCATATTTTAATAAATTTATGAATTATTTTTATACAATAAAACAGAAATTTTATTTTTGGGTAATATTAAAATTAAATTATGGAATTTCTTTTGATGAAATAAAAGTTTTTCGAAATAAATAATATTTTAATAAAATATTATTATTAAATATATTTTATTAAATATAATTGTTCATATAAGTTTTATGAAGTCAAATGTAATTTCTATAAGGGTTCGAAAACATTTATTGTCAGAGTTTTCAATTAATATTGGTTATTTTTTAAAAGTGAAAATTTAAAAATTTAAAAAATTATTTACATAAAATCAATATTATTTTTGGAATTATAATGTCTGAATTATCCAATGGCGAATTTTTTATAATTTTCTGATATTTTCAAATTTTCTGATAAAAATTAAATAACATATAAATATACTTTGTGTACTATGACATGATAATGATCCAAAAGTAATGTAATAAATACTATAAAATGGATCCATGACTAAATATATATTTTACCTTTAAAATAATATGGTGTGATTTTAATTTGATTAATTTTATAAATCTATTTTTAATCTTCCAAAACAATTAATATATTATAAAGTTTTAAAATCATTGCTTTAAAAGTAAGACTCACTTAAAAGTAAAAAAAGGTATTATTTTATTATATTCAGACCCTTTCTTTATTAAATAATTCAAACTGATTCCATTTTTCTAAAAACATGGGCCAAAACCATGGGAAGGTCCGTGGGTTTGGTTATTTTATTATATAATGTTGAAAACCAATGTTTGAGAAATATTAAAGAAACCCCCACTAAGTTTCTATATAAATCCACCCAATCTAACATTTTTCTTCACAAAAAATCCTTGAAGAATTACCTTAATATTCTTTCCCATATATAGAGTCCTACTAAGGTGAACCTATGTTTTTAGGAAACTCCTCACAAGTATTTGGAGTTGGACACTCATGTAAAGAATCTCCCACTCTCCTCTTTTTATCAAGAACATATTTTATGTTATGTATCTAAATTTGAATTTTATAATTTTAGGATACATTCTTTAATATTTTATTACTTTCAATTTAAAGTATAAATGATTATATACCTATTTACTCTCATTAATATATCCCACAAACCATTATGTACACACGTTACCAAGCCAAAATTTAGTAAGGGATCCTCACCTTCTCTTCTTTATTCAAGTTTATTTATTATCTTATGAGTTCCATTTACAATTATTGATGTTGTTATATATATTTACATGTCTATATTACTTGCTATTTTATGTCAAAATGATTATATACCCCTTTCTATATCATCAAACCATTTTATAAATTTTTATATGTCACTTTTATACTCCCAAAATTTGATCGTGATTTTCCATGCCAAAAATTTATTTTAGGGAATACCATACACATTTAATATCAAGAGTTTTCCCCTTTATACACTTATAATAATTTGACATGGTATTTAAATGTATTTATTAAACACTCATTGATCATGGAATAAAATATCATGACAAATTAATCCATTTTTTTGATCTATGTGTCACACTAAATAATGACAATTAAATGAATGTGACAGGTGCACCAAGAATTATATATAACTCCAATGAATTAGGTATTTTTTAGTCTCATGAGAAATCATTTGCGTACAGTCAGTAAACCTGATTAATTTATGGTACCTTTTACATGATTATTTCTTCGAAGTTATCCTTGACCTATGTTTATGATGCACTGTTTTTAGTTTTTTCCACATTTCCCATGTTAAGGTTGTCCTATTATATAGGGAATTATTATTCATGTGTATGATTTGCACAATTATTATTCCCCATTTATATTCGTATCGTATATCATGTATCACCTTATTAAATGTTTATTTCATTACATGGATTTATACCTCACCCCTTTCTTATGTATGTACCTAGGTTATCCCATGTAGTTTTAAAAGCGATGGTATTGTTGAAGCATGTTATGGATGTTTTCAATAACGTTATTATATCCCATGATCAAGATGTTGTTTTATGTACCTAATTCCTAAATAAACTAGAGTTATCGATCTTATGGGTTGTATTATGTGTACTTATATGTAATAAATCATGAATTAATGTGTAATAAAGAACAAAGTTATTATAGTCGGTATCAAAGGAAGAGTTTAGTTATTTTTGGTATTAGGATTAGAAAACTCTGGAAAAATCCTCATGAATAAAACTAAGTATAAGAAATAATCCATATATTTTATTTAAGTATAGAGTGAGTGTTTTATCATTAAAATATATCTCTATCTATATACAACAAGTGGATGTGTCTCTGGAATAGATGTACATAGGGGTAAAACCTGAAAACATTGCATTGAACTAGACTTGGCTAGGAACTGGTGCACATGAAGGGGCCTTTCTTCATAGCTGGTTTGACACTACGAGGGGATATTCTTTAGTAAATTCATAAGATCATTACTAACCAATATTAAGGGAACAAAAAATACCCTTATCAATTTGTGTTAAGAAATAGATCATGAATAACATAGATTGAAGCCTAGAAATCCATATGTTAAAGAAATACATGTAATTTATAAGTTATATATTTAATGTCACTAGATTTTATTTTTTGTGTTTAATAGTTTAAAATAATCATACCTAATTTTCCATTTATCCTAGATAATGGTCAAAAATTGGGGGAATTAGGTAAACAATCAATGTGACAGGAAAGTGATGACTAACCCAACAAGATTATCAACCTGATGGGAGAATGAATCACAAAAATTTATGAGGATAATCTCTCAATTGACCCAGGGTTTGAATAAAAACATTTATTCACAAGAGCACCTAATCCCACTATGAAATAACCTGATGAAAGTATATCTTTTATGTGAAAAAGGCCTCTAAATTTCAATGGATTACCAAATTCATTTATCGATGAATAATAGATCAACTCTATTTAGAAGATCTTTCTCATCCTTCAATGTTTCGAACAAGATAATTTTATATTGGATATTTATCATTTAGAATGAGAAGCTGATAAGTGGTTGATATTGATCTATATTATGAATACTATGGAATATATTGAAGTGGTTGGGTGGAAGTAATTTAAAAAAAGGTATTTTGAAAAATATTATACTTACACTATTTGACTTAAAAAGGAAAGGTATTTTCTTCCCCATAATAAAAAAGTTAATGAATCAATCAGAAAGTACAATGAAAACATCAAAATACTTTCATGATACACCTTTAAATTTTCAGTTACCATCGTATACAAGGTTGACTGCTTCTTTGGTGTGATAAAACCTAGTCTACGAAAAGCCCTGATGATCCGTGACTTTTATAACTATGAAGAAATTGTTCGCTGTGCCCTCAAAGTCGGAATGGTGATTAGTGAATCTCAAGGGTATCATGAGGATAAGAAGTGGAAGGTGGAGTTGAATTATAGAGGTCTAATAGTGAAATTTAATTATTAAAATAAAATTCATTATCCCACTTATCAAAGGTGTAGAAAGAGGGACCCCAAAATTTCCTAAGGGTTATGAGGAAATATTTCAAGTGCGGGAAGGAAGGGCAACTAGAAACTGATTTCCAACAAGAGAAAGCCACTAATGTGATGGAGGAAAGTAATACTCCAGTAAACCCTTAGTTTATTGTTCAACGATTCAACTAAAAGGAACCAATGAAATTTGAAATCCAACGCTCTATGCCAAGGGTTTTTAGAGGCAACCAACAACCTCCATCGAAGGAAGGGAATGATTTTTTTCATCAAGGATGTTGAGGTGAATCCCAAAAAATAATTGGTGACATGTATACTAGTTATTCATTCAAGTATATAAAACATAATTTTTAATTATGGTTCTATGAATTCCTTCATATCATGAAATTTTAGTATAACTATTAAAAAACCACCACAAATCATGGAATTGGAGTTATCACTAAAAAAGAAAAATGGGGAAATTATTTCATCACCATTATATAACTCCTCCCTTGTAAAAATTTACTAGTTAAAGTTTCTAGTGATCCTTTTCATAATTCATTTGGTGGAATTTGATAAAATTATGTATATGGATTGGATTTCCAAAGATAAATCCGATATAAATTGTTATGAGATGGAAATCACACTCTGTTTCGCTAATTGACCCCCAATTCATTATAAGTGCACAAAGGAGGATGAATATTTCTTAGTACTAAAATCACAAGAATGAATATTATTTCCCTCTGAGAAAGAGTATCTTCCTCAAGTGAATGATTCCATGGAAAGTATAATCCTCGAACAATTTCATATTGTGAGGGAATATGTTGATGTGTTTACTAAGAAATCTCCTAGTCTCCCTCCTAGCCAAGAGGTTGAATTTACAATCGAGCTTATAACTGGGGTGTTATAATTATCCAAGACTTTTTATAGAATAATGGTTGTAAAAAATGAGGATATAAAGAAAAAATAATAGGAGAATGTAGATAAAGTGGTCATACTCCCAAGTGCATCACCATAGGGTGTATCAGTCCTCTATATCAATAAGAATGATGTTTCATTGATCCTTTGCATTTGATTATCATGATAACAATAGGATCATGATAAATAAAAAGTATCCTATACCTCAGATTGATGAATTTTTTGATCTACTCTATAGTGAAAAACACTTCTCCAAGTTGGATTTTTGGTTGGGATATTACCATGTTAGGGTGAAGAAGGAGGATATTCCCATGACTAAATTTTTTATAATCCACAGGAACTATGATTTCATAGTTATGTATTTTTGGACCACTAATTCTCTAAGAATATTCATGGACTTGATGAATAGAGTCTTTAGTGACTAACTGGAAAAATTTATCTCAGCCTTTATAGATGATATTATAATATACACAAAAATGAAGTAGGAGCATGAGGATCATCTGAGCACTATTCTATAGACCTTGAGAAAGGAGAACCTTTTTCTCATAGTACAAAAAATTTGAGTTTTTGTTGAAGGAGTTCTTATTCTTGGGATATATCATCACTAAAAATGGGGTATTTATGGACCCTTAAAAAATAGATGAAATTTTAGGATTCTCGAGGCCAATATTAGTGGATGATATCCATAGTTTCTTTGGATTGGATGGGTATTATTATCTATTTGTTTGATATTTCTCATGATTTTCAAACCCTCTTACCAAGATAACTCAGAAGGGAGTCACGTTTTCATGGAATTATGAATGTGAAGACTACTTCAAGGACCTAAAAATAAGGCTTATCACAACACCTATGTTCAAAATATCAAAAAGTATTGAACTTATTGTGGTATTTAACAATTCTTTGAAGAAGGGATTGGGTTGTGTGTTAATATATAATGACAAATTCATAGCCCATGCTTCAAGTTAGTTGAAAGTTCATGAACATAACTACCTAATGCAGGATCTAGAGTAGGATGTAGAGATATTCAATTTTAAAATATGGTGAAATTATCTCTTTTGTGAGAAGTGTGAAATATATATGTATTTAACTTGTATCCTGTATATAATCACATAGAAGGAACTGAATACATAACGATGAAGATGATTTGAGATAATTAAAGACTGTGAATGAAAAATTCACTACCATACATGTAAAGAGAATAAATTGGAAGATGTTTTATGTATAAAGGATCCATAAATTATATCATTGATGAAAATTTAGAGGGACTTGATCTTCTAATATTTGAAAAGGATGGACATGGAAATCATAAAGAAGGGAACATTAGTAATCCTTTCAAAAATTATTTCTCTAATGAACCTTTTGAAGGATATAAAGGATGCTTAAAGAGTTGATGTGGCAATTCATAAGAAAGTAGAAACTATAGGAAAAGATAAATCATTAGAGTTTGAAGCTAATGAAAATGGAGTTATAAGATCTTTCTCATGAGTATGTGTACCATCAAATCTAGAACTAAAAAATGAGTTGTGGAATGATGCACATAGTTCTACCTTCTCTATCCACTCTAGAAGCAAAAATATGTATTGATATATCTAATATGAGTATTTTTGGGGCAATATTAATAAGGAGATCATAGAGTATACATAAAAATATCTTATATTCCAAAAATTGAAAGCTGAAAGGAGAAAATACAAGGGGATGATTCAACTACGAGCCATATCAACATAGAATTGGAAAAAATAACCATGTAATTTTTCACTGGTCATATAAAGGAATCAAGAGTGAATAATTATATATGGGTTGTGGTGGATCTTTTTTTAAATACATAAAACACTATTTTGATTCAAGAAGATTTATTACTAGATCAACTTGTACAGATATACATCATAGAAGTGGTAATACAACATGAATTAACACTTAAATTAGATCTAATATAGATCCAAAATTCACCTATACATTATGGAAAAGTCACCAACATGAACTAAAAACTAAATTTAACTTCAATACAAGTTATCACTCCCAAAATGATGGCCAATTTGAGGAGAATATCTATACACTATAGGAAATGTTGAGATAATTCTCAATTAAATTCAAATGAGGATGGGACAAACATATTCCTATGGTTGAGTTCACATAAAATAAAGATTTCCAATAAATCATCCAAATGGTTCCCTATGAATCCCTTTATAAGAAGAGGTTCATAACACTTACATTCTTGGATGATGTTGGGGATCAAAAACTACTTGGTCTTGAAATGGTTGAGGAAATAGTAGAGAAGGTTAAGACCATTCAACAACACATCATGGCAGCTCAGAGTCTATATAAGAGATATGAAGAAAATATTCAACAAGAATTAATGTTTGATGTTGGAGAAAATGGTATTTCTATACATATATCTATGTAAAAAAGTGATGATATTTTGGAAGAAGTGAAATCCTATTTCAAGATACATCGATCCCTTTGAGATCTTTGATAACATCCGAGTGATGGCCTATTGAATAGAACTCACTCCTAACCTATCTCAATTACATGATGTATTATAGGTATCCCCCATGAGAAAGTACATACCATACCCCTCACATGTACTCAATCCAATGATGGTACCATTGGAGAATGATATATCATTTGAGGAGTAGCCAGTGAAGATCTTAGATCATTGAGAAAAAGTTCCACAAAATAAGATAATACACCTTGTCAAAGTTATATGGCGAAACGAAAAGTTTGATGTACCAACATGGAAATATATGTAAATAATGAAACAGAGTTACCATTATCTTTTTTAGTGTCAGAAATAAAAAATTTTAGGGATAAATTTTATAAGGGGGAAGATTGTAACGACTCGAGCAGTTATAAATAAAATTTAACTTGTGATTTAATTAAATGTATCATTTTGTTTTATGGTTATATAAAAAAAATTACATTATTTGGTATTATTATATCCTATCAAATTTAAATTACCATTAAGAATATTTACAATTGATAAAATATCCATTGAACAATGATCATATGATTAGTTTTAATATAGGTTTTTAAAAAATTCTATTGACACATACAAAGGAAGTGATGAATGAAACCAGTTGGATCATACCTTATGAGTCCCATTTATCAAATATTATAAGGGAGATTGAATCATTGTAATTTTCTCTTTACCAATCTCCAGATTATATCCAATAACTTAAACATGAATGAAACTATTTATAAGAGAAGTTCAAGCTCATTGAGATCACGACCCAAACCATATACACTGAACCACCCCATGAAAGTCTCATAGTCATGAACCTTAATCTTAGGGTGTGATATGGTTTATTAAATTGATATATATCAAGACCTTGGAAATAAGAGTATGTAAATTATTTTTTATAGAATAATGAATATATTTTCAGTATATTATTATTACTTTATAAATGATTATTATGCAATAAAACCCAAATAATATTTTTGGGTAATATTCAAATTCAATTAAAGAATTTATTTCTATGAATTAATAGATTTTTCAAATAAATAATATTTTAATAAAATATTATTATTTAATAATTTTCATTAAATATAAATTATCATCTAATATTTATGAAGACAATTGTAATTTTTATAACTGTTAAAAAACTGTTATTTCCAAAAAAACCCAATAGTTTCAATATATATCATTTATTAATTTATAAAGTAAAAATTCAAATATTTTTAAATAATTTAGATCAAAAGAATATTATTTTTTTATTCATAATATTGAAATTATCCAACAATGAATTTTTCTGAATTTTCTAAGATAGTCGAATTTTAGGGTAAAATTTTAAAATTGTATAAATATAATTTCTTTATTATGACATCATGATGAACCAAAAGTAATGTAATAAATATAATAAATGGGATAAATGACCAAATAAACTATTTACCTTTAAAATAATTTGATTTCATGTTTATTTAATTAACTTTATAAATCCTTTGTGAGTCATCCAAAACCATTAATATATTTTTTAGTTTTCAAATCATTTCTTTAAAAGTATGACTCACTTCCATATATGAAAGGTATTATTTTATTAAGTTACCCCTTGGACTTATAAAAAAATAAAAACCACTGCCATTTGGATGAAACCATGAGGGAAAAACATGGGAATGTTTTTGTTTTTGGTTATTTTATTATATATTTTCCAAAACCTAAGTTTGAAAAATATTAAAGAAATCCCCACTCATTTCCTATATAAAACCACACAATATCCTATTTACCTTCACCCAAAATACTTGGAACACATCCATAGTTTTACCTCCCCTTTATATAGTACTCCCAATAATCCCCTAAGCTCTCAAGAAGCTCCTCCCAATCATTTGGATTTACACACACAAGTAAGGGATCTCCCACTCAACCCTTTCTACCATGTACCTATTTTATGTTATGTCTCTCAATTTTCATTTTATAATGTTATGATATGTTATTACATACCTAATTACTATAAATTTGATGTATAAATTATTATATATACCTTTTACTCTCATAAATTCCCCATGAAGCTTTATATACACCTTTTACCATGTCAAAATTTAGTAAGGAATCCACACCTTATCTTCTTTATTCAAGTTTATTTATTATCTTATGCATTATATTTCCAATTACTAATGGTGGGATATGTATTTAAATGTTTATATTACTACCTATTTAATTTAAAATTTATTAGATACCCATTTTATCTCAGAAAATAATTTTTTGATTTTTTTTGTGACATAGTTATGCTGCAAAAATTTCACTACGAATTTTATATGCCAAAACAATTGTGTAGTGAATACCATACCCATTTACAGTAAGAGTGTTCACATTTACACACTTATAGTTCTTTGACTTGGGAATTAAATATAATTATTCCACACTCATTAATCACATAATTAAATATTATGATGAATTAATCAGTGTTGGATGATCTTTGTGGAACACATAAGCATAAGAATGTAATGGAAGTGATGAGTACACCTGAAATTGTATAGAATTCCAATTATTTGGGTAATGTTTAGTTTTATGAGATATAATTTTGGGATAGGGAGTGAACCATATTACTTTAGGGGAATTTTTCCATCATGATTTGTTGGTAGTTATCTTTGACCTATGTTTATGATGCAATGTTTTATGTTATTGCCACATTTCCCTTGTTGTGATTATCATGCTATATCATGTATTATTATTCATGTTTATGTTTCTTATACCTTTTATTAACAACTAGAAAACCAAGATATAACCATATAATTTTTTAAACCATGGTATATAATTTATGGGAAAAATATTTTGCAGGAAGGACCTATAGATATAGTTATACAAAAACCATAGGTACAGGTCACCCCTATACCCATGGTCTTTTGAGAACCATGGGTATAGATGGCATGGGGGAATTTTTTTCTAGAATGATGTATAACCATTGTTCTCAAAAAACTGTGTTTATAGGGGTTACATATACACATGGTTTTTTCTAAACTATGGAAATTGGTTTCATGAGATTTTTTTGTGGGAATTACCTATACCCATAGTTTAAAAAAACTATGGGTATATAAAAATTTTATAGACACTAATACCCATGGTTTGACCAAAACATGGGTATATGTTGGTTATTTTTTAATAATAAAATAATAATAATCAATAAATAATAAAGTATTTTTTTTATATTTGTGTATATATATATATATATATTTGAATATAAGAACATAAAAACTTTTATAGGATTGTGGTAATGTCACTGGTCTGTAAGTGGAAGGTGTTGGGATCAAATACCTACTGGTGAATTTTTTTTAAAGACCTATACCCAAATTTTAAACAAACCACAGGTATAGATCTATACCCATGTTTTAGTCAAACCATGGTTATATGCATCCATATAAACAATGCCTATACCATGTTTTTAAAAACCACGGGTATTGGCCACCTATACCCATAGTTTGGCCAAACCCTAGTTATAGGAATATAATGACGGATAAACTAGACAAGGTTAATAGAACCATGGGTATATCCAATGCCCACAATTTTTCTAGCTATACCCATGGATAAAAACTTTGGGTATATGTAAAAATTACAATAGTGATTCCCCATTGATATGCCTTTGTCTATCTTGTGTCACAGTATGCCATGTTTATTCCCTTACTGGTCTTTATATATCACCCCTTTCTTATGTGTTTCCCAAATTTATCCTATGTATTTTCAAAATCCATTGAATTTTAAAATAATTCTAAGGATGTTTTCAATAATTTTGTTTTATCCCATGTTCAAGATGTTGTTAAGTATACATAATTTCTAAAGACACAAGACTTATTGATCTTTTAGGTTGTATTATGTGTACATTTATGTAAGAAATAATGAATTACTATGTAATAAATAACAATGTTGTTATTAATGATTATTTTATTATATCATCATGTTTTAATATGAATTGAAGGAGGTGGAGAAATAAATAATATAAAACAACTCATTGAAGAACATAACCTCTTCTTAGGGTAACTTATTTAGGTCTTCACCAAAGACATTGAAGGATAGATTTATAAAAAAAATTATTATAGGATTAGGGGAGGGATGATGGGATGTTTTTTATAAATATTATCTGAAAAAATGGTTTTAATTTATGAATAATAATGGATATGGGTGGACTTTTATAAGTGAGGTGAGTGACACACTTTAAATGTTTTGAAATAAAAAGGTGGCCCACATTTTCCATATAAAAATGGTCCAAAATGGATTATTATAAATAATTATACATGATTGGGTATAAATATGGCCATAAAATATATTTTAGACTTGTTTTTAGGGAATTTTAACCCTAATAATGTTAGATTTAATCCACTGGTAAATCTATTTTTATCGTAACCGCAGAAAGTAAATTTTACTATTTTCAATATTCATTTTCGTCAAAAATTATGTTTACAATGTCAAATAATATAGATTATTATGATTAAAAATATTGAGTCTGTATTTCCAAATTCCATTCACATAATAGGAAAAATATATTTTAAAATTAATCCTGTTGATGTGATGACAAAGCACGTTTTCAAAGAGAAAATGTTAAAAAGTTTAGAAAGATTTTATATAAATATTTAAAATGAAAATGATTCCAATGACCTAACTTTAAAAAATAGATATATAATTTAAATAATTTTATTTAAAAACTAACTAAAAATATAATATACCATTATAAATAATTTAAACTAAAATTATTTTTATAATTAAAATTCAATAATTTTTACTATTTATCAAAAAATGAAACTTTTCAGAAAAATATCCAAAAGTAATCATATGATTTCTTTGATATGATGATTTAAAAAATTATTTTTATTTAATGAAATAAAGTTTCTTAAATTGGTAATAATTAATTTTGATGAATGTTCCCAAAGAGTGACTAAATCGTCTTTTAGAAAAAAATAGTTTTTTAGAAAAAAATTATTTTTCCCTTTTAAATGATTACAGTTTTATTTCAAACTAGTAGATAACCATAATTTTCATAATATAATTTTTACTATTAGTCTTCACTAATTTAAAATAATGTTTATATAATTATACTATATTATGGTTCATTTAAACATGATGTTACGTGTTCTGTAAGCTATTGAAAAAAAATTAAATTTTAAGAAATATATTTTATGGGTTATTTAAGCTCGGTGCTGGTTATCTCATACGATATCGATTGCAATGTAATTTTTTTATAATTTTAGGGAGTTAAATTATATGTAAAATATTTATTATGTATAAAGGTATGTTTATGGAAACATATTCATAAATATGAGTTTTATAATGCAACATACATGGTTTTAGAAATATTTTGTTTAGAAATAATTATATTCCTTGTAGTAATATAAGAATTTGTTATCAAGAAGAAATAGACACCATATATTATCCCTATTTGAAGGTAAAATCATTTTTTTTATAAAAAATTAAAATTTTGAGGACATAATTTATTTAATTGGGGAGAATGAAGAGACCAAAGATTTTAGAATTAATTACATTAAATAAATTTGTTGTTAAATAGATTTGTTGTTGAACAAATTGTGATATACTTAACAACTAGATGAAGTAAAAATTAAAGGTAAAAATCATGATATTAAGAATATTCGATGGTCAAATAGGTAAATTAATAATCATTGGTAATTTTTATGTAATAAGTTTAAGAGCACATATATTTTAAAAAATAAATTTCCTATAAAATAGTTTTTAAATATATATTTTGTTATTATTTAAAAGATAAATTCAATAAAATTTTAATATTTTTTAAGGAATTTAATTAATTAATTAATTATTATATAATTATTATATGAGGTTGAAACTTTTTATTTTTGTTAAATGGTTGATTTTTTTTTGTGAATAGTAAAAATGTAGTTATTAAAAAACACTTTCTTATTTTATTTAATCACCACAATATAAGAATAACTTGAAATTATATGAAACCTGTAATATTGACCAAATATTTGTTTTTTTATTAAATTAAATCATTTTAAAATGTTATTTTTTATTTATAAACCTATATTTTGACATTATAAAACATAAGTGATGATTTATTCTAATAAGTTAGCTATTTTTGATCCTTTACATTAATTAGGTATTTAAAAGGTAAGATTTAGTTTTAGAATGGATTAAAATTAAGATTAAAATTATTTTTTATTAATAAATAAATTAATTTCATGATTATCAATTATAAATTTTATTTTGTTGTAAATCATTTTTATGCTTTTAAAAGAAATTTTCAAAAAACAATTTTTCATTGCATTTCCTGCACATATATGAAAATTAATTTTTACCACCATTAAAAATTAAATATTGTAAAATAGATTACATATTTGGAATAATTATATTAAAATTATTTAATTAGATATATTATTTATTAATCATAAAATTAAGTTATCATAGTAACAGTTTTTGACCACAGTAATGGTTAAATAGGGTTAAAGAGGGGGTTAAACTAAACAATAAAGATTAAAATATCATTAAAAGACATTTAAATTGAATATTATTAGTGTTTTTAGGCATGAAATTATCCTATATTAGATAAAATTTTCATTTTGTGCCACCTTCCTTTAATAATGACATGTATAGTAATTTAGAGTTAAGAGGATGTACAAAATTTCCACCCCTCTCACTTATAAAATCACCCTTTCCCTCCTCACATCTCCAGAAAGTATTTTGAACTTTATCTCAACCAATATATCAAAAAATATATTACAAAAATCTTTATCCTTTACCTATATGTTATAGTCTTACCAAAAGAGCATCTTAAGAAGGCTTAAGGAGAGATCTAATGGACAATACCCAAGGAATAGGTAATCATCTTAACCAAGTTTATTCAAGTCACTTTATTCTTCCACATCATCCAAATATTATATAAACAGATTAAAATAATAAAATAATTATCAATTTTGTACAGAAATTATATTATTTTTATAAAAGGACATAATATACCTTTTTTTACCCATTGAAAAATTAAAATATCACTCATGTGTACAAGAAAACTACAACATCTACGAATTTTTTATTTGATTTTTAATAAATGCCTTACATGGATGGATATAATATACAAATTTAGTGAGTAAATATGATATTTATGAAATAATATGATCCTATAAAGTTAAAACATTATCTACCCTTCATCCCTCCCTTTCATTTGAAAATTAAAACATCGCCCATGCGTTCGTATGGACAACATCTTCCATAAAGTACACCTTTCATTTTCCCTCATTGCCTGTAGGGATAATTATAAAAATAGATCAAATGAATAAATATGATGTTAACAAAAATAAACTCAATAATTTTTATATAATACATTCTTGTTATTGAATTAAATTAAAAATATATATTATTTTTAACATTTTAATGAGAATCATCACCATGAATTCATTAAAGTGATTAGTTATTTCATGAAAACTATCAAAAAAATATTTTAAAACATAAGAAAAATTCATTAGATGACTAAAAAATTACCATGGGGTAAATACCTACCGTATTTATTCAGGAAATGCTTGGAGAACTGAATAGTTAACACAAAAACATTTATTTTATTAAATAATTATTTATAAAAATATAATAAAAAATTATAAAATAATGATCAATGGTAAGTTAAATAAATATATTTTTATTATTTGTAATTATTAAAAAAATTAAATTTGTTACATATGGATGTTGGAGTCTATTCGAATGATCAAGAATAAAAGGTAAGGGTGCCTTGTCTCAAAATTACATCTTTGAGACTTGTTTTGAATTACAAACCTATTTCCATTACATGGAGTATGTGCTACCACATTGAAATGCTATATCATGATAAAAATTTTAATCATTATAATTAAAATTTAAATTAATTTTATCTCTTTCATGAGTTTTTATTCATTTGTTATTTGATTCGTAAGGGTTATTGCTCTTATTTTTGATTTCTTGAGATATGTTTCATGTTGTGTAGCATTATTTCTTTTATATAATGTAACTAATTGACAATTTATATATTTTTACATAATATTTGATTTAATTTATGGTATTTACATATCTATATCATGTTTTATCATTTATAGGAATTTTATTCAGTAGTTATGATAATTATAATGGTTTATTTTATAATCTCACTCATATTGGGATATTCTATATATCGGTCTACACTGGGAGAAATTGTATGTTATTTATCTCTTAAAGCCCATATATTTTCTAATAATATGGTTATTTATGGGATTTTATGGTTTTATTTCTATTTTACCTTTCTTTGGTACAAAAACCACTAGGAGAGTGTTTATAATAAAATCCGAGCTTATTTTAACTTTTCAGTCGAGATCCTTTCTATCACATTTCTATATTATTTGTTTTATTTCAAGATGGGTTTTTATAAATAAATGATCACATACGACCAATTTATATAAAATTTTAAATTATATTGAAAATTTTAAATGGAATATTTCTATACTTTTTTGAACAATTCCTGTTATTAATTTCTTTACAAAAGAGTGAAAATCTATATTTTTAAATGCTTTACTCCTGAATGGATTTTACTACCATCATGAAAATTATTCATTTTTTAGAATCCTTTGATTTTTTTTTGTTTTAAAATGTATTTTATATTCCAATTATTCTATCAAATTTTGAAAGGAAAAGGATATTATTTTCTTAAATGTTTGGAAGATGGATTGAATTACAATTATATATATTTTTATATTCCACTCAATATTTACTTAATTTAGAAAAATTAATTTTGTTAATTCGATTTTTAATTTATTTTATAATTATTTTTAATATTTTTCTTAAAATATAATGAAAATAGTTTTGGAGGTGAGTTTTATCATAGTTTTTCAATAATGTTACAAAAGCGTTCAAGGAATTTTTTTAAATGTCTTACTTTAAATTTTCTCCCTATTTCTCAAAATACATGACATTACTAGAATTCATTATTTTAAGATTAATTTATATTATCCTTCATTTCAAGGTTCTTTATTATCATAGTCTTATTCTAAAAAATCACTATTACTACCTTAGATATACACCCATTACTCTATACAGTTTAAACACCATATTTTTTAAAAATCAGACCAGGGGTTTACCGAGTAAGATAGTAAATTTATTTACTAGGGAAAATGATAAAAATAAATATTCTTGTTAGTCATATATATATGATTATTGATCACTAAGTTAGGTCGATTATTTTTTGGGAAAATATTGACATTATTTATTTCTTGATTCAATATAAATAATTATTGATTGTTAAGGAATATTGATAATGAATTTTATTGTTCATTTAATATATATGGAATGCATTATAGAGTTGTAAGTGACATGGGAGGAAAATTATTTTGAATATATGAATTAGGAATATCTCATGAGATAAACAAGAATATGTATTTATTGGTGTATTCCATTCTATATAATAATATTTTTCTTGAATAATGCCTTTATTGTATGAAATTTGTCTTGGTTGAGGACATGATGGTATAAAATACATCATGGATGAGGGCTCAATGGTATGATTTATATCTTAGATGAAGAATTTATGGTATAAAATATGTCTTGGATGTTTCCTAGATGGTAATATTAATATGTATAACATTATTCATTTAATCACTAAGGAAATATTGGTCAATAAGGCATATATCTTGTAGAATGAAAAGGGAGAAGAGAAAAACCTTTTTTTTTACTTTTTGATGAAGATATCTATTGGAAAATCATATGTATTTGTCATAAAATCAAATTTTAAACATGTATATCCTAGAAAATAAAATGTAAGGACATTGAAATTATATTTTAGGCATAAATTTAGTCACACTGAAGTGAAATCTTGTAAAAATAGTTTTTCAAGAAACTGTTAAAATATAACATTTTAGTGTAGTTTAAGGAAAATACTAAGGATATTTTAAAGAAGAATTTTTTTGTTTATCATAAAACTAGAAATAAACCAAGATAGTTTTTCCTGATAAAATGAGAAATTTTTGAAAAATAACAATGCCTTAAAAATGATGTTGTATTACACTTGAACACATGTAGGAAATTAAGGAGGTCCCTTTAATCAAGCATACTTATGGGGACTAATTGAGAAGAAACTCTTTTTGAAACATGTATATCAATATAAAAAGGATTATATGATCTGTATATATGAGTTTGGAATGTATAAATTAAATTTATAGTAAATATACAAATAATAAAGAAGAATTTAATTTGAGTAATGATGTAGAAAGAGTAATCCAAAGGAAAAAATAGTGGTTCAGGTAGAATCCCTTACCACTTTGTAATCAATCGAATCAAATGTACCAAAATTAATAATCATAAAATGATAATTTTAATAAAATGAAAATAAATATTTTCATGATATGATAAATCAACAAGAAGTATAAACACACCACACATAAGAATTAGTGGTGAGTAAGGAATATCTTATGAAAATGAAAGTGAGTTGAGAAAACCCTTAACTTATATCTGAATGTGTTCTACTATTTAAATTAATGTCCTGGATAATCCAATTAAGTAAGTTAATTAATTAATTAAGAAACTTTCATATGTTTACTTGATTCATTATAGTTTTATTAAGTTCATTTATGGACTTATTAATGAGTTATAGAGTTTTATTTCATCGCTCCGGGGCATTCTTTATCTTGCTTTTTATGATCGATTTACTTGTATATGAGTATGGAAGTTTGTATGGAATGGGTATAATTCTCTATAATGGAATTTATATTAAATTAATAAACATAAATATGATTAAATGTTTATATAATTCATATGTAATGAGTATAATTCATTAGATAAAACATTAGGGATAGTCATTTGTATTATTTTGGAAGTTTTTTGATCATCACGAACTAGATTTGTTGTATGAATTAATTTTATGTATATATATGATTATATAACCTTAAATATATTTTAATACATATATTATAGTCAGTTTAATCATAAAAATGGTTTCATGACCAAAATTTAAGAAGAAATTGAAGAATAAAAACCAATTGTCCACAAAGGTTGTAAATCAGCACCTGAGAGACAATGATTTCATTTTTAAAATAAGAGAGAGAGAGAGAGAGATAAAAGAGTTTGATGAATTATATTACATTATAATTATATAATTAATATATATAGGATTATAGAGTTATCATTCCCATTTGAAAAAACTAGTCTAGGAGTGGATAAGAAAATAAAGAACTTGAATGAAATATAAATGAAAAGGAAAGATGTTTTTTACTTCTTTATTTCTCCACCTTGAGAACCTCTTTAAGACCCTTGGTTTTTATATTTTGGTGATACTATAAGTTATTAGAAGTGGATAAGAGTATTTAAAAGTGTATTTGAAATAATTTTGAAAACTCTCGATGCTCAGAAGGTGTGAGGAGATGGGGTGATATTTATAGTGGAGGAGAGGGGTGTTTTTATAAATATTTTATTCATTTGTTTTTTTTATTTTGGCTCATGACTATGAATTGTTTTTCAATTATCAAAAAATAGATTCAAATAATTAATGACATTTCAAAATTATGGGCTTACATCACCCATACACAATCAATGTCTCATTAATTCCTATATTTGACAATTTGCGTAGATTATCATATATTTTTATTCACAAAAATTCAAGTATATTAGAAAAACCACAAAAATTCACCCTAATGAATTTTTTACATTTATAATTCAAAACCAAACTCTATTTTATGCTAATAAATTTACAAATAAGATAAATTTAATTTTTAATTAAAATGATCATTTACTTGAAAAATACAGATTTTAATATTATAATCATTTTTATAACACTTTGAAAAAATTACTAATGTCTCATACAATTATAATAAAATAAAAAGACAACAAAATATTAATTTATGAATACATTTTAGGAAAAAAAATTTCTTGTAATTTTTTTATTAATTATAAACGTTTAGTGACTTTCAAAAATACCAACACTTAATTATTAATTTTTAAAATATTCACTTACTTGTACTATGATATAATTATATCATACCTTATTCTATAAGATGCCTAAATTTTATTTATATATTCATGGGTGAGGTTACTATTAATTTGGATGATTTACTATTTAGAAGGGTCAATTACTATTCATAAAGGTAACATTACTATTCCAATGGGTTAAGTTACTATTCACCAAAAAAATTAAGCAAATCCTATCATACTATAAATATCTTACTAAATACAACCGTGTAAGTCCATTTTTTGAAATTAAATTCATATAAGAGGAGAAATTACATTTAATTCTAATCTCGTATGTGTGGCGAGATAGAAAGTAAAAAAGAACCTTCAAAAGTTCAATATGCCTTTATATATAATTTCAATAGAAAAATGATTCCAATGATCTAAATTAGATTAATATATGTTTAATTGATCTATTGTGGATTTAAAAATAACTTTAATGAATAATAATTATTTGAACTAAAAACACATTTTTAACTAAAGTACAATATTTTTTTACTATTCAGGAAAAAAAGAATCTTCTCAGAAAAATTATAAAAATTCACCCTAAGTTAATTATGACAATTAAAATTATAAAATGATGCTTATTTTAAAAAAAAATTATAAATTTCATTTTCAATATGTTTGATCTATGTGAAACCATTATAAATAACATTTATTTTTTGTAATTACTATTAATAGTACTATGATTAATGGCTAGGTTATATAAATGTTTTTAAAATAATTATAATAACAAAGTGTTGTTTCGTAGATAATCAGTGTTTAATGCATTAAAAGATATATTAAATGTATTTTTAAATCCATGGGGTGTAACATTATCCCCACATTCAATAAATTGCGTCCTCACAATTTTGAATTTCACTTCGAAAAATAAGAAAAGGTTGATACTAGAAAATACTTTTGTGGAAAACCCATATAAGAAATAGAGTTTAAAAAATATACTATTAATTATAGGGAAATGGAAATGTGAAGGTCACCCCCAAATTTCGATTTTGAATTATAGATTATTGGTGTAATTGAATACATGAACATTGAATAGAAATCTAACTTTGATGTTATGATGGATAGTGATAGAGAACACGGTCATTAGAATGTTAATATTTGTAAATCCATAAATATGCGATGATATAAGGGGACATTTTATTTATTTGAATAGATAGTACTAGGATAATTTTTTTTAATATCCTTTTCATAAAGATGAGATATTATTTCACTATATAATAATATAAGGAAATATAAGTACTTTATACATTTGTATAAATACAATATTATTCTTCAATTGTGCCTTTAACTATCTCTACTTTATTTAAAGAACATGTTGTATTATAGGGTGATGTAATAAAATAATCTCTAAATCTTTTTCCAAGGATAAAATTCATCCATTTCATAAATGATTAAATTTTCAAAAATATCATGATCTAACACTTAAGAAAGAAGTTTACAAAATTTCCATAATGAACTTATTAAAGAACATGATATTTCTCTTAATAATTACATACCAACATGTGAGTGGATTATACTTGTATTCTCTTGAATCATGATAATAACTTAAATTTCCATAAAACCTAATTGAATACCTTTATTCTTCCTTATTCCTTATGTAGAACATATGAAATTGTATATATTCTTTAATGAAAAAATGTTGTAGACTCTACCACTTTGTTGACATTCTATTTTTTAGATCCAAGATAGTATGTTCAATTCAATTTACATTATCCAAAATCAATCATATATTTATTCCAAAATAGAAATATCAATATAAATAACATATTAATGGTTTTATTTCCCTAAAACATATATGTACCCAAAATTTTAACTTGCTACCGAGTTAATTTTCCTTGGAACCATTCATCTTACAAATAGAAATACTTAATGAAATAGTAGTGCAGTACAATCCTTATATATTCCTTAATTCTTATAACAATTACATCATTGTTAAAATAATAAATTGACACAATTATTGAATCGAAACATAAGCACATTAATCATTCATCTTCATCCGTGGTAGTGCCATAATCTTGAACATGGTCCCTTAACTTCTCTTGTGGTATACTCCATTGACACATGAGACATTGATTTGCGTAGTGCCCCATATTTTTATAGTTGAAGCACAAAACATTAAAAAATTCATTAATTTTCATAAAAACATGATAATGGTAGTATTTTTCTCTACATTTTACAAAAACTATTTTCCCTCTTAATCATATAAATTTTCCTTCCAAAATTATCACATGTGGGAAAATACTTCATTTCCTTCTTTCCTTTATCAGTCGTTTTCCCATCTTCCCACTTCTTCCCTTACATACCCATGAAACCATAAGCCTTGTATAATTAGTTCTCTATCTTGTTATAACATGATATTATTTCCTCATATGATGAGAATATTTGGGAGACTATGTCCCTTTGAATGATTGTCTTAATCTCATAAAAGACGTTTTCATTCTTACTCTTCTGATCACGTGAAATTGCGAGGTTCACATTATTTATGCTAGGTTCCATTTCTAAAAAATGACATAAATTATATTAGGATATTAATAATAATGTATAATTTTAACTAGAAAAACACTTACCATATATTGAAATCTTATACAGAGCTAATCTCATAATCATAAAGATGGTTTATTTGAGGAAATATTAACTTTTAAATCCATCATAATGGTTTATAAAAAAATATAAATTATTCAAATCATATTGCATAGGAGTGTCAAAATAGGTGCATATTAAGGACCTTTTTCATGTACCAGGTTACCCCAAGTCATGCCCAAGAAACCATGTTGGATTTTTCTCCCAGGTAAATCTATGCCCCGAACCACATCTACTTGTAATATCCAGACATGGATATATTACTAGGAAGACTCACATAATCTCTACCTTACCAAAATTTTAAGATGTTCTTATATGATTATCCTCAAGGTCAATATTAGGTTTTTATTCACCAATATATTTTTTCTAAATCAAGTTTTGAAGGTTTCTACAAGACATCCTCTAATACCAAATATAAAGACCCTGACCCAAGTAGCATGGAGTTGGTGCCTTACCTTATTACATTGGTATGATTACAAGGAACCACATCCTGAAGGACCAATTATTTTATCATTTTTGGAAACTAGATTACATAAGAGAACTTTACATTACAAATTTAAAAGAAAATAACATATAAAATTCATTGATAACACCCCATAACACATAGATTAACCCTGTAAGTCTTTTATAATATACCTTTCAGAATCCTATGGAAAAAGAAACCTAGAAAATGGGAAAGATGAATTAATCAGTAAGGGTAATAAATAAAGTGGAATTTATAACATAAAAAATAGGGAATTATGAATAAATAATAAAACATTCCATTAAAATATAATATTGAGCATGATATGACAATAATAAAAGTCAAATAAATAATTCCATATATATAATCACATGAAACTTCACTATGGATATTTTACAAGTATAATAATAACACTATTTATCAAATAATAATATCATAATGAGGAAATTAATATACCAAACATCATAATCACATCATTTAGGACTCATCCAAGTCTTTTATAAATAATTTGTTAAAGCCTCAGCCAAAATCCATTTCAGTTTTGAATCATCAGACATAACAATGCATCAAGGGACTATAACAGGCCCCACCCACCACATACCAAGTACAATGAAATTATCATATGTCCAATAAAATGATGCCTTTAAGTCATAGTTTCCCATAAAATTTTAAGTATTATAGATGAAATTACTATTTTAAAATCATTGAGAAATTCTTGAGGAAAATAATCTTAAAACATTCCAAAGTTTCCCATATCACCTTGAAACATTTAAATAATAATACCTTTTAACAGTAAATGAAACTTAGAATATCATGAAAATAATATAATTCATTATATAATATAACAAAGGGTTATATATACCCCACACACATGGAAATAGTGAGGTATAAGGAATATTTCTCAGAGAAGTAAAAGTGGGATGAAAAAAATTCCTTTTACTTTGGAAAGAAGTGTTCTTTTGGAATAAAATTTGTAATTTTAATAAAATTATATTTTAAACATTTATATCTACTAAAATAGAAGTTAAGGACACTGAAATTATATTTGAGGGATAGATTATATCCCAATGAAGTTAAATCATGTAAATGGAGTTGTTTAAGAAACATTAGAAATAAAACATTTTAGTGCAGTTTAAGGATAGTATTAAAGAAATTTTAAAGGAGAAAAAATGTTTGTTTTCATAAAAAAATGAAATGAAACAAGATATTTTTCATGATAAAATTATTTATTTTTTAAAAATAAATGTGTATTAAAATATATTTTTGAGTGCACTTGAAAACATGCAATAAATCTGAAAGTTCCCTCAAATTGGGCTTGTTTATCGAGAATAATTGTGAATGGAACCTTTTTAAACATATATATCCCCATAAGATATGGATAATATGATCGATATATATGATTTTGGAAGATTTATATAGTTTTATAAGAAATATACCAAAATAAAGAAGAATTACATTTGAGTAAAGATGGAGAAAGAGTAACCCGATGGAAAAAATGAGGGTTCTGGTAGAATCCCTTACCACATTGTAGTCGATCGAATCATATGCCCAAAATATAATAATCATAAAATATATATACTGAATAACATTAAATTAAATATACTAATTATATGATACAACAATTAGAGGAATACATAAACCACACATAAGAATTAGGGGAGAGTAAGGAATATCTCACAGAAATTAAAGTGAGTTGAGATAACCCTTACCTTATGTATGAATGTGTTCTTCACTTGATCTTAATTTCCAGGATAATTAATTAAATTAATTAAAATAATCAAATAAAAATATTTTTAATATTTATTTGATTCATTATAGTTTTATAAACTTCTTTTATGGCATTATAAATGAGTTATAGAGCTTAATTTCCTCATTCAGGGACCTTAATTTTCTTGATTTTCATGATCAGTTTACTTGTATATGAGTATGGAAAGTCATGTGGAATGGGTATTATTATGAACAATAGAATTTATATGATAATAATTAACATAAATAATGTTAAATTTTAATATAATTTATTTGGTTATATGGTATTTGGATGATTCATTATATAAAACATTAGTGATAATCATTTGGATTATTTTTGCAGTTTTTCGATCATCAAGAATTAGTTTTGTCCTATGAATTAATATTATGTATATATACTGGTTATAGAACATTAAATAGGTTATAATAAATATATTATAGTCTTTTTTAACCATAAATTTTCTTTTATTACCATCCTTGAAGGATAAATTTAATAATGAAAACTCATCATCCATGAAGGTTGTAAATAGGCACCTCAGAGATGATGATTTTGTTTAAAACAAAAGAGACATAGAAATGAGTTCAATGATATATATTGCATTAATATGATATAATTATAGTATATAGATGATTCTGGAGTTATCATTCTCATTTTTATAGAGGAGGTGAGAAGAGGATAAGAAAAGAAATATCTTGAATGAAATTCTAATGAAAAGGAAACCAGTTTTTCACTTCTTGATTTCTCCACCTTGAGAACATACTTAAGGGACTTGGTTTTTGAATTTTGGTTATAAAATTAGGTATTAAACATGGGGAAGAGGATTGTGAAATTTTTTGGGTAGAATTTTGACAAGGATCAAGGCTAGGAATGTGTGAGGAGAAGGGGTGGTGGGGGTGATATTTATAGTGGAGGTGATGGGGGGTTTTTTGAATATTTTATTTATTTGTTTATCATTTTGGACCAAAAATATTAATAGTTTCATCACTATGATAACATATATTAAAATATATAATGAGAGTTTGACATTATGGTATTAATTCAGCAATAAATAACATATGACTCAATAATTCATGTATTTAACATTTATTGTAAATTATCATATTTTACTATTCACAAAAAAAAATCAATTATTTTAGAAAAATACCAACTGTTCACCCTAACTATTTTTTGACATGTAGAATTAAGAAATTAAAACCATTTTTTGAAAATATTTTTCTACATATGTGAAATTTAGTTTATAACCAAAATCCACATTTTCTCAAAAAATACTAATTTAAAAATTATAATTTATTTCATAACACTTTGAAAAATTAACTAAGGTATCATAAAATTATCGTAAAATTTTAAGAAAATAATATTAATTTATGAATAGATTTTTGGAATATAAATTTTATTTCAAATCAATAAATTAATTATAAACTTGTAAAGACTTTAAAAAACACCTATAATTAATTATAAAATTATAAAATATTTACTTATTTATACTATAATGTAATTATATCATACCTTTATTTATAGGATTCCTAATTTTTTTATATATTAATGGGTGATGTTAATATTCTTTTATCTGATTTACCATTGTTAAGGGTTAATTAATATTCATATAGGTAACATTACTCTTCCAAAGGGTCAAGTTAATATTCACTAAAAAAAAATACGTTGATCCCAATAGAATCTAAATATCTTACTGATCTTAACCATGTATGTATATTTTTGAAAATTCAATTCACAGAAGTGGGAAAAATTACGTTTAATGCTAATCACATAGGTGTTGCAAGAAGGCGTGTAAAAAGAACATTCAGATGTTTAATAACTCTTCATATCTAATTTAAACATAAAAAATGATTCCAATGATCCAAATTGGATAAGTATATGTATAATTGATCTATTATGACATTAAAAATCAATTTAAATTAAAATAATTTTTTAAACTAAAAACAAAGTTTTTAACTAAAATGCAGTATTTTTCACTATTCATCAAAACATTAAACTTCTCAAAAAATACTAAAAATTAACCCTAAAATAATTTTGAAAAAAATTCCAATATGATGTTTATTTTACTAATAAAATACATTTATATATAAATATGTTTTATTTATGTGAAACCATTATAAAAAACATTTAATAGTTGTTATTACTGTTCATATTACTATGTTTAATGGCTCAGTTATAACTATCTTATTTAAATTATTATAATAACAAAGTTCTATTCTACAGAGAATTAGTATTTATTACATTAAAGGATATATTAAATGTTTTTGTAAATCCTTGGGGTGTAAAAAAATATTGAGTAATCTTTAGGAAACATATATGGTTTGTTATGGTTTTAATTTAAGGTGATTCAGGTTGTATTGGCGTTAATTAATAAATTTTTAGGTGCATAAATTTTCATTATTTAAGGGTTTGGTATACAGTAATGAATATTTTTTAATGATTATTCAGGTTCTATAATTTTTGAGGGAAATTTTTTGTTGATTTTGGAATAATACATGACCAAATCTTTCTGACATTTGGGTTTTGAATTTAGTCAAGAATATTATGAATGGTTTTATGATTTAGTTATTTATAGAATGATTTAAATTTAATTTGGGTGTAATTGTTGAGGTTTTAATTATTAATTTATTTTTCCCTCACATGATATTTTTTTCATATTGAGTATGATCTTAACTTGTGATAATAATTTTTGGTTTTAGTAAATAACTAGATAAATGAGGATGAGGTGTTTAATATTTTACTAATATTAAGATAATTTAAATGTTTAATTTAGTTATTTGTTTCCTAAAAATTAACCATGATTATTTATCATTTAGAGTATGAGATGAATAAGAAAGTTAGAACTGACCAAAACACAACCAACATATGAAATTATGCTTAGAAGATAGAAAGAAATCAAATAATTATATTTTCTCATATTCTCTATCATGATTGTAAAATATCTCCTCAAGGTCAAGAAAGAGGTAGATAAATATATTTAGTATTATGTGGGAAATAACTCTCAGATATCAAGGTTTTTTTGGAAACCCATTCATATGTATGTGTCTTATAATGGCATAGACATGGTTTTAGAAATATTTATTTAAGAAATTATAAGATTCATAATAATAAAATTATGATTAGTTATCAAGATAAAATAGACATATGATATTATACCTAAGTTATGATACATTCATTATGGTTATAAAAAATTGAAGTTATGGGGACACAATTTATTTAAGGTGGGTGGGGGGGGGGAGAATGTGACACCCCATGATTTTAGTATGAATTATTTTAAAAAAATATCTTGTTGAATAACTTTTGATATGCACAAATCTAAAATAAAATGAAAATGGAAGTTATGAAACATGAAAGTATGAATCCATAATGTTAAAATAGATAAATAAATAGTCATTTTTTATTGTATGAAATAATTTTCATAACACTTATTTTTTATAAAATAAATTTTCTATAAAAAAGGTTTTCAATGTATTTTATCTATTAATTTAGAATTTAAAATCAAAAATTTTATAATTTTTATTTTATGGAATTAAACTAATTTATGGAATAATTAAATCAAAATTATCTAAGGTTTAAATATTTATATTTTTATGACATGGTTGATTATTAGGTGAATATTGAAAAATATCATTTTGACAAATATTGTCACTTTTATAACATCATCATGATATAATAATAATGTGGATGTATTTGAAATATTTTTTAATAAAAAATATGAATTTATGGATTGAAATAAAATATTTAAAAATTATGTGTTGAATTTGGAATCTAATGTTTGACATTCTAGAACCCTGGTGATGATTTGTTCTAATAAAATAACTATTTTCATCATTTACAAAAATTCCGTTTTTAAATGGTTAAATTTAGTTTTATATATGGTATAAAGAAAAATAACTCTCATTTTTTATTCATAAACAAAAAAATTATGTAGATATATTATGCCCTTGATTTTGTGTGAAATCATTTTTGTGCCTTAAAAGGAATTTTTGAAAAAAATATTTTTCATTACGTTTCACCTACTTATAGTAAATGAATTTTTTCCCACCATCATAAATTGAATATTTAAAAATGGATTCAATATTTTGAATCAAAGTGTTCCAATTATTTAGAACTACCAATTCAATTTTTATTCATTAAATTCTTTTACCATAGTAAAAGTTTGTCACCGTGGTGAAGGACAAAACAGTAGAAGAGGGGGTTAAAATATTCAATAAGGAATAAAATTTCATTAAAAGTTTTATAAATTATATTTTATTAGTTTATTTAGACCCTATATTATAATACTTTAAAAAATTATCTAGTTTTTTTCACTTTCCTTTGATAATTACATTTATATTATTTTAATGCTAAGAGTATGTACAAAAGTGTCACCACTCTCACTTATAATGGAACCTATAATATCATCACTTATTCACATAACTAGAGAAATTTATCTCAACCAATATATTAAAAAATAACATTATAATAGGATTATACATTAAATAGAGGTTTTAGTCTCATGAAAATACTATCCCAGGAAAGATTAAGGAGGGATACAAAGGAATATACCCAAGGATGGCCAAATCCTTTTTTTTTGATATTTTCTAATACCACTTTTAAGGAAAAGTGGGAACTGAACACCACTAGTTTCAATACCACATCCCTCCATCACCACAAAGCATTTCAAATTCAAAAACCCGAACTTAGACCGCTTTCCAGATCCGCGAATCACCCGTCATCATTTCCGAAGCCACCTCGAGACTGCCGACGTCGAAAACATCATCCAGTCAACTACCAGTCCCCATTATCACCATGTGCCTCGAAACAACCACCGCTGTCGTCGTCACCAGAGCACACTGTCGTCGCCGGAGCACCATCCCCAGAGGATCCAAAAGACAACATCGACTTCACCAGAAAACGCCACCTTCACCATTCCAACGTCTTCGAGACGGAAAGCCCAACATACTCCCCCTCGGCATCAGCTTCAGCATCACCACCCCACATACATTAATCCATTCGCAAAACCACATCCGACGTCGTCGAACAAACACCATCATCACCTCCTTCATCAACGATGAGAGCCGCAACCCACACGCCCAGAAAACGGACGAAAACACCATTTCACAACAAAAGGCAAACATCACAAAGAAAATAAACGAACAAACCCCACTTCAGCCGCCGCAACCACCGATGAAAGACCCCCGCCGATCCTCAGAGAACTCTGCTGCCATGAATCAGGGGAAAACTCCACAAGCTGGGCGACCGCCGTAGGCCAACAACGCATACCGATCAAACCCTGAACGCTCCGTAGAGTATGCCGTTGAACAAACCGGTCTTACGCCCGCGGATCAGATCAAAAGCGACGTAGAAGCCCGCAACAATCCGCCACAGAAAGGAGGATGGGTCCCAAGATCGCCGCGTAGAATACCAAAGACATCCGAAGAGTTCCACCACAGGGAGGCGATGGAAAGATCATCACGCCATCTTCAACCAGGAACCTCAAAGAGAGAACGATCGCCGCTGAAAAACAAAGAAAGGAAAATAGGTGTGGACTAGCACCTCCACAAATGACATATTCAACTTTTCATCACCACCTCATAGGTAAGGTTAAAAAATATGTATATAATGATTAAATATTATATTTATGAAATAATAATTATTCTATAAATATAAACCATTGTCTAACTTTATTCTCTCCCATCCATTAGAAAATGAAAACGTCGTTCGTGTGTATGTGCAGACTACAACTCCATGAATGATGTATTTTATTTTACATCACTAGCTGACATGGATGGTAATAAAAATGTTTTCGAAGAAAAAATATGATATTTAAAACATTATTAATGTCATAGAATATTATTACATGAATTATTATTCAATAATAAAATAATTTTTTTTCATGCAATCGAAATTTCAAAAAAACTATGTTTTTAAGATTTCCATGTCAATTAGCACCATCAGTTCTATAATTTTACAATAAATAACCATAATTATATTGAAATACTGAATATAACTTATTAAACATTATTTATATGATTATAACATGACCAAGGTTCAAGTACCAGGACCTCCAAGTTGGAATATGCATGGAAAACTAAATATTTAACAAACAAATATCGATTTTAACAAAGAGTTTTTACTAGGTGGGTAATAATAAATTATTAGTCAATTTTATATAATAATAATATAAATATGGTTACAATATATATGTTTAAAAAATATAAATTGTTATTAATTTATTTTAGACTATGTTCAACTAAGAAAAAAATCCAAGGCAAGGGTTTCTCATTTCATACTTCCTTCTTTGAGACATGTTTTGAATTACAAACATATTTCCATTACATGGTGTATATAATAAAAATTTGAAATATTATATCATGTTTTAATTTTTAATCATGGAAATTAAACTTCCATTTCATTTTTTATATTTAAATATGTTTTCATTTAAGTATTATATGAATTTAAGGTGTTTTTCTTTGAATTTTGATTTCTTGAGATATGTTTCATGTTGGGCACCAAGATTTCCTTTATATCGTGTAAATAATAATTGATAAATATATATTGAAATGATATTTTATATAATTAATGGAATTTTTAGAACCATATTATGTTCTATATTTCTAATTCTTTTAATTTTAATATTATCAAAGCCATACTAGTTAATTTTATAATCTAACTTTTATCGATATTGTTTAGGTTTCAATTTATAAAAGGGGAAATTATATATTATTTATCATATTAATCCTATATATTTCCTTATAATATATTAATTTATGTATTTTTAAAAGTTGTATTTCCATTATTCCTATATTAGGCACTCAAAACCATTGAGATAATTATTTTAAGGAAATCCGACCTTATTTATCCTTTTTGGTCTGAAACCATTATCTCACATAATAATATTATGTATTTTGTTTCAAGAACATTTATTTCCAAACATAAATGAATACCGAAGTTTAATTTATATTTACTTTTAATTTATATTAAAAATTTTAAATGGAATATTTTTAATGGTTTCTAAAAAAGTCATTTTGACCTTCATTATAGAAGTTCGAAAAGAATATATTTTTAAATGTTTTCAACATTAAATATTTTTACCAATTAAATAAATATTATTAAATATTTATATTCATTTCAAATTTTTCATGGGTTTAAAATGTAATATATATTCCCATTATTCTATAAAATTTTCAACAGAAATAAATTTTTATTATATAAATTTTTAAGAAGGGGGTTGGTTTTCATTATGTATTTTTTATCATTCACTCTACATTTTCTTAATAAAGAAAAAATTAATTTTAAGATTAAATTTTTTGTAAACTATTTTAATTTTTTTAAATTTAATTCACTAAAACATATGAATATTTTTTTTTAATTTACATTTAATTTATTTAAAAAAAAAAAATTAAATGATTTAATGGATTTTTAATGTTTTTCATCTATGTTTATTTATATCTCATAAATGGCTCATATTTAATACAATTTCTTAATTTTTTATGGATTTATAATCTCATTAATATCTATGTTAATTTTTATCATGGATGTGTTCTACATCATTTCTAGTATTGTCTTAGCCTATACACATTACTTTATATGGTGTAGACACCCTGTTTTTTGATTAATCAACTTAGTGGTGCTTACAAAAAAAATTTATATTTATTAACTAGGTAAAATATTGAAAATTTAAATACTTATTAGGTATGCGGGGGTGTTGATTGACTAGTGAGGTGGGTTTATTATATTCTAGGGAAATATTTAAATTCTATATTTCTTTATTCAATACATATATTTATTTATTTTTAATGAATATTGATGATGAATTTTATTATATATTAAATATATACGGGATTTATGAGACAATGTTATGTGATTAGTGGGGTCCCTTATACCCTTTAATGCATAAATATGGTCTCATTAGATATACAATAATTTTTAACACTTGGTGTATTCCATCCCATATAATCAAAAATTCATCGAAGAGGCCTTGGATGTATGAAAGATATCTTCTATGAGTCTTTTATGGTATAAAATATATATTTTTTGACGATATTATGGCCTACAAGATGTCTTGGAAGATCCCTTTATTGTATTAAATATTACTCGATTGAGGCCTTCACAGTGAGATTATAATATATAGAATAATTAATTCTATCACTATGAATAGAGTTATATATATTCATGTGATTATTTATGTGGTTATGTTATTTGTAGATATATTTAGTATTCAATTTATTGATTATATAGAACATTTATTGATTATTTACTCTTATATATTTACCAAGTTTGTTTCCCATTGAACAATTCCATTATACACTACCCTTATTGACCAATAGATATAGACCTTATTATATTTACATTTTCCTAGGTTATATAGAAAAATAATTATTGTGATGTATATAGAATGGTATCATGTGTTAAGATTTTTTTGGTACTTGTTTAAGAATTATTAAGGAATAAGAAAATATGGTTTTAGTACAAAAGATTTCCATCTGATGAAAACACATTAACTTTTCTAAATAATTTTTTTTGAAATTACCTAGATATATATACCTAAAATGGTATTGGTTATGTAAGTAAATAAATAAATTTATTTTTTGTTATAATAATTTATGGTTAATATTTATTCTCTTTTATTAGTATCAAAGATGGTGTATGAAGATTATTTTTTATCAGCAGATTCAGGAGTATGGGTTTGTGGAATCATATAAAACTAATAGGAATCAAGTGAAAAATATATCTAGAAAGGTATTATCATAGATATAGATCATATTTAGGGTACATGATAGTGAAATATAATACTATCCTAGTAAAAGATAAAAGTATATATGACATGTATTCCTAATGATCTCATCATAATGGATAAGGTGAAAATTAACTATTATTATTTTGTCTAAGATGAGAGATATGTATTTCAAAACATATATTAGGATACCAAGAATCAAGACACACATATTTCTTAGTAATTATATTATTATATCTAGCTTATTCATTGTAGAAAATAATCTAGTTTCATTTTAGTGTGGAGTAATAAGAGAATTATGGATGTGAATTAGTAAACATGCATACTAAAAAAACTCACATAGGTTTAGATCATATGTAAGGGATTTAAGTCATATATAATAGACCACTATAACAATATTGAGGTCATATATCATGGACCACTGTTTTGTATAGTTTAACATCATGTGACAAGAATCATGCACCAAATAAGAATTTTCAATGAGAATAATATCTGCTAAAATTATTTTGTGTTTCCCAGGGGAATAGTCAACTTGAGGCACATGGTATTTTTGTGTAGGGTTAATATAGGAAAACCCAATATGAAAAAATTAATTCTCAGACACGAGGATTATGTGGGAGCTTGATAAGAATAAGATTTGTGACTATTTTGGGATTTTTTTGAAAGCCACTATATATCTGAGGATACTAAGAATAAAGCCACACATAGTTCAATATAAATATATGTTATCCTAGTAAATGGTCTAATATATAAAAACCCAATGTGAATGAGGATAACCCATACACTAGGAGAGGTTTTATCATTGATGATATTTATGTAAGGGACTATAATGGGATTCCAAGAAAAATTCTTAATATAGGATATTTTTATCTTAGTGTAGGTCCATTTTAGGAAACCTTAATGTGAACAAGGACAACCCATACACTAGGATGTGGAACACGATTATATTGGGATGATATCTCCTTTCTTTATTCAAGACAAGAGATCTTGTTGTCACTATATATCATATGATAAATAAAAATTAATCCATACATAGTTATAGGAATGGATCTCGGTATAGATCTGGATGATATGCAAGAGAGAAAGGGATTAATATACGGGTCCCTACATGAATGAAGTTATAATGAAGATAGAGTTAAATTGGATATGGTATCCTAAATGTGGTATTATTAGGAATGGAAATATAATTTTTAGTGGGTCCTAGGATGATATATTTATGGATTATAATGTTTTTCATTATAATTAGAATCAATATAGGCATAGTTATTATATTGTATCTTCATAGATCCTACTAATTTTTAGGTGAAAAATATAATTATCCCATCCTAAGGCTATTAAAGGGAAAGCATGACATGAATTATGAAATCAAAAACAGTTGAAAATAATTATCAAAACCATGTTAAATTTTCTTGACATAATGTTATGGTTGAGAAACTATACAAAAATGACTCTAACATAGATATTGGTGTAATCTTAGTAAATTAAGTCATATAAATAATTCCACTATACGTAGTTAATGGTTGTGCTAGTTGAACCATATACCATGAATTTTAACATAATGTGACAAGGACCCATGTTCCAATTTTTTAGGGTTTCATGGATATGACATTTGTGTCTTATATTTTAAGGTTAAATGACTAGGGCCATCTCAAAGTTGTTTAAATTCATGTGGAGTGGAGTTAGATGAACCCAATATGGAGCTATAAAGAGTATTTCTTGGAAAAAAATTCATTGGTAGCAGGTGAGATATGTTCTCAATCTATTGTGAATTGAAAGTAAGTTCCATTGGAGTAGACCATATGTATGACAGAAGTTCCTCCCCACATAAGCTCAATATTTGTAAGTTTCTTCCTATGTATGAAAACAGTATTTATTTATTTTATTAGTTCTCAATGAATAAAATAGTATATCTGAACATTCATGTTGAATTCTTATGCGATATGATTTATATGTGTCTCAAGGATTTATAGTGTGCATAACCTTTTTCTATCAAGTTTCTCAATCTCCCTAATCCAGAATTGAGATTTCTCATCTCTAGATATTTGATAACAAAAGGTGATGTAAAGGGAGGTAAAAGAAAGTTCTATGGGAACAAATATCTCGTTCCTATAAAAATTTGAGCATTGGGTTTCTTGTTTAGTAGTATGGGTCACGGTTTGATAAGACCATAAAGATGATAATATATTATCCAATCAATAATAATTATATATATCCACTATCTTTTAAAGGATATTGGATAATGATTTATTTATAGCCTCTGCTTATCTATTCACTACTACATGATAATGAGATGAGTGGTTAGACAGGATATTTAATTCCTCACACAACCTCTTTAATTTATAAACACATAAATTGGTTTTATTTTATATCAATATTGAGTGCTGAACTCTAATTTTAGTAATGGAATTTTACTTCAATAAATTAAATTAAAATTTCATTCCAACTTCATTTAGGGTATTTTTTTCTTATATAAAGAAGAAATTGTTGGAGAAAGAAAAAAAATAAATTTCAAAAATATGATTGGAGGGTAAATAAATATAAAATCCATTCCCAATATAGAGAATAACCATTATTATTTGGAGGTGTGTAATAACTATAGGGTTGACAAATAAAGTTTTCATGTATTTGGTAGCAATGAAATTACTTCATGAGATCTATACATTATTTATTCATTGATTTCCTAAATTACATGAGTCATTGTATTTGATAGAAGAGATTGGTTTCTAATTGGTGGGTGTTGTAAGTGCCAACATAGAATTATTGAATAATATTGAGTGTAACTCCTCCTTCAATTAACTTATGGAGGACCCTGATGAAGACATTTTTTGTAGGATCATCTTAAAATTATAATCAACATAAAGGAATAAATTTTCTATCCTGAAATGGATCCATTTCATCTTACCTTGATCTAATTTGAGAATCATTCATTAAATGTATTCCACAATATAAGGCATTTAGTTTATTATGGAATCATTTGGGAAGAATAAATAACCCCTTTGATATCTAATTCTACTAAATTCAATGACTAATTCCATCTCAATATTGATAAATGATGGTAAAACCATGCGATGTGTGATGTGAATGACCATCTCCTCTAGATTAGGATATTATAAGGCATTAAATCCCTTTTATAGTGTATCCTCTTGGGCATTCTACCAACATGGGTGGTGTGACATGTTGTATTTAATAGGAATCCATCCATAAACCCTTGTGCAAAGTCCATAAATAGATTAAAATCCTCCTTATTAATAGAAATGTAAAAATTTATTTGGTTGATCACATTCTAAAAATCACCCCCAATACTTAATCAAGTAACTAGTATTTGAAGAAAAAATTCCAAGTCTGGAAGGAGGGATAGGTATTATTGCTTATTTTCAGTACATCCTTTTGATAGTAGGAAGAAGTAAGGTAGATCTACCTTTACTAGATGTAAAAAAAATCCACATAACAAACCCATTGAACTTAAAACCTTCCATACTTACACCTATTGAGATCCAGGAAGCACCATAAAAGTACATATCCCATTACCTAGATGTATAAAATATGAAGAGTAATTATTCTTTAGGGATCTCTATGTCCAATGTTTACATATTTAGGATAGTGTGGACCTTGAAGAAATATGCTAATTCTTAACCCTTGAATTCTTTTGATACATGAAGTGGATATAAAATTGTTGTAGAGTAATCACCCATCATGGTGGAAATATGATTAATATCAGAAGAATAATGGCATATTTATGTGGATCGACATGAGAGACCAACCAAATCTCATGGTTCTGAAAATAATGTAACGATTTTTGTACTATGAAAACTATTTCATGGTAGTTCTACTTGATATTGAAATATCTGATCTCAAAATCAAATATTATTTTGTTGAGATTTTAGACATTATTTTCCTTGCCTATAGAATAAATCTGAGCAAGGATTGAACCAAGTTATCATTATAGGGTTTTACATAGAGGATGAGAGTCTTACCATATATTGGTATCATTAATACTAGTGGGCGAATAAGGTACCTTTTCAGATCATAAAAATCCTTCTAAAAAATCTTATCATACTAATAAGTGACCCCGTTCTCCATCTACTTTGTGAAGGGAAATAAATATTTGATGAGTTTGACTATGGAATGTTAAATATAAGTAAATATAACTTAGATTAATTTCAATTCCCTATGGTTTTGAGTATGACGATTCTTGATTATTTCCTTTTTTAATTTCTTGTGCAATCACAATGTTGTGATGTTATACCATAAATATGAGGATTTTTTTATTACCTTAAAATCACATTTTAGTGGATTCATCATGAAGATGTATTGATGTAGTTTTCTAAAACCTACCTAAATATTATAAAATTGGAAACAACATTATTGATATTTAACCACCTGTCCATATATGAAGAATAATATTATCCTTAGTAGATAGGATATAAGAATATGGTGCATGTAATGTATGTAGATATAACCAATAATCTTTAATTTAAATGTATTTTCTTAGAATAATATACCTCCTAAGAAACCTTTATGAAATCATGATCTTCATATTTAGAGGCTATTAGAATCTAATTGTGTCCAAAAGATCCATCTATGATAGAGCGATGTAAAATATGATTGTTACATCAATCAATAGTTTGATGATTTGGTTGGGGAAACTATCCATTGGGAAGTGGGAGTTGAGATACCCGTGGTTGATGAAAACCTATTTTTTTTCTATTCTTGTACTCAATAGAGACAATATTGGTGAGCTATTTTTAATATTGAACTTATTGGATGAATTTTTCTTCGATTATATTAAAAAATTTAGTATCCACCTCAAAAGTATGGGTTGGATGAATCTTCATTGCTACCTTCTTATAGACCCAATTATTATCTAAAAACCCCAAATGATGGATAACCACCCATGTATGCAACCCAAAAATCACTATAAAATCCCAGGGAAAAAACAATTTAGTACTTATAAAGGAAGGAGATAAAGGTATAAGATTATTTAAGTGACATGGAGACACATATCAACATTGGTTATTAATATTATTCCATACCTATATTTACCTATCTATATTCATAAATGGTGGTCATGAAACCTTTATTGAATACTAGTGGATTTTCCTTGATTTATTCCTCTTTCTATTCACTGTAGTTAGGAGTAGAATATGTATTTTTATCTTGGGATATATGAGATGATATAGGGAAATTTTTACTTCCACTAGTATTACATCCTTCTTCAGAATAGATGGATTCATCTGGTATAGTATAAATTATGAGAATAACAGAGGATGTTCCTAGACCTTAGTCTCTTATTATGAGATTCTTATTTAACCAATCTATAATATCCTTAGTTGTGTTGTCCAAATATCTGTTTGAACTTCATTTGAGTGAAGTAACTCAATTTAAAGATTGATATACATGGAAAACACAAAGATCTTATCCTCCATAAATGGAGGCTTCTGAATGGAAATTTTAGTATGACCATCAAAGGATCCGTATATTATTTGAGGCTTTACATAATACAAAAATATGACATACTAATTTCCCAGATCTAAAGTTTTCACCCCAATCTAGTTGATTTCAAATATGAAATCTCCATTGAATTTTCTATATATATCAATAAGGGATATTTCCAGACCCTTAGGGGAAATAGTTTGGGTGGTGTAATTTAGAAACAACTTTATCATCCATTTTGTAGGACCATAAGAATATTTACTAAGATTATCAGGACTCAAAATGGGATTTATCACCATACAATACCACAAAAATTCCATTAATAGAATGTTACATAATTTGGTGATATGATGATGGAACTATTGTGTGTATATGGAGCCAAGGATTTCATATAAGGATGTTGAAAATTGTTTCATTTAGAATCAATATGAATTAAGAATTAATAATAAGATCTCCGAATTGGGGTTTTTATAAAAATATTTTTGAGTGGTTTCTTATCACTCATAACATATACTTGAATTATTAGGTTGGGTGGGCACAAGTTAACTTTAATATGGTTTAAAATTCAAAGGGTATGGATTATAATGATGTTTATTCAATAACCATTATCGACCAGGGTTTGATGAAAGAAGATATCATTAATCATTCAAGATATATACAATGGCATGATATACCCTTACACGGGTTTCTCTCAGACTATTTTTATGAACTAAATGAATGTATGAAAATTATTAGAGATATTTTCTAAATGATATTTCTTAGAAAAAATAAATTTGGTCTCAAAAACTCTAGGACAAGAATGAGTATGAATATGGGTTTTCCTAAATTATTTTCAAAAATAGAGGGAATTCAATATTGAGTGTTTTATTGGGATGATAGATAGATGCTTTAAAATATCATAATTTCGAGACAATGTCTTATTTAATATTCAATGAGTCTATTCCATGTTTTAGGATGGCCTTTCAAAAGACTCATTACCTTTACTAGAATGGGGGGGGGTGACTTTACTATTTATTGTTTATTCTACACTGACCGCCCCATATATAGATATTCAATTTTTTCATAATTTTCATCCACTTTTTATACAAATATGGTTATATCTGAATGTGTATTAGATGATTCAAGAGAAAATTGGACTTACCATTGAGATTTTTTAAGTTCCTATCGTTGAGTCTCAAACACATATATTGCTTCAACGAAAATTATAGTAGACCACAAATCTCCACAAAACATTCTTCTTCCATGACTATTGTGACCACTTACCAAGTTATTTATGGGAAAATTAGGTTTATATGACTCTTCCTTACTAGAAAATATTATTATCAATTGGATGACATTTACTAGGTCATATTATGAATTATCATTAGAATAAAATAACAATTAAAAGTGTGGTAACCATCCTCCCAATGATGGGGTTATGAAATCCAAGAGAGTCTAGATTGATTTGGGTACCTATGAGGTATTCTATTCCAAGGAATTTCTCTACCACTGATGATCATACTAACTCTTGAAATGATGTGAGGATAATGATGCTGCATCTGGATTTGCATAAATGATTGAGGAAGGTCTATTTGATTTAGTCATGGATTCATGATTTGATACACCCCATTGACCAATTTTCAATTCATATATTCATTAAATTTCTACAAATTCTTTTTCCAAAATTATTTATATTCTCCATATTATTTTTAATCATTAGATCTATAGGTCATCTGGTCTGAGGGTTTACCTAATTTTATTTTCCTACCCTTAATAATATTCTAGATCATGTTCCTGAAGATATATAATTTATAGATATTATTACCCAACTTCAGATGGAAAGGGTATTTATTGGGGGTAATAGTCCAGTCATGTTTCATTAGGTTTACTAATATTTAAAAATTTAACATTGTTATTTCCTAAGGATGTGATGAAAACCCCTGAAACCCACTACATTCATAAGGAATAAAATTTTCCCTTCCAACCTTCATTGTTTGAATTATTTTTATCCTTATTTTCATCTTAATGAGGGATCATTAATATTGATATTATTTAGGAGGGGGCATCATATTATATTCAATGGTCCTAGGGTATGGAGTAGGAATTTATGTTGGTTTGTGTATGAAAATTACAGCTTCTACTTAACAAGATTTCTTCCCCTGTGTTGACTGTGTGGGATGAGATTTGGAATTAAAAAACTCAATGATTTCTTCCAGCAACTGTCCCACCACTAGAAACTATTGAAAGCCACTAGGTAATTTCATAGTAATGAGAAGTATCTAACAATCATCTTGGATATATTATATACACATCTCCAATCACTACTCTTGTCGAAGCTGCATATTCAAAGATTTGACGAGACCTTTCCACTAAGTAATAAAGTTAAAAACTCACTTATTCCAATGTTTTATTAAATTTAAGAGGCCGAGAAAAATTTTATATATAATCATTGAGATGAATTTATAAAGGAACTATTGTAAGAGATCTCATCAATTAGAAAAATAACTAGTTGGTATGTTTCTGTACTAAATAAATACTATTTTTTATAGAGTTTTACCAAAACATCTGTTTTTTCCCACCTCATGCCACTCTGGTGTTTCCATCATAGAGCCACATCTAGAATAAAAAAACCTAAGGTACTAAAAAAATCCCTAGTGCTATTCAATATTAGGAATTATGGATTCTTAATGTCGGACAGAGGAGGAATCAATCCCACCCACTCAGAATATGGTTTCCTCTCATGATTTACTAATGAATTTTATCCATTTGTGGATTCCATCTAAGTAGTAGGGGACTCAATTGATTAAAGGAGTCATAGTGGAATTATTTATTTGTCCAAATCCTGAGTGGTGGTCGAGGGAGTAACCTAGTGTTATTGGCTTATCTATTTCTACAATTGATAATCAACTTGAGTCATCCTAAGGTAATATCCTTGAAATGATGGAAGTTTTTCCTAGTATAGGGAATTTGTGATAGTCCATGAACAATAGGGTTAGATAAACTATTTGTATGGGTCCTAGGTTGTCATAATTATTGGAATCTACTCTTATTAGTCAATAAATTCCTACCTTTTAAAGGAGGTTCTTTAAAAGATAATTATTGGTCTCATCCTTGGATTTCCTCTAAGAAATTTTTTATTGAGTTACCAAAAAATATCCAACAAGACTTCATATTAGGACATATTCACCTCACCCAAAATAGGAAAAACTTATTCTAGTTGTGGAATGAATATGGTTATAGTTACACATTTAAATTTAACTTATTTTATCATTTATGTGTATGAGATATCTAGATGTTCATAGGATCTCCTTAACCACGAGTCTTCCTCTGATACTGGGTGAATATTCTATCCTTATGAATTTTTATTTGAAGTATATTATGAATAGATATATCATCATCATATCTTTATGAGTAGATGTAATTTTCCACATTATCTTATGTATTTTCATATATAACAATATATTACGGGAATAATAAATTGAGAATATAATATCTATTAATTATAGACTAGTAAAGTGATTTATTTTACATTGAATATTCTTAGAGGGATATTTCATAATCCACCATAATATCCAATCTCAAGGTATATCATTTTAACTATTGGAAACAACAAGGTTTCATCCTCTCTCATTGATACTCCATAAGAAGTAGTTTATGAAAGGTAATACATATAGTGTTTCTAATTGATTTCCTTAAATTCACTCTTAATGATGGAGATGAAAAATTAAATGTTATTAAAGGAAATGGAATGGGTGATTAATTTGAAGATACTCCCAGTATTGAAAATACTAACCTTCTTGAAGTAGGGGGATACATGAATACCCTAACCCTATGGGTTGAGGATGATTTTTCATTTACACTATTATAACTAACTTGTACATTAGATTTGATGATTTTGAGGAAAAAATTATGATAAACATTTTCCCACCCCTATTGTTTGGGATTACTCTTGTACTATCATTAGGGTCTCTAAAATGATGTTTTTTGGATTTGTGGATTTTATCTTGGAATGAGACAAATGGGAAATATTTTTTTAAGAAATAGTTTCTTAATATCAGGGGCTGTTTTTTGATTTCATGGTTTTTCCTTTAACATGTGTCCTATTTCACCTTCCTAGCAGTCTGATACCAGAGCCTATTAAAAGATCTATATCATCTAGTATTTTTTTTGGGATTTTGTAATTGTGATATTTCATAAGATATGCCAACTTGCATATGCATATCCTAGAACCAAGAATATTCTTAAAGTGATTATATTAAAAGATGATTTCCCAAATGAACTTCTTTGTCTTGTGACTGGAGTGATTTATAGTGATTTATATTTCCCCAACTTATGGTACCTATATTAGTATAGATATTAGAGATAATATGGTTGAACACATTCAATGTGATGAGGAAAGAATTCTGATGAAACATACACTAATTTAGAATTTTATATTTTGGGCCACTGAAAGGATGTTTTGGTCAACATGGTGGAAATTTTTTTCCATCAACTTCAATTAGTTAGAATACTCTCTATATGAAATGAATCTTTTCTTCATATGGTGGATATTTTTTCAAAGGTTGTGACGAAAGTAATCTATATATTATTCCTATAATGTTTTTAGAATGGCTTATTGAGGAGTGACCACGAGACAAGACATGACTAATATTTCTTCTTCAAACAATTATTTCCATATGATAATGGAATGAGCCTCTACCTCAATGGGTGGTTCATCATCTTGACATTAACATAAAGGCTAATTTTTCTATAATTTATCATGAGGAATGAGATAATTGTGAACCTATTTTGTTACATCAAAGGGTACATAGTTCAAGGGAGGAAATAATTATGATTATTGCTTAAAATTACATATTAACTTGGATGATATCCCACTGATAAATAAAGAGGAACTTGGTTAATGTAGACTTTTTTTATTGAGTGCATTTCTATATGTGGTGAAATTCAGAATAACATTAACATAGGGATGACCTTCATACTAATAATAGGCATTATTACAAGGAGAGGAGTTTTGGTGAGTACCATCGGTAGGAACTACAAGTTTAATTCCCGATTATCCATGATGGTGAGGATATCCATTCTAGACAACTGTTTTGTAATAGGGAGGACCATTAGAAAATTTAACTTAGAGAGGACCTCCATAGTTTTCAAAATTTACTTTCATGGGTAGGGACATTATAATTACCTATTTACTAATTTTATTCATGGGGAGTACCTTCATGTAAGCTATTTCACTTTTTTATTAGAGGGTTTATATAAAATTTTCCATCAGGATGACCTTTATATTTGTTATTTTTATTTACTTGGGGTGGGAATCCATGATTAAAAATTGTTAATGATTTTCTGAGGGTATGACCTAATATATAGTCAATATATATGATACTAAGAGAAACTCTCTTGATGTAATCATGGAGAGGACCTCTATGAAAAATTTTCACATTACTCTAGGGAGGACCTCTGGAATTAATGCTCTAAGGAGAACCTCCAGAGATTCCTATTTCATATAACCATAGGAAGGATCACTGTGTCTAATTATTTGTATTCTATTATCATGAAGACGAACTTTTCAATTAATATATTTAGTATTATAGTGAATACCTTCATGATGGGAAATTTTAGAAATACCTCCAAATTCATTTGTTATGGTTCTACGGGTAAGAACTTTAGAGTGGATTCATTGGGGAGGAATAATAGATTTTATCTCATGGTATTATGAGAAGGATCCCAAAATCCATGATTTCATTCACCTTGGGCTATGATCAAGCAATACCAAGGTGCCTTAGGGATGTTAGATTCCAACCAAGTATATAATTTCTCTAGGATGACAGATTTACCTTGGTAATCACTCCTTTTGGATGATTTAATCTAAAAAAATAGAGTTGGATCCTCAATCGTAACTAGGGTCACACAATGTGGGAAAAAATATTCATGAGTATAATCCATAATAGGTTTCTCATAGATTTACATAAAGATATTCTAATAGGATTCGTTGGTGTGAATATGAGAAATGGTATGAATTATATTTTGATATTTAGTATCCGACCTACCCTGATGATACCTCATCATAGGTTTCCTAATGTAGAAAACCAAGGATGGGATCTATGAGGATTAATCCTTTCCATATTATTATGAATAAGGTGTTATGCAATGTTGGAAATTAAGATAACGAGTATTATCCCTCTTAGAAAACATTAGAATAATGGTTGGGATATTGTTAAAATACTCTTACACTTTACTATGATAAGGTAGATAGGTTTTTTAATTCTTTGGAGATGTAATATCAATGTTATTGGATGGGGAAACATTGAAAATCTATTTCCCTATGGATTCTCATTAAAAGGAAAATATATTAAGATTCATATGATGGAAGCTTTCATGAGGTGACTACAAATTCATGACAAATCCATTAAGGTGATTTTATTTCATGAGATCATCCACAACCTAAATATCTAGTAATTGTGTTAGTGATGATTTCCAATAATATTGTGGGGCTAATATCTTCATCATAGATGAAGTGTATTTATGTTGTATTAACTGGTGGTGTGTGGAAGCCTGAGGTGTCCTATAATTTTCATGAGACTATCCTAAAATATTGACATATGATGGAACATCTAGTGATTCCATTTGGGTGTGATGATAGATCCAGTTGAGAGAAAACTAGAAAAAAGAAAAATAACTCAATAAAAAATATTGGGTATAAACCTGTTATTTAAATAATTCAAGAAAAATATTACGATCAATAAATCTTTTCCATGGGTAAAATATTTTACCTCAGGTTCACTATTTCTATTTTTTCACACATTCCCACACCCACACATTATTTGGGTAAATAATTTCTTTCCAAAAGTATGTGGTAGTTGGGATATGAAAGTTATTCTTTGAATTGTGTATTAAAATTGAGATTATTGTACATTGACTCATCGCTTAAGTGGTATTATTTTCTTGCCCCAGATTCCCTTATAGATTAAATTAGTATTCATGAAGTCAACCCCTTAAAAAATAGTAGTTACCATTTCAAGAGATGGACCAATTATTACCATACATCAAAGTGAAAATCTTTATATATTAAATTTTTCATATCTTTCTCTTAATTTATGATTAAACTATGGTTTAAAACCACACAAATGGATAGTCTAGAATTTTTATCCATATATAGAGGTGGTATGTATTATTAAGTTGGGATTAAACTAGTGATAGGGGAATTTGTTTTATCTCTATGAAGGGAATAAAAACCCATATAGTTCAATGTTTCTTAATATAACAAAGCATACCATTTAACATAATGTGATAAAGACTATTTTGGTTCCTTTTAAATTTCATTCAGCTATGAACAAGGATGAAATGCTCAAGGTTGGGTTATAAGGACTAATGAAATTCCTTTTAAGGTCATGCTAACAAAACCATAGTTATTTCCCATTAAAGATAACATGTCTTGGACTTTCCAAGAAGTTTAGTGTTATATGGAATTGAATATAAGGAAAAAGATACATAATAATGGTGTGGGACTTATGAACGAGTTTCTATATCCGGTTCATCTTGTTTGATGTAATGAGACAAGATAGGGTATGGTTGGGTCTTAGACCTATTTGGAGTCTTATGGTATGTATGGATCATTTATGGGACATAGGGATAACATAATGAATCAATTCATAGTTGTGGATTACACCTAGTAGGAGTCTTGTGGTTTGTATGACACATTGATAGTTCTCAAGGATGAAATGATTAATGAGAGTACGATCAATGTTTAAACCAAGTAGTATTCATGAGGTATCTGGGATTCAAGGGTCACAAAAATGATATTATCAATGAGAACATGTTATGATATTACACCTAGTAGGAGGCTAGTGGTATCTATGACTCATTGATGGGTCACATGGATGTTATAATAAATTATGACATTTTCAAGGCATAAACCTCATAGGAGGTCAATGATATGTATGACTGATTTATGGATCACATATATTAGATCATAAAATAGAACATGGTTAGGGATTACACCTAGTAGGTGGCCAGTGGTATGTATAACACATTTATGGGTCAATAGGATGGGATCATCAAGGATAACATACTTAGGGTCTTCACCTAATAAGAGAATCATGGTATGAAGATTTTATAGAACAATATTTTCAAGGATTTAACAATGGAAGAAATATGTCAAATTGGTCATTTGGATTTATTCAGACCATGTAGGTGACCTGGGTGTAAGAAGGGGTATAAGGGGTGCTGAGTATTCACAATAGTGATCCTTCCAGATGTAACCAGCCATATGTCAAATATTTATAGTGATTCACCATTGGAAAGTGGGGATTTTTTTTTGATGTTTCAATTTCCCAAAATATTAATGTTACATGCGAGTTGGTAGAGTCATCCAAATTCATGGAGTTTAAAGGCTTATAGTAATAGAATATTTATGTGAGTAGCCCTCTATAAATAAATTATGTGGGTAACCTTCATGAATTATCTCTTATGGGAGGAACTGTGAGGTTTTTACATGAGGGGGGAATCACTACTTATATTTCATATGTGATAATTTCCATTTCTCCTACTTGATATTAGATGTTACCTTATAGATTTCTCAAATAACCGTATAATGAAAGTTCTTCATAAAGTAAGAGATTCACAAATATTATGATTATTTTGGAACTTCATGCAAGGAAAAAAATATTCCTCCTCTTAAACTTTGTTTCATGTTTTTTATAGGCTATATGCATAACCATTTCCATGGAATTGGTGCAACCATAATCACCAAAAAGTTCCATGGTTGTATAAGGATTGTAAAACAAAGGAAAACATGTCACCCTTCCATGAACGAAATATTATGATACATTGAAATATTTATTCTAATGTGGTGAAGGGTTTATTTTTACATAGTTTATGATATATTATAACATGACCAAAAAGTTATTTTTGGAGTTTCCTAGGGATGTATTCAAATGGGGTTGTGAGGAATGTACTGTGAAATGACCATTAAGGATGTTTTCTAATTGAATCTTAAAATTCCACAATGAAAACCTCTTTAACCTAAAATGATTGAAAAACATTTTATGCTTTAGTTATATGTGACTACAAATCATGTCTACCCCATCTATATAAAATGAATCCCATGACATGATAATTTCAAGTGATTGTGAATATTTAAAGCTATGAATTTGAAAATGAAGATCCTTCCATGAACAATGAGATCCCTAGATTGGGAAATTTTCTCCCTTTTCCACTTTTCTATCATTTAATCTTCATTGAAATACTGATTAAAATTTTGGGCTATAAATTGTGACCACACAACATTTATGTTTATATGATTTTGATGAGTCAAAAATATGTATACAATTTGGTCCCATTTGTAGTTTCTTTATTAATTGAATACTCCATCATGTTTGGTGTTTTTAATGATTTTCAAAAGGTTATAGAGTAAAGATAGATCTGAATTGTTTTAGGTATTTAAAGAAAATAATCCAGATCACACCGCATACCCTAAATCACAACATGATAAAAAAGTTTTGTAATTAAAGAGTAATTCTTGAGAAAGAACCGCATAATAATCTAGAGAACCATTACATGGTTTCCTCTCTAGTAATATTGAATTTGTGATATGATATATTCATTTGTAAAAATGGTAGTCAAACTCGGATGTTATCAAATGAATTATGTCAAAATAATTTTGTCGAATATTAAATTTGAGTTATATCAGATTAACTTTTAAGGAGCAGGAAGAAGATATACCATGACTTATTATTCTGTTCTATAACCAGGGTAATAGAGGAATAAATTGAAACTCACATCATATTAATTCAATATCCTTTAATCTCACATATGATTAAATCAGAACCATATGATATTTCATGATATTGATTTGAATAACTAGGTGGTGTAACAACCTGATTCCTTATTCGGTAACTATTTTCATATAGGAATAATCTCAGTTGAATAAATTGCGATGTTGCATCATGGAACTAAAGCACTACACTATGTTTAAGTTGTGTCATGTTAATGATGTGGGTATGAGTGATTTTCAATCCATAATATATCTAACATGTCTTGTATGTTTTTAAAATTGTATAAAAAGAAAATTTAGGATACATGGCCATCACACCTCAACACCAATCATGAGATGACCCTATTCAAAAGTGCTCTAAATGTATTCAATCCATGAAAAATAATATCAGGGGACTGCACCATGATGTTTGAGATACTTGATATTTCAAAAGGAGATATTTTTATTCATTCAACATTGATCCATTTTTTTAGGAATATTTTAAAAACATGGTAATGGTTAGGTGTTTAAATGTTCCATGTCACGATTACTATCACTACATCATAGAGATGTATGTTCCTTTATATTTTACAATATACCACACTATAGGGAGATCCATTTTTTGGATATTAATTTTTGAGAAAAGATACCATAGGTTGAATGTGGTTGGAGAGAATACTTCCATGTATATTATTTAACATTTATTCAAAAACATTAATGTTTTTATTTCGTACTTGTGAATAAAATATTGAAGTCTATATGGTAGTCAATGTTTATCACTTTTACTCTATGTTATATTTGATATTTATTATAATGGGTGTTCTTGTTTTGTTTCTCATGAAAACTATTTCATTCATGATGGTGAACAATTCATAATGGGCGAGTAGTTTCTAAAGGAATGGTGGATTTAGATTAAGAGGATGCTCCTTTAACTTGAATGATTAACTTATCTTGTAAATAAAAGATTTTGGATTAATATCAATTTCAAAAAAATGAAATCATATATATCAGTTTCCAAGAAAGAGTGATAATGATTATGGGATGAACCCTAAAGTGACATAGGATAATGGGATTTCAATATATGACCTTAATTCTCTTATTTCATTTGAGATTTAAAATTATGAATCTAGGCCTTACTAGGTTACCTTCAATTTTCAAATCCAACAGACTCCATTAGTTTTAATTGGTACTAACTATATGGAATTAATTACATTAATAAGTGTCACAATTAATCTTATATGTGAATTCACAAGATGAAAATATCACATATTTTTAGAAAACATCATTGGAAAAAAATTTATCATCTCTATTCAAAATTTAATGCTTTCATCAATCCAAATTTTTCCATTTATTCACTATAATTCTCCATCTATTATTTATTATAAATTAAATTTCAACCATTATTTTTTTTCTTGTTCAATGAACCAATTATCAGAATAAATCATTATTATAGCCTTTGAATTATATTAATTGTTCTACCTTGGGGATTATAATTATTTTAGTAATTTTTTTGTAATTTTATTGATTAGGGTGATGTGAATATACATTCTATAATCCGACCAAAACCCTCATGAGGTGATGATTCTTGTAGAGGCCCGAAGCTTGATGTACATGGACATTACATTAATTTTTTGGAATACTTAATACATAACCAAAACAGACACACAAGGACCATAACAGTTTAGTGTCTTTGGAAACTTAGAATAAAATCTCCTAATCGTGGTGAAAGATCTTCAATATCTCCCAATAAAGATCTTCCCCTTTTTTTCTTACCTAAAACCTTTCTTTATATCCTAGGGAAAAGAAAACATAAAAGGGGTGAGCTCAAATGCCCATTAAGGGTAAACATAGAGAACATAAAACAATCCATAAACATTTGAATGCAAAAACTTGAACACAAAATCTAAACATCAAAATCTTGAGAAAAGACATGAATCATGGAAGTACGTAAGGCATATATCATAAGGTAACATCAATCATGATAAAATATCATGGGAATAAAACATGTAATTCTGTAAACCATTAAGCACATGATATGATTTCCAAGGCATTGCTTCCAAGACCATCTTAGTGGACAAAGTGCATTTCTGAATTGAGTTCACTCCTTGTTCAAGTCCTGTATTACTGAACCAGTTTAACTTGTTGTTCCAAAAATGTCTATCTCATGAGATATAAATCTTTACCCAATGCATTGTAGGAAGATATAGGTCCCACCCATCTCATAATGAAATCATTCTTACTTGTGCCACAAAATAAACATACATCATTCATAATAACCCAATAAATAAAATGGGTTTCATAAACATCATCCCATCATCACATAATCCATACAAAAGAAATGGATATCATTTCATAATAATAAAAGTGAAACCATGTAAATCATAGAGTCATGATACTTGAAACATACACATGTAAAATAATGTTATCTTAGATGAAAATGGTTTTGATAAAACACTTGAAATGAATTCTCGAGGAAAATATCCGTTTTTCTTCAAAATCATTTTCTTTTCAAAAAATTTCATGAAATTTTAGAAGAAAAGGTTTTTGTTGAAAATAGTCATGAAATATTTTGGAGTAATCATCATGAAAATAAGGCTTTATAAAACCATAAAAATCTGTTCACGCCGTATAAGTTAAAAATAACATTCTCCTCGTACTTTTGTTGGAAAAGTCAAAAAAGTACCTCGTAATGTAAACAAAAGAAATATTCCTTACATACCATGTAGTAAAAGTCAAAAATGGGTAAAAATGACTTTAAACATACACGGAAACACTTTTATAAAACATGGACATGGATGATAGAAATAACCCCAATAAATACTTATGAATAAACAATCTCAGATAAAAACGAGATTGGAAAAGTTAACCCTTACCTTAGGTCTGATATGCTTAGTGTGGTTCTGAACCTCCTGTATAATGATTTAAATAATTTCATTGACTTATTACATAATCATATTCATTGTTATGATATCATATATGTTTCACTTATGACTTTATATTACCCATTCTTTTGTAAATTCCATGTTAAAGTAGCGTTTTGGGTAAAATCATTTCATTTATCGTATGTGTTTCGACTTGTTGTTTCTTTATATTATTACTTATATCCTGATTTACATAATTCCAGAATGTGAAACATGATTTATATATAATATATATTAATCATATAATTATATATTATAGATCGATAAAAGGAATGAAATACACCGTTCATGGAGACGGTAGGCCGTACGTACGCATGAACGCTGTTTTCGTTCCCTTATTGAATTGAATGAAACTAAATATATGACATACATATATATATAAATAATTACAGTAGAATTATTATGTCATATATTTCATTATTATTCATTATATAAACTTTATGATCATTCATGTATGGTTAATCATGGAGAATGAATCTCATCGCGTTGTGGAGACGGTAGTTCGTACGTACGCACGGGGGATGATATCGTTCCCATAATTATAGAATTGGAGTGGATGGTATAATATATCAGAATCAGTATGATGTTATAATAACCATATATAGTTCATCTTTACACCATTATACCCATCCATGTAAGGTGTTGGTGGAAAAACAGATTACACCACGACGTGGAGACAGTATTCCGTACGTACGCACGTGCAGTGATTTTGTTTTCCGTAGGATGGATAGAAGGTGAAATATGGTTTTTCATATTTATAATAACATATCATTATATGAGGTATACTGATGTTATTACTTCATAATGAAACAACTAAATAAGAAGAAGTCGAAGAAGAAAGAAAATTGAAAGAATCGGTAACAGATATTACCTCTTCTTTGACACTCCTCTTTGAATCCTCTTCTTAGGGTACTAAAATTGGTCTTTGAAGAAGACCAGGACCTATAATATGTTTCTAGGGAAGTTGAGAAGGGAAATGGGCAGGTTTTGGCCGAGCTTAAAGGCTCAAATTGGTGTGAGGAAGAGAGGGAGGAGGTTCCCTTTTATAAGGGAGGAGAGGGGCACCTTTGGAAATCATAAAAATATTAATTTATAATAAATATAACCCCAATTAAAAACCTACAAAAATGACTCATATTCGAATATTAGATGATATAGGGTTGTAATCTCATAAAAAAAATAAAATTTAGACATGTTAGGAATTTATTTTCAACATTATCAACTTGATTTATCCTTATTTAATCAATTTAATTTTATTTGTGGTAATAACATTCTAAATTTTAAATTATAACAGATAATTACTTATTTTTTGTGTTTTGTCCATAATTGGATAATTTATAACATTTGATACCATATAAATTTAAATTTATAATTTATAAATATTTTTGTGATTTTTAACCAATTTTATAATATGTTATTTTTATAAAATAACAATAGTGTCAATTTTGACACTATTCATTTATTTGAATTTAAATAAAATATATACAGAAGATATGTTCGAACTAAAAGCATTAATAGATTCATAAACTGCACATTGAATAGTTCATATAATATTTATTTTATTATTTTTAAAACTATTTATTTGGTTTATCTGTTAATAAAATAATTACTACATCATTTTTGTATAATTATTCAATATACTTATTTGTTGCATAAAAATTAAAAATAAAATCCTATGATGAAGATAAATATATTACCTTTAAAAATAATACTTTTACTATAATTTATCATCTTAAAATCACAATATTTAAATTGTTATATTTATTAAATTATGAAGGTGAACACTTTGGCATCATTTAAAATAAAATAATATAAGTGTCATAATCACTTTTATATGGCTCCAAATGGTCAAATATTTTACCATTGGATGATTATGGTTTAAATTTACATGAAAAATAAGTTTTCTTCAGGGTTTTGGCCTTTTTATGTCACTATTAGTTTAATAAAAACTATATTCTTGATTTTTCACTAGATAAACAATTTCTGCATCACTATTGTGTCACAATTAAGGATAATTATTTAATCCCTAAAAATTATAAATAAATTGATATGATGTAGATAATTTCATTATATTTCTTGATACTATTCATGTTTGAAGTTTAATGAAGTTTATCACTAAATTAAAATTAATATACTTATAAGATTGAAGAGAGTGACATGTTGTCACTTTCTTTGGTTTCAATAATAATTAAGTTATTTTCATGGAAAAAAGTCCATTAAATGATTCTAATCCGACCCTTAGGTTCTATGGGTATACTTTTAGTCATCCAATAAGATTTTGGCAGGTGTTAGGGTAATTTTATAATCTTATATTTACCCTTAATTACCCGATTTACCTTTAACTATGGTAAATAAAATTTACCGTTGTTACTATTCATAATGCCCAAAAATAAAAAGTAGTCTATTAATATAATTTTGACCCACTGATTACAAATATGGAATCAATTTTTCCAAATTAAATACACATTAGTTTCAGAAATTAAATAAAAATTAATCCCGTTGTCGAAAGAAAACGGGTTTTTGTTTAAAACATTGCAAAAGATTGAATTTATTTAACCTACGAATTCAATGTAAAATCAACGCTAATGACATACATTATATTAAATGGTAAAACTTTATTCTATTTATAGTTTTAAACCATTCAATATTATAATTTAATCACATAAGTTATTACGATGAAAAAAGTTGTTTTTAATTAAAATATAACATGTTTTTACTATTCATTAAAATATGAAAGTTATCAGAATAATATGAAAAATTATACATGGTAAAATTTTATATCCTGATTCCAAATAATAATTTTATTTTGTAAAATTGAACTTATAAACATTTCAAAAACTAGATTTAATGTGGGTGCGCCATCAAAAGGCGGCAAAACTGCATTTTTTGAAAAATACTTATTTTACCTGAAAAATTTATTTTGTTCTTATACCATGTTCTAGAAAATGTGTAAGATGAATAATAATGTTATAAAATTCAAAATTTAGTTAATATTATTCATAATGGCTAGTTCATGATAATATTATAATAATATATCATTGTTTAATAAACCCCGGTATTGCGTACAACACATGCTATCGAGGAAGGTCGTGATTGCGTGTAATGCAAGCCATGTTAGGGTTGCATGTTATGAAAGACTCTTCCATTGTTTCGTATAAAATAATCCAACCATATTTCATTTATAAAGTGAATATATATATATATACACACTCAATGTTTCCTAGAATAACTACTATCAAAATTGTGTGTAACATGATCCAAGAATAGTATTGTGTATACTACAAGCTCATACAGTGTTGCATATAGAGAAAGGTAATCTTGTTGTAGATTACAACACAAGACGTCAATGAAATTAAAAGAATATTTTTTCATAAAATCTCAGGGTTTTATATTCTACCCCCCTTAAAATGAATTTCACCCTTGAAATTCTTCGGGGTTATAAATCGTTTACTATTTATAAGAACCCACATTGTAAAAAGGAATACTAAAACTTAATTTTAAAAACTAAAGTATGAAATGTAACAATTACCCAATGAAGCTCATCACTGGGTTTCCATATAGGAGAACATAGGTGAAAATATGGATATGGAAGAAAAATCTAACCATCAAGTTCTGATGGAGAGTGGTAGAGAACATGGCTATGAAAAAGCTGTCAATCACAAAGCCATAGATTTGTGATGATCTAAGTTACCATCTGATTCATAAGATATAAGGGCAATATGAGAAAATTTTTGTTTTTCAAGATCATTTCCCTAAAGTTGATGAAATTGGAATTAGAAAAAATAATTTCCTGATTTCAGTACAGTCTCACCGTTGGTCATTCTTTGGAAAATTTCCACATCATATTTCAATGAAATGAAGTTGAATTTGTCATTCATGAAGTTTTAGAAGATCATGTGATAGAATGATGGGTCATTCCATCTGTCTCAAACAAAAGGTTATAAAAGTTATCAAAAATACATAAGTCCATCTATAGTGAGATTAATCATATATGGTTCCTAAAATGGACTTATACTTCATATATCATACTACTTAATATAATAAAAATAGTTTCTACTAAACATGGACTTACTGTAGGCCAATGGTAGGCGATAAAGGCCAGTCCCACTTTGGTTGTTGGTTCGATTCCCATAGCCTTGTCCAATGCGATGGGTTTTCACCCGTCCTGCATGTTGTCCTTTTTCTAAAACTACATTACTATAACATCCCATCAATAATATCGAAAAAAAGTTCTATCCTTAAACAATACTAACTTAAGTCCAACATAATCCATTCAAATCTTTAGGCTTATCTAAAATTCTTCTGTCCATGCTCATTGTATAAAGAAAATGATTACTCGAAATTTCATATAACAATCATGTGAATGCCATCATTTATCCCCAATATATCATAAGATATATCTTGTTGGTCAAATTACAATCACGTGAATACCTTAATCATGTATTCTCTTGAAGAATGAATACCCATTGAACCTTAGTGAAAACATGAATGCAGTTAAAATTTAACACTTTCCATATACCAAAATCCTCAAAACTCTATATACACAAACCATGATATCACTTAGTCCTTATATTAGTCATGAGATCATGAATAAAATCAAACATCTCATTATCTTCTTATCCTTTCATTATGCACATATCATCTACTTTCCAACAATATCTGAATAACCTTTCATGGTTACTGGTACCATTCAACATGTACATTCAAATACTTTAGGAAAAACAATAGTGTAACAATAATTAGATGATTCTTTATTCCATAGTACCATACATTATTCTTTATAAACATACAATCATTCCACTAACTTCTTAAAACACTGATTGAGCTTCATCATTTCTTTCATCTCATATTTCATTTGTAGTTTCTTCATCATCATCCACATAAATACTACTCATATGACCATGCTGATTCTCTTCATGAGATTTTCCCTTAGGGAATTGGTTTGCATAATGCCCATAGATTCCACATTTAAAACATCGAATAATTGTTGATGTCGTAGCAATACCATTATCCTTGTCCATGTTGTTAACTGAACCTTTTCCTTTGCACTTACTGGCTTTGTGTCCTTTTCCACACCCAAAGCATCTTCCAGTTCCTTTGAAACAATCTCCCCGATTCCTCTTCCCACATGATTTACATGAGGGAAATTGAACTTTCTTTCCTCTATGATCATCATGAAACTCCATCTTTCTCTTATTATCTGAGTCGGGAAACTTACCAAAGTTGATATTATTGATCATATTTTGAGATTTTTGATTAGGAATAATAACAATGTTTGGACTTCCAAATCCCTTTTCATTTGGTTTCTCATGAAGAATATCATTCCATTGTTCGTCTTATCCTCCATTATCGTGAATCTTCCTGTTTCCAGCCATTTTCTAAAACCCAAAAAGAATATTATGAGAGGAAAAAATTATGCTAGGGAAAACAACATAGTAAAGGGGAAGTACCCTCAATATCTAATATCTTAGGTTAAATTCTAAGATCTTTAGCGCAATTCTAGGACTATAACCAATACGTATACTTAACCTTAGAGACATCCTTAGACATACCTTAGACATATCTCTAGGGATATCACTAAAGTTCTCGCATCCTAGTTTCCAATGGTTGACTAAACCTTTCCTCTGATACCAACTGTAGAGGCCTGAATCTTATTGTACATGGACATTACATTACTTTTGCGGAATACTTAATACATAACAAAAATAGACACACAACGACCCTAATAGTTTAGTGTCTTTGGAAACTCAGAATAAAATCTTCTAATTGTGGTGAAAGATCTTAAACATCTCCCAATAAAGATCTTCCCCTTTTTTCTTACCTAAAACCTTTTTTTATATCCTGGGGAAAAGAAAACATAAAAGGGGTGAGCTTAAATGCCCATTAAGGGTAAACATAGAGAACATAAAACAATCCATAAACATTTGAATGCAAAAACTTGAAAATAAAATCCAAACATAAAAATCTTGAGCAAAGACATGAATTTTGGAAGTACGTAAGGCATATATCATAAGGGAAAATGAAATCATGATAAAATAGAATGGGAATAAAACATGTAATTGTGGAAAACATTAATCACATGATATGATTTCCAAGGCATTGCTTCCAAGACCATCTTATTGGAAGAAGTCCATTTCTGAATCGAGTTCACCCCTCGTTCCAGTCCTGTATTACTGAACCGTTTTAACTTGCCATTCCAGCCATGTCTATATCATGAGATATAAATATTTACCCAATGCATTGGAGGGAGATATAGGTCCCACCCATCTCATAATGAAATCATTCTTACTTGTGACACAAAATAAACATACATCATTCATAATAACCCAATAAATAAAATGGGTTTCATAAACATCATCCCATCATCACATAATCCATATAAAATAAATGGATATAATTTCATAATAAGAAAAGTGAAACCATGTAAATCATAGAGACATGATACTTGAAACATACACATGTAGAATAATGTCATCTTAGATGAAAATGGTTTTGATAAAACACTTGAAATGAATTCTTGAGAAAAATATCCTTTTTTCTTCAAAATCATTTTCTTTTCACAAAATGTCATGAAATTTTAGAAGAAAATGTTTTTGTTGAAAATAGTCATGAAATATTTTGGAGTAATGTTCAGGGAAACAATGCTTTATAAAACCATAAAAATCTGTTCACACCGTATAAGTTAAAAATAACATTCTCCTCGTACTTTTGTCGGAAACGTCAAAAAAGTACCTTGTAACGTAAACAAAAGAAAGATTCCTTACATACCAAGTAGTAAAAGTCAGAAATGGGTAAAAATGACTTTAAACGTACATGAAAACACTTTTATAAAACATGGACATGGTTGATAGAAATAACCCCAGTAAATACTTACGAATAAACAATCTCGGATAAAAACGAGATTGGAAAAGTTATCCCTTACCTTAGGTTATATAGGATTCGTATGGTTCCGAACCTCATTTATAATGATTTAAATAATGTAATTGACTTATTAAATAATCATATTCATTGTTATCATATCATATATGTTTCACTTATGACTTTATATTACCCGTTCTTTTGTAAATTCCATGTTAAAGTAGCGTTTTGGGTAAAATTATTTCATTTATCGTATGTGTTTCGACTTGTCGTTTCTTGATATTATTACTTATATCATGATTTACATAATTCAATAATTTAAAACATGATTTATATATAATATATATTCATCATATACATATATATTATAGACCGATAAAAGGATTGAAATACACCATTCATGGAGACGGTAGGCCGTACGTACGCATGAACGCTGTTTTCGTTTCCTTATTGAATTGAATGAAACTAAATAGATGACATACATATATATATACATAAATCCATTAGCATTATTATTTAATATATTTCATTATTATTCATTATATAAACTTTATGATCATTCATGTATGGTTAATCATGGAGAATGAATCTCATCGCGTTGTGGAGACGGTAGTCCGTATGTACGCACAAGCGATGATATCGTTCCCATAATTATAGAATTGGATTGGATGGTATAATATATCAGAATCAGTATGAAATTATAATGACCACATATAGTTATTTATTACACCATTATACCCATCCATGTAAGGTGTTGGTGGAAAAACAGATTACACCACGGCGTGGAGACGGTATTTTGTACGTACACACGCGCAGTGATTTTTTTCCAGAGGATGGATAGAAGGTGAAATAGGGTTTTTTCTTATTTATAATAACATATCAGTATATTAGGGATACTTATGTTATTACTTCATAATGAAACAACTAAATAAGAAGAAGTTGAAGAAGAAAGAAAATTGAAAGAATCGGTAACGGATATTACCTCTTCTTGGACATGCCTCTTTGAATCCTCCTCTTAGGGTACTAAAATTGGTCTAGGAAGAATACCAGGACCTCTAGGATGTTTTTAGGGAAGTTTAGAAGGGAAATTTCTAGGGTTTGGAGGAGATTAAAGGCTAAAATTGGTGTGAGTAATAGAGGGAAGAGGTGCCCTTTTATAAAGGAAGAGAGGGGAACCTTTGAAAATATTAAAAATATTAATTTATAATAAATCTAACTCCTCTTAAAAACCTCCAAAAATGTTTCATATTCTAATATTAGATGAGATAGGGTTTTAATACCATAAACAAATAAAATTTAGACATGTTATGAATTTATTTTCAACATTATCAACTTGATTTATCCTTATTTAATCAATTTAATTTTATTTGTGGTAATAACATTCTAAATTTTAAATTATAAAACATAATTACTTATTTGTTGTGAATTGTACATGATGGGATAATTTATAAAAGTATATACCATATAAATTTAAATTTATAATTTTTAAATATTTTTGTGATTTTAAACAATTTTATAATATGTTATTTTTATAAAATAACAATAGTGTCAATTTTGACACTATTCAATTATTTGAATTTAAATAAAATATATACAGAAGATATGTTCAAAATAAAAGCTTTAATAGATTCATAAAAGGTCATATGTATCTATAAAATTAGTGGATAACATTAAATAGTTCATATAATATTGATTTTATTATTTTTAAAACCATTTATTTGGTTTATCTCTTAATAAAATAATTACTACATCATTTTTGTATAATTATTTAATATACTTATTTGTTGCATATAAATTATAAATAAAATCCTATGATGAAGATAAATCAATTACCTTTCACAATAATACTTTTACTCGAATTTATCATCTTAAAATCACAATTTTTAAATTGTTATATTTATTAAATTATGAAGGTGACAACTTTGGCATCATTTAAAATAAAATAATATATGTGTCATAATCGCTTTTATAAGCCTCCAAATGGTCAATTATTATACCATTGGATTATTATGGTTTAAATTTACATGAAAAATAAGTTTTTTTCAGGGATTTGTGCCTTTTATGGTCACTATTAGTTTAATAAAAACTATATTCTTGTTTTTTCACTAGATAAAAAATTTCTGCAACACTATTATGTCACAATTAATGATAATTATTTAATCCCTAAAAATTATAAATAAATTTTTATGATGTAGATAATTTTATTAGATTTCTGGAGACTATTCAGGTTCGAAGTATCAAGAAGTTTATCACTAAATTAAAATTCATATACTTATAAGATTTAAGAGAGTGACATGTTATCACTTTCTTTGGTTTTAATAATAATTAAGTTATTTTCATGGAAAAAAGTCCTTTAAATGATTCTAATACGACCCTTAGGTGATATGGGTCGACTTTGAGTCATCCAATAGGATTTTTTAAGGTGTTAGGTTAATTTTATAATCTTTTATTTACCCTTAATTACATGATTTACCTTTAACTATGGTAAATAAAATTTACCATTGTTACTATTCATAATTCCCAAAAACAAAAAGTAGTCTATTAATATAATTTGGACCCACTGATTCCAAATATGGAATCCATTTTTTCCAAATTAAATACACATAAGTTTCAGAAATTAAATTAAAATTAATCTCGTTGTCAAAAGAAAACAGGTTTTTGTTTAAAACATTGCAAAAGGTTGAATTTATTTAACCTACGAATTCAATGTAAAATCAAGGATAATGACATAAATTATATTAAATGGTAAAAATATATTCTATTTATAATTTTAAACCATTAAATATTATAATTTAATCACATATGTTATTACGATGAAAAAAGATGCTTTTAATTAAAATATAGCGTGTTTTTACTATTCATTAAAATATGAAAGTTATCAGAATAATATGAAAAAATTATCCAAGGTAAAATTTTATATCCCGATTCCAAGTAATAATTTTATTTTGTAAAATTGAACTTATAAAAATGTCAAAAACTAATTTAAACTGGGTGCTCCATCAAAAGGCGGCAAAACTGCATTTTTTGAAAAATACTTATTTTACCCGAAAAATATATTTTGTTCTTATACCATGTTCTAGAAAATGTGTAAGATGAATAATAATGTTATAAAATTCAAAATTTAGTTAATAATATTCATAACGGCTAGTTCATAATAATATTATAATAATAAATCATTGTTTAATAAACCCTGGTATTGCGTACAACACACGCTGTCGAGGAAGGTCACGATTGCGTGTAATGCAATCCAAGTTAGGGTTACGTGTTGTGCAAGACTCTTCCGTTGTTTTGTATAACAGAATCCAACCATATTTCATTTATACAGGGAATATATATATATATACACACACTCAATGTTTCGTAGAATAACTACTATCAAAATTGTGTGTAACATGATCCAAGAATAGTGTTGCGTATACTGCAAGCTCATACGGTGTAGCGTACAGAGAAATGTAATCTTGTTGTAGCTTACAACACAAGAAATAAAAGAAATTAAAAGAATATTTTTTCATAAAATCTCGGGGTGTTACAATTCTCAGGGGAATAACATAAATCCAATGATATAATAAACCACATACACTTATAATCCTCTAGGGATTGGGTCAAACCGATGGGGATCTAATGCTTATATTTTACAAGATGATAGGTAAGAGAATGTGATATATATTAAAAAAACTCTACTTAATTCCTAGATACTAATACCAATGCTTAAGATACTGGTATATATTCATCATGTTATGTTGCACTACTATAAGGGGTGGTGTTAAAATCCATCAACACATCATATTAAAACTTATCTTGAACTACTACCCTCCTATAAAAGAGGATAAAATGATCTCCATATTTTTAGAATTTGAATGACATGTTTACACTGGTTATAAAAGACCTCATAATCTATATCCTTTAGTTGGGGCTCCATAATTTGTTGAAAAAGTTTAATGGACACCTCCACTGACCGTAGTAAATACAGATGTCACACTTTCACATGCATGGATGAAATCTGGATGAAATTCACATGGGGGGGGGGGTAAATTTGTACTGTTTATTTTCAATCGAATTTATATTTTTATCCACTTTTTATTTACCTTTTTCATTGTTTAAGGTGAATGGTTCTATTTTTTCTCTCTAATCACTTCTTTATTTTCATGCACCACATCCAAATACACACACACAAATACACACACAAAGAGACACATGAAATTACAAGATTCATATTTCAAGATGAAAATCCGATCCTTGATGTGAACAAGTAAAACCATAGATCAGAACATTCTATATTAAAACCCCATGAGCGTTACAAAATTGTATCCTAGAGGTGTAGAGTTTTCACCCCCATAGAATTTTTTGATGCATCCCACATTCAGGTACATCTAAAACCTTTAAAATGATATAGGGACTATAATAAGGGAGTATATCACCAATTTTGAATCCTGACATCTAATGGGGGTGCTACCACTTTCTTCATATCCATCCCTTACAAAGTTTAAATTCACCCTTTTTTATTTTTATTCATAAAAATACATTCAACCACTTCTTCCTCATCGCTTTCACAAGTATATGATTCTCCTTCTATTTAAATAGATTGAAAAATGAAAACAATTCCCTTATTATATTAATGTAATTGTAACACCCCATTATTTTAGTTTATTTTTTTAGAAAATAACACTACATTAAAATACATGTATGGCACACAACACTGAGCTTTAACTAATAATGAAATCATATTATTTAAATATGGATATAATAACCTAGCTACTAGGTTTGTGGGTATGAATGGAGAAAAAAGACATATATTATGGTTTTACATAATTACAATGTACTATTAATATATAAAAGATAATTAATTAATTTTTAGTAAAGTCATCTTATGCTTCAAAAAAAATGTCTTCAAAAATGGTCTTCATTTCAGTTTATACAAGGATATTATAATGAATTACTAAAAATGTATGATGTTTTATTATAAAAAAAAGAAATAATTTTAAAATAAAAATTTTATTGTATTTTTGGGATTAATTTTTGATATTTTTATTAAATTATTGAATTTTTATTTAAAAGTAAAAAGTGATTTTTTTTTCAAAAAATGTAATTTTTTTCATTATAATACATAATATAAAATTAATAATTTTTTTAATATTTTTAATGTTTAATATTATCCCATTTATTAATAATAATATAAATAATCCCATGTTACTGAAAATTATAATTTATTTTTGTATAAGTTCAGTTTTTTCTTTGAAATATATTTCTCTAAAAATAGTTTTTCAACAAGTATTGTGGGATAGAATTTATATTAAAAAATTAAGCTTATAAAAATTTAATTTTAAAAAAATTAAACCATAAATTGAATCATAATCTCCATATTTCATTATATGACCACTTTCATTTTTGGTCATTATGAATAGTAACCAAGGTAAAAATTCAATACTATGGTAAATGATAAAATAAATAAATCGAAGGGGATCTAAAATTATTTGGGTTAAAATTATTTAATTTTTTTACAAACACCAATTTTTCTATATATTATTATCTTATATCATCATATATTTTAAAATAGGTTAGTTTGAAATTATGTGGATTGAGTGGGATATTAATATATTTTAATCTTTTGAATCATTCCAAGTATGTCCTATCCATACCTTATGAACCTCTCCCCTACTCATGAAAGTTAATGTGTATTATATATTAGATAATATGTTCCCAAATACCTTCCAAACATACCTCCCCATGTTATAGAGGTTTGATCACAATACCGGCTTTTGAAGAATTAAGGTGTAATCCAAATGATGTTGTCCAAGGAAGAGGTATAGTTCTCAACTGAGTGTTTTTTATTTTATTTCTTATTATAATTACTTCAATTATATTATAAACATGTTGATATTATAACACTAGTGTCTCCAATATCTTGATATGTTACTATGTTTATGGTGAAAAATTTATTCATCTTCTTCTCCATCAAATTTGAAATGAAACTATCGTTCATGCAAGACTGTGAATAATCGCCTCGCAAAGTGATATATTTAGTTTTTCACGACCGCCATTCATGGATGGTTATTATTATGGATAAAATGTTTATTTATGATATATATGACATAATTATGATTCTGTATATATAATATATCATTTACATTCTAAAACTTTCACCCGTTATAAAATGATAACATCGCTTGTGCATATGTGTGGATTACCAACTCCACAAATCTATGTGATTAATTTTTCAAGTATTCCATTAAATAATTATTATAAACATTTATATAATGAGTATATATGATATTTATATCATTATTAACATCTTATAGATGATTTAATGATTACATTACTCCTTTAACCATGGATAATATACTAAAGGAATTTTGTATAAACTAATTGAACAATATTAAAGTGGTTGAAGTAAGCAAGAAATTTTAAATGAATGAATTTAATATGATTATAAAAGGACTTTATGAAAATAATATTGATGAATAATTTTCCTAGTCAAGTATTAAATAAATTTAAATTCATTATAAAAGATGACCAAACATGCGAGACTAAGAAGATACCCAAGTTAAAGGTAATTTTATCTCATTTATACTTTAATGAGATGTGTTTTACATTATTCCCCTAATTTATTTTTCATGGTGTATGTAATAAATATTTTAGATATCATTAAAAGAAACCATATTTTATTTATTTTTATCCATGTTTGAATTTCTACAAAAATGTTTAAAATGAATCTTTTTCTTATTTTCTAAATAAGTTATTCTTCTAAAGATGTGGATGTAATATTTGTTTTATCACAAACCACATGAATCACTTTTACCATTATTATGAAAAATATTTGATATTATCATCCTTTAAAAGCTTTGATTTCCATTTTCAGGGGAAATGTTTTAATCAATACTTTTGGATCTTTGATTTAAAATTATATAAAAAGAAAATGTTATTATTTTATTTAGAAAATGAAAAGAATTTTGAAAAATGATTTATAATTTTTTTTCATAAATGAAGTTACAAGGTAGTTATTTTAAATGTATTTATTATTTTTTTATAAATTATTTATTTTACTATAATAAACATAATTATTTTCGAATCAATGGTCTTCTATAATTCATTACCGATACCACATTTTGTGATCGTTCAATCTCATGTGATATTGTTCGATGTAACTCTCTATTATTAATTAGGCACTATTTTTCTCATTCATGTCCATATTTTCAATATCATTGATGAAATTTAACTTCGTTTCTATAAATTTTATGATTTATCAACTATATACGACTCCAATATATTGTATCAGTTGAATGAATCTTATTAAGTAAGTTATTACATTTTATGGGGAAATATTGGTGTTCCAAATTAATAATTCAATATCTATAATTTTTTAATTATAAGACATATTGATAATGAATTTTAAGGATAATTCAAAATACAAGTAATTCATAAGATATGTATGTGATAGGTGGGGCCTAATTATAGATATCCCCTAGATGAATCAACATGAATAATGAGATAAAATAGGTGGTCACATTAAATGGGTATTTGGTTTACACCTACCAATTTATTAAGAATGATGCCTTGATTGAGAGGCCTCGATGATAATATTCATTATATCTTTTTGAGAGGCATTGATCTTGAATGTCCAGAACTAGGCATTACATTTATTTAGAATTTAGTTTTTGTTAACCTTGTGATTTCTTGTATTGATATTATTGTTGGATGTTCATTAAACTCAATTTTTTTTATTTAACGACATATTTTTCATTTTATATTCTTCCATATTAATTATACCATATTTACTCATGATAGATTCCATTATACGTATCCCTTACTATGAATCTGTGCTCACCCTTTATTTGTTTTCCAATCCCCAATATATTAAGAAGAATATTATAAATGATTTTATGGATGAAATAATTTCTCTTATTCTATGTTTCTATAATTATAATGAAATATGGGAATCATGTATGTATGAAGTTTTACATGACTTCTAAACTAATATATCATGCATGGTGATATCCATTCTATCTTAAAACATTATAAAAATGTAAACAATGACCAACTTAGCCACTTATTTTTATTCTTCCCTCTTATTCCTTTTCTCCATTAGTTAAAGAAAAAATGAACTAAATCTTCTTTCTTAAGAATAAATCAAAAAATATATGGGGATAACAGTAGATTCAAATATAAATTTATTTACACAATAATTTTCCCTCATACAATAGCGATGAAATATATAACATTTAACTTCTTTGAAAGTCTAAAATATTTATTTCTTCAAAAATAATTATAAACAATAATAGTTAATCTTTCTTTTATTCCACTTAATTTGTATTCATAATACCACGTAAACACTATAATTCAAATTTCTTGAGTTTACAGCAATTCAAAAATCCTCTAAAATTAGATATGTGATTTACTATTGTACCTTCTTCATAAATTCGTGGAATTATTATTTTTCTCTATCCATGATAGTTATATTACATTAAATAATACATGAAATATATGAATTAATGTATAAACTATGGTCATTAAATCTCAATCTGTTGTGAAAGTTTCCAAAAATTATCTTCTTTTTATTCCCCCATTAATTATTCTTGACTAATGAATCTTAATTATTGTGATACTATTTTCATTAAATAAATGATGACTTGAAATCATCTGGATAAATGTGATATTAAATACTGATAAATTTATTTTTTCTATATTTTTATGATGCTCTTCATATCTTGAATCATGTTTACACAATTTCAAGATTATCATGTATTTATAAAAAACTAATGATGATTATGTTATAGTGTTATTATGGTTATATTTCTACAAAAATGGTTTATATTTCTATAATCATCATCCTCAAAAATTTAAACATATTGAACAACTCAGTGATTATCTCTTCTCAAAAGGGACACCATTGTTCACCTCATCATAGTTATTTTCAATATCAAACTCTATCCTAGAGTTCATATATGAGTACCCTTACATATTTCTTGAATTTTTATACGTGGGTTTTGTAACATGTATTTAGATATATATATTCAGATACACGATCCTTTGAAATACGTCAGCCTTGAATATCTATCATGAGGTAGAATGATCATGTGAAGAGATCAAATGAAATGGAATGACTCCATGTATGGAATGTAAGAAACAAAAAAGAAGATCATATGTGAAAAAATATTGAAGATCAAATTTAAGGATCAAACATGTGAAGTGACCATTCATTTCATTCATAAATATAATTCAATAGATCTTATCTTTTCTGGATCAACCACATGAAAATAATGAAGCTCACACAACTAATACTCCTTCTATATATCTTTACCTTTCTTATATAAAATAATCATGGTAAACTATATCATGATATTTACACTTTTTTAAGAATACTTTACTTTACATTATATCAAATAACCTATTTAATTATATTATATATGAAACATATTGTTAGTATTTAAGTATTTTATATATTATATTAAGAATTCACATTCAAATCATAGAAGTGTAGCTCAAGATCACTCATAATTCAATAGAGGACCATAAATTTAAGATAATAATCTTGACCGGTATTAGTGATGGGTAAAGTAGATGACTATCATTCAAGGCCTGAGCTCCAGCCCGATATCATATTAGATTTAAGTGATGAAAAATAACCTTTTTAGAACTTACAATAAAGAATCCTCATTCTAAATGGAACTCCTTAATAAGAAATAATTCATTATCAACTACTCATTAAAATATATATTATTTTCAGTGCTCTCTTAGGTTGTGTCATGATGACCCACACTGTGAAGGCTAAGTAACCTTTTCCATATTAGTTCTAACCCATTATCTTCTAGTACTATTCTGAACAAGAATTATCCCCTAGGATTATTTTGTGTTGTCCTTGCTGGCATGTTATTATGTTTGATTAACTATCAATGATGGATGGTTATGTGAGTTAGCTGGCTTGAGGATTGCTATAATTTTTTTACTAATTCAACCTTTAAACCTTTATTGAAATTATATAGTATATAATAGTAAATAATAAAATAAATTATAACCCTTTTATTCTATTTTTCCAAAAATACTTCATAATCATTATCACATAAATAATGTATTAAACATTTAGAATTTATCCATGGAACATTAATTATTAATTTTTTCCATTTAATATGAATGAATATAATGATAAGATCTTCTCCAAAATCTTCTTGGGTTCACTATGTTCTTCCACTTCATTTTTTTCTTCTTCAACATATTGTCATTAACCTTCAATGATAATCCATAAACATTAAAAAAATAGTACATAAAAAATTGGGATAAATAATACCCCTCTTTTTTCCTTACTAGAAATACCTTCTAAATAATATATCAATATTATCTATCTCTATACCTCTACCTTTATCTTATTAATGTTTATTTAATATTTCCCCCCATCATTTAGAAAATAAATAAAAATTACATGATATAGTAGTATCAATTCATACTTAAGTAAACTAACATAAACTACTCAAATATAAATCTACTTAATCCATTATTAGTGTAGAAAACAATAGGGTTTGATTTATACAATTAAATCATACCTTATAAAAATAATTTAATCCAAATTTAATGAGAAAATATTTTCCGTTACAAAAAGATATCCAAAAATATTTGGCTTAGAAAACTGGTAAATCCCATTAATATAAAACATTTATCATGAAATATATATACCCAAATTTCTTCAATTACTTTAACATAGAGGTCAAAAAAGTCAAGTAAATAATAGGAATGAAACTCTTGAAAACTGTTCTAAATATTCTTCAACCTTCATAATTTATTCCATTTATTAAAATTATTTTCTCCTCCTTAATTTTAGAATATGAATTAATTTTATTATCAATAACAACAGACTAAAAAATATAACCTTTTTCAGTGACATAACTTTAAGAATATTCCAAAATGTTCACATTTTTTTAAAATAAAAATTATGTTAGATTTTTTTACATTCTTCACTTGTCTCCCCTTGAAGAAGATACTCTAGATATCCTAAATCATGTTGAAAATCTTAAATAGATGGATAAAATTAAATTCATTGATTATAATGCACTAAAATGGATCACATAATATGTATTTACAAATTTAAAACATACAAATATTCATCAAGGATATTTCATTAATCATATTACATTTATACCACTAATTGAAAAAATTATTCAAATATGGTTTATTCTTCACTTTACTATCCAATATTGACCGAAACCACTCCTTTTTAAGGTATCCCCTGTAGAACATGATTAAAATTCCATTCCCTATATTTTAATCATAAATACAACACAAAAAGGTTTTAGTATTGAGGTGGATCATTTTATTCCTCAATGTGGACAATAAAGGCGAGAGGATTTTCTAATCCATTCTGTTTAATTCTTAATGGTTTCATATATAATATTAAAATATTATATTTCTTGGGGAAACATGAATCAATCTAAATCTTTATTTTTATTTTTGTGTAAAAATTTTATTTTCAATTTCCATCACATATAAGGAATTATTAATTATTTTAAAGGATAGTTCTTGTATTTATAGAAAGGTTTGAAATATATTTTTTAATTTTTTACAGATCCATTTCATATCCTATATAGTTATTATTTGAAACATGGCTATTAATTTGTAAAACAATGCTCTTAAATCTGAACTTATTCATATGGAATTTATTCTTATCCTTGGAAACATAATTTTAATTGTTCCGCTTGAAATATATTTATCTTATCCAAATACTTTTACCAAATTACTAAAATATATATGGATACATGGATTTTTTTATATTTTTCACTTAGAAACTTATGATTTCTCTTCTCTGGATAAATTATTTTTAATATATCACTCCTCTTTAACTTCTTAATGTTTTTACCTGAGGATAATCCATCAACCATCTATGTATTCTTCTTATGAGTATCATGATTTGTAGCTCCCTTCAATATTTTTTCCATGGATAGAACTTCATTCTTCTATTATGGTCTTCTTTGACTAAATGAGATTTTTTTTACTTGGATTATCATGAACCTCAATTTTGAGAATAAACTTTTAATAAATCATATAAATATTTAATCACTTAAAATATATTTTATATACACATATTATTCTTTTTCTCCTATAGATGTTGTATCTTTACTTTATTTCTTCCCCTTGATATGCAAATAATTTGTAATTTTTATATGAATGTGTTATACCAAATATCGGATTTAGAGTTCCCAAAATCTTTTACAACACCAAAATTTTCATGAAAATACTCTTTCTATATGCTATTTTTTGTCAAAAAATTCCATATTTTTGATATGGATATTTTTAGAATATTATTTCACTTATTATTCTTTTTTTAGTTAACGATCCATAATAAAAAATATTTCATCCATTATTAATATTATATTATACTTCTGTTAAATATTATATACCCATACATGTGAAGAATTTGGTTTTAAAACATCAAATTTCATAAAAATTGATCTAGATAATTCATTAAAAATAAGTATGGATGGTACCTATTTCTTTCTGGATACATGAAAATGATATTTGGAAGATACAAGGATATTTTATTCATATAATAGAGTGTTTTCAACCCCATTATCCTCATTAGAATAATATATTGTAGGAACACTTATAACACACCTTTCTTGAAAATACATACCTTGATTTGTCTTCAAATATTTCTATTTAATCTGAAGCTCAAGAAAGTTCTAACTAAGAATTTATTTCTCATTCTAAACTTGCTTCATTATATCTTTAAACTAATTCTTAGTTTTTTAAACATACTCTTCATGAAATTTGAATATTTTTTTAATAATGAGTCAAGACCCATAATCTTATTGTCATTAACATCAATTTGAAAATTATTTATTGAATGATATTCAATAAATTAATCAAAATTATCATACTATTTAATGACATAATCATTTTTTTGAGGATATTGAAACACACTTATTAAAATTTGGGACATATATCTTCAAGATCATCATTCATATCTTCTTTAACATGAATGTGTTTAAATGGTTTTATGGAAGTTTTATCTATTTATCTTAAATATTTCTCCATGTTTTCTATATCAACATTACGATGGATGATCTATCTCTATTATATTTTAAAAACACTATAAAAAAATAAATAATTTCAATAAAAAAATAGTGTAGTATATATTTTAATGTTATAGAAAATATATCTTGTGAAGTATTAAATGAATTATCACTCTCACTATACTAAGATATTTTACATGATAGTTTTAAAAATAATTTATATATACCCCTTTATAACTTGAGAGTTTTGATCATCATGAGGTTGAATTTTTTTTCATACCTTATATTTCCTATTTTTTACCAGATCTATATTTTTCATCACATGGAGGGTCTTCTTATTCATTTGATAAAAGGTTCATCTTTTTCAATCACTTATTATACTGAATTTTTATATTTAAAATAGTCTTGGTACAAATTGAAACATGAAAATAAGAAAATTAATCTTCCCAAAAAATTAACATCAATATAAATTATGAACGATAACTAAAAAATTAAATTGAGAAAAACATAAAATATTGATTAACTAATTCGAGTTGAACCAGGATCTGATACCAACTAAGAAGACTAGTTATGGAAGAACTTATAACTTATGGGGGGGGGGGGGCAATTGATCTGTGTTAGTGAATTTTAATTCAATATATATTTTTATCCCTTTTTAATTTACCTTTTCATAACTTAAGTTGAATGGTTCAATTTTTATCTCTTATCACCTTTAAATTTTGATGCACCATATCAAAACATATACACACACAAAAATAGACATAGGATTCTAAAACCTTCACTTTTAAAGTTAAAATACTAATCATTAACATGAATTACTAAAAAATATCACCACACAATCCACTAGTAATATACTATATGCATTATAGTATTGTATTATGACAATGAAGAGTCTGTATCCTGCACACTTTCCTGGTGCATCTTATACCCAGGCATATCTCGTACATTTTCAATGATATGGGGGAAAATATAGAGTCTATCACTAATTTATAATAGTGAAATCTTATGGGTTTTCTACCTCTTTATTCTTATTTATACCTCGTATAAGATCAAGTCAAACTTTTTTATTTGTATGCTCAATAGTATATATAGGTAATTTTTCATCATCTATTTCAAAAATGTAAGATTATTTTTCCCTTTTATGTAAAACAAAATTTACCACACTAACTTATTTTATTAACTTCAGGAAAAACTCATCCACTTATTATTATTCCCACTTCTTCTTTATCTCCTTTAGTGTAATGAAAAATGCAAGGAAAATTATTCTCACCTCACAGAGTATATAGGGGTAATACCATAGTTTGATATTACTTTTAAAAAAAGGTATTTTCTATCTAGGAATAATTGGGTCATATAAAAGTCCTCCTTTCTTAGACATTATATAATATTAATATTTTTAAAATATAACTATAAACAAAATTAGTTATTTCTAAATCTATTCTTCCTTATCTGTACTCATGATATCACATGAACACCATAATTTATATCTCTATTTTTTGACCAATTTAAAACTCTTATAACATTAAATATTTTTCTTCCCACTATACCTCATTCATAATTTTTTGTAACTATATAAAACATGTAGTAATTAGCATATCCATTATTTATCCATTATCATATAATTATTTCTCTTCTTTATCCATGATAATTCACATGATTTAATAAATTCATTTAAATATATTCATGGATATGAAAACTATTTTTATGGACTCTCCATTTGTGGAAAAAGTCTAATATCAATTATATTATTATTATTCCTTCATTAATCATAAAATAATCATAATAATAAATTTTCATGAATAATTTTTACATTAAATAACTGATCCTCTGGCATCATCTAGTTAAATGTGATGTTAAATATCATGAAATTCTCATTCTACTTTATTATAAATCTTATATTAAATGTGAGTGATGTTTACAAAAATATATTATAATCACATTTACATAGACAACACTTTTAGTCTATATATAGCTTATATGATGGTATAATTACTATAAAAATGGTGTTTATATTGATCATTATCATCCTTTAAACTACAAATTTAAGCAACAACCTTGTGAATATTTTTTTTAAAACATAAAAAATTGATGAAACACATCATGGGAATGTCCACATCAATCTCAATCCCTTGGTTCACATATGAGTAACCTTTCATATATCATGAATCATATATATTTATTTGGATATGTAGATTCAAATATGTGCGTTATTCCCATATGTTAGCCTTAAAGATCTTCTGTGAGGCAGACCGACCATGTGAAGTGATCACATGAAATTAATTGATATTATGAAGTATCCAAATGAAAAAAATATAAAATTTACTTCATTAAAAATATAAAATATTTCCACATTAATTTATCATAAGGATCAACCATGTGAAATGATCATTCCTTTTGTCCTCATATAAAAATTCAATCGATCATTATTTTAATGATCAACCATATGAATAAAATATGTCATATGAAACTCCTGTACCATCCAACCATGTTATTATTTCCAACAATAAAGCATCATGCTAAACCCTATAGTGGTGTATACACATGATTAATAATTCATTATCCATCAAAACAATTAACCTCGCCCTTTTGGTTCTTCAAAATCTCTTATATGGGTGTATAGAGTTTCAATATTCTTTTGACAATTCACACACGAATCATGTAAGTGTAGATTGAGTTCAACACTACTTCAATGGTGTAATACATCTTGGATATAATTGGATTGACTTATATTATTAATGTGAAATGAATATTACTACATTACATGTCTTGAGTTTGATCCTGGAAAATTGTGGTATTTAAATGATAAATAATAACCTTTTTATCACATCCAACATCAAAACATCATTCTATATGGAAAAAATTAATAATTCAAAATCCCTCATCAGTTAATCATTGGAATTACAACTAGAGATAGTTCTCTCTAGGGGTGTGATATACCGACCCAAATAGTCCAATTTAAGCACCCATCTCCCTATTAGTATTGACCTATGATCTCCTCTAGTTTTTCCAACCTATATAAAAATACTATTCCTAAATGAAATCCTATCTACCCTAATCTTACAATTAGATAAATACCTATGATTGTTGGATTATTGAGTGGGATGTATTGAGGATTTTCTATAATTATTGGCTAAGTCCCCCATTACAATATAGAAAAAATAATTGAGTATACAGTTATGTGAAAAAATGAAATCATTTTCATTAATTAAAATTTTATTATATTTTTAATACATAATTCATCAATACCATCATATAAATAAATTATTTTTTATTTATTAATTCACCACAGAGACTTAACTATTGAAATAATTTTTTCCTTCAATATATATGAATCTTCCAAAATTTCTAAAGAAAAGAACATTTCCAAAACATTCTTGGGTTATTCAATATCTTCTCTATCATTCTGATTCCTAATAAAATTATTAACTTAAAATATCAATGAAACTAGAAGAACCGTAAAATAAATAAAACACACAAAAAGTGGGATCAACACCACCAAAACCAAATACATCGTGGCTAACTAATCAAATACACCCATTGGTTGAGCTCAATATTTCATACCAGGGGAATCCGCCACTACCTTTACATTTTTGGAATTATCATCTATATCAAAGTCATAGTAATATAAAATATACAACTAGTTATTCCATGTTATGTTTTAATCTCTCCAAAAATTAATATACCAGTTACTCCTATAATATATGTGGACCAAAAATTACTCTTCGAGATGATAATGTCTCCGATTATTCATTGAAAACACGACCAATTGAAGATCAAAGTCATGAGTAACAAAATTATTTTCATTTGGAAATAATTACCTATACTAATAAGTGATATATAACCACACTTTTATAAAAAAACATACAATCACAAACCTAAAATCATCAGATAACACCTCATGCACAATTTATTGATTTAAGAATCATAATACAAGAGCATTAGTCAACCTCTATTTGATATTTTATAAATCCCAATCACAATGGTCATACCAGATTAAAGGTAACCCATTTATTGTAAGTTATGTAATGGGATATTAAATCCTAGAATATTTATATAAGTACCACTGGTAATATCCAGCTATCCCAGGAAGCAATAGACCTCAAAAACCACCTTGTATGGATTTAAATCCAAAAAAACTCTATATTAGAACAGTCAAATTTTACTTCCCCAAATGAGATGTAATTCCCCCATACATTAAAATTTTTAATTTATAGCTTTTATATTGAAATCATCCTATAACAATGGTTCACATAGATTAATTATAAAAAAAAATCCATAAATACATGGAATTCTTATCCCCCATTGAAGAATAAATGAAAATATCATCAATTAAAACAACCACAAACCAGTCTAAAAATAGATTCATAGTCCATTTTATGAGTCCCATGACCCCTGAAATTGAATTCATCACTTTGGAAAAAATAAATATGAACTTTCAATCACTATAGAGATGCATAAACACAATCTTCTAGATATACTTCTAATGAAACAAAAAATGAGTATATCCAAACCTATGATTAATATTTAAAACGGGATTCACACCTTTTAGAATGTTAAAAAGGACATAGATCCTTATAAGAGGGTATTTCTTCTTATCTATAACTTGGTTTAGTTGGTGATTGTAAACATGAAGCCTCAAGAATTTATTCACCTTCTTAGTGAAAAAAACCAGATCTACCAAGAGGGACACACTAGGTTGATGAAAAATTTCTCCATGAGGTCCTACAATTTTACCTTTAGATATCTAATATTATTTTACGACATAAAATATTATATTTATGAAACAAACATGTTAATTTGGTTAAGATGAATATTAAAATAAGCCTCTTAAAAAGGTTGAAACCCTAGAATGTCTTTTAGGTCGACATCCATGTACTACTCCACCACCATAAGAAAAAATCCTCCATATCATATAAGCCTAAAAAATATAGGTTAAAAAAATTATGGGTAATTAACTATAACTTTTTGAAGTTTGACCCAACTCATCTATCTTGGAGGTCCAACTCACTAGTAATGGTAAATCTCAACACATGTTCTTGAAGAAAACTAACACTAAAATGATAATAATATTCCCAGGATTAGATGGTGAACCACTCACCCATCCCAAGGATAACATAATTGGATATATTATATAATTTTATGACATAAATTGAAAATATCTCTCTATAATGAGTATTTTCACACTAATGGAAAGCATGAGTGAGAAAATTATCATCTTTAATATGAGTCTCTAGTCGAATTGTTTTAGCTAGAGGTTCCAATAGAATATCTAACTTATAAAAAAGATAAATTAATAAAATAATATATCAAACTGGTGCTGATGAGTGGGAGATAAAAATATTAGAAGGCATAAATCATACCTTGAACCTAGCTTAGAACTTCCAGATCAATATATACATTACCTTCATCGGACCATAGCCTTCATTTCCGACATACTTTTCTGGACATGCACTACCTGGTGGTGTTGGTGGTGGAAGTGGATCGAAGTGACATCCTTTATTATATTCTCATATACCACATAATATATTTCCATAACTGCCACATAATACACCCCCATATACTTCCACTTCAACCATAATAATAAAAAATTCCCTACCGTTATTTTAGGACCCTAAAAATGATCCCTCTACATTTGAAAGATAGATTGAATCTATGCATGCGTATATTGACGGTGTTAGGTTCTTGAGGGATATCATTAAATATCAACAACATATGTCACCACTCTAGTAATAAAAATCTTCTCTCAAAAACTAGTGTACACCTCATCCAAAAGGATCTCAATCACTAAAGCATGTTTTAAAACCCTATCAGAGGAGGGGATTCATAAAGTAATAACACCATCATGAATATATACATACAAATACCTCAGTTAGACCTCTATGTTTGGTGAAATACATCATTATCCATATATAAGGAGTACCTCATAAGGTGTATGAATCTATAAGTTCACTTAGATATGTTCACGATTCATTTTTAAAGGTCTATCATCTATTAAATTCATTTTATCTTCAGTGTTATTATCCAATAATCCTCTTTAAATAGGAACTCAATATATGCCTAACGTAAATTACCATCAACATGAGTTTGAGTAATCAAGTTACACTAATGGATATCTACATTATTTATAATAATCATAGAAATAATTAATAGGATGGTGTTTGAAATATATGAAAAAAATGAGTGAAAAAATCCATCCAATCCTATATCGCTTAAGGATTCAACTCACCATATAACCTAGAAGTCCTATGAAACAAAAAATTATGAATAAAACCTAATATTTTGGTCTTCTCATCCTAATAAATGAGGGATACAATCTTCTAAACATGTGTTTCTTATGTTTTCCGAACTTTTGGGGTGATGTTCCCTCAGGTAATGGACCTCATGAACATTTACAATTCATTGGGGTGTGTGAATATGTAAACTTACTTCATTTTATGTTTCTCCTCCAACAATTCCTAATGTTAATGAAAATATCATCACTGAAAAAATATAAACACCTTAAGGAACAAAAAAATTAGGCACCAAATTTTTTATAAGTTTTACTACTCAAAATGAGTTGTTACATCCTTAACATGATTCATGTAAGAAAGTGATCACACATTTCACTAGAGTCACCAGGTAGATTAAATATAAGCATGAGTTATCTTTTAACCTATGATGCATAATGTGTCTTTTGACTTGTGTAATAATGTCCCACACAAAGAAATATATAGAATAAAAATTTTAACAACCATAGAGTGTTCACCTAGAATATAAATCTACTAAGTTATTGTTTTTCTTTCCCTTACTCTTCCACTTTTTCAAATTCTTCTACTTTATTTAATACATTTATAAGAACAAGTTATTCATATCTATTGTCATTATCATTTCAAAAATATAAATTCTGATAAAATTTTATATGTGATCTTCCACTTCAAATATTCCCACTTATTTTTCATCCATAATATCTATCCAGGAGTTCTAGCCACCCATAGATATAATTGAGGAGAATAAAGAACCAAGTTTGATTTTTTACTTTAATAATTTAGTGGGACACATTAGTTTTTATTGAATTATTTATTTTCCATTTATAATGATGTAGAACCTATCATTGTTGGGTGAAATAAAAAATTTTCTCTATCCGTTTAAAATACGCCTCTTCTATTATAGTGTGGCTACATCCATAGTAGTGTGAACACTTATGGATTAAAATTCAGAAATGAACCAAATTATCATATCTAAATAACTCTGGTGTGATAATCCAAAATTTATAATTTTATATATTTATCTCTACTATAATAAAAATATACTTGTGGTCTAATATTTTTATTCATTGTGAAATCATTATTAATCTCTTATGTTTAGTTATGAAAATTCATACCTTGCACACAATTTAATGCATGATTTACTACATAAACATATAAATAATATGATTCCAAAACATTAGGATTTATAGAATATCTGGTTAATTAGATAAAAAATATAACTAGAAATAAGGATATAAATACATTATTTAAAATCTATTTAATATGATCTAAAATTATATTGATCTTATAATACAACACATGATTACCTAGGGAGATACCACAAAAGTGGATGAGATATAAATTATATTAAGGGAATAATCAGGGAATAATATAATTTAAGGAAGTAAATGAGGGTCAATAGGTAAAACATAATGACATAAAATGATGAGAATCATAGTCAAATCATAGTATATGATAATAATGTAAAGGCATCATAGGAATGTGGAACTAACAAAAAACATGAAATCATAAGAATAAGACAATGATAACCACAAAGACTTCAGAACATAGTGTGATTAATATAACCCTACATTACCCATACATGGTATTTTATTATATTAAAACATTACCTAACGAATTTAAGGGATATATAATTTCAGGCCCACCCGTCACATTCATATTGTTCACTTTCATTTATATACCACATAGATCATGGAACATAAGAACGTATTCCAACACTTTTAATCCCAAGAATAATTTGTGTGGGTTACATATTTGGAATTCCCAAATAAATTAATTATATTTATAACTAGGTGAAATCCCTTGAGTGGAAATGGGGATGAGTATCACAACATAAAAGTTTTTCATGGAAAATCACAATAAAATTTCAGCAGCACTACAAGTGTAAATAATGGTCATAGATGGGATTAATGAGAGTGAAAGGTGGCCTATCATTATATAAGAATAATATATACAATAAATTATTGTGTAAAAACATAATAAATCCTAGAAAATTGGAATTTAAAATGCTTAATAAAAAGATAGTACTTGAATAATGAGGAGGAGGAAGAGAATCCCTTACCTTGAGAGGGTGATTCCAAAAGCTTAGGAAGATCTTATTAAGATCTTGGGAACACCTTAGGAGGGATTTAGAGAGATATTTGGAGACTAAATTTATGATCATTGGGGTTTTAGTGATGAGGAATGAGATTTTGGCTGGGTATTTATTGAAAAAGAGAGGGGAATTAATTATTAATTTCTAAACATTAGTTTTGGTCTCGAAGTGGTAAAGTAATCAAAACCACAATCCTTACCATGGTTTTTTATATGCTTCTACCAAATAAAATTTATTTCTAATATTTTTTAAGAACCTAAATGATTAAAAAAACTCTATTCATCAGTTGGAAGTGATTCATGTTCATAAATAATTATTTTTTAAACTATAATATATATTATAGGTTTTGGTGGATTTATTATAGGTTTGTAAAATTAATAAAATAAAATAGAAAGAAATTATATTAAAGGTAAAATATTTTTTTTGTATGAAATTTATTGTATTTATTACTCCACTTTTTTTCCATAATGATGTGAAATTACATACCATATATTTATATGACATTTAATTTTTACACAAAAATTTCGTTGTCTCAAATTTGTTTGAACAATTCACCATTGTATAACATCAAAATGAATATTTAAAAAATGATATTTATATTACCAAAATAATTATATATATATATATTAGTTAGTAATTTTTAATAAAAGTCCTTTTATTTACTAGAAAAATACTAGTTTTTATGACAAAAAACTTTACAGTCCATATAAAAATTATATGGGATTTCATTAAATTACATTACCATTATTATTTAAGTAAATATTAATAAATATTTCTACTTGATAAAAATAAAATAAATTTCAAATATCATAGATTTATAAAAAAGTGTGTTTTAATTGAATATATAAAAAATATATAATATTTGGGTTCCTTATATAAAAATATAATTTTTATCAAAATCATTTTATAATCATGTATACATATAAAGAAATATTAAAAAAGGATTATTATAATAATTCTTTTATTAAAAAGAAAATATAAATATTCATACTACTATGGTATAGATATATGAACTATTATTACACAAGCATATACCCAAAAGGAAAGGAGCGTGATAGTATTACTTTTATGGGGTGGTTCAATGAATGTGGTTTGGGTAGTGATCATTATAATCATGAACTCCTATAAATAGTTTCACTTTAGTTTTAGATGCGTAATATTAGGTTGGTATTAGTCAAGGGAAATTCTTAGTTTTTCAATCTCCCTCACAAGCCTTAAAAAAAGGGATTCATAGGGCATGATTCTACTTGTTAAGGTCATCACTTCTTTCATCCATATCAATTACATATTATTATAAACCTTAATATATACTAATATTAATCTTATTTTAAGCCAAAAATAAAAAGTAAGGCTATATTTTATAATTATCCAAAATAAAAACTTAAATATAGTGCATGTGTCTCATATAACTACATTACCTTAAAATACATTTATTCATTAAGAAGGATATTTCATTTAAAAAAAATTTGTTTGTTACATTCTTTACCATTTATAAATATGAACCTAAAAAATTCATTTCAGACACTAAAATAGATGAATAAGCTTATATTTAATCATAATTTCATGTTCCCATGTTTCCTCCTCAAAACTTGTTGTTATTATATAGTACTTTGACCAGGTGTGTTGACTTATTTTATATAACTTTGTCTCTATGATCAAATATATTCACTGAATTCTCCATATATTTAAGGTCTTCTTCCAAAGGCATCACCTTTAGATTTGATGCATGTGAGGGGTCAAGAATATACTTAATTAAGAGAAATACATTGAAAATATAATGCACATGATATATGTTAGTTGAGAATGCTAGTAGAAAGGAAAAAAACATTGATTTAATCAAGGATCTCAAAGGATATTATGTATCTATGAATAATATTTCATTTCGTCCCAAATATCATGAATCTATTCCAATGTGATATATTAAATAACACCTTATATTTGAATTAAAACTCTATGTTTCATCGATGATTACTCATGTATCATTTCTATCAACTTTTTGTGAATTTAATTAGATACTTATTGGTTTAAAAATTAATTAATTTTTGGGATATATTATAGTCCCATTAGTTTTGGCTCTAAAACCTCATCCCATCATGTTGGAGTTTGAAACCTCTTCGCATAGAGAGACTCATAAGGTTCCATTTGATTGATATAATGGAACCCGTTGTTAAATGAGAACTCCACTGGGAGATGATAAATATACCAACATCCATGGAATTTTTTTGAACATGATCTTAATATATCCTCTATAGTTTTAATGGTTCTACTAGACTAACTATCTATAGGAGGGTGAAAAGATGTACCAATACTCATATATGTATACAATTCATACTAAAGGCTTCCCTATAACCACTAGGAAAGCCTTGGATCATGATTAGTTATAATGTATTGTTGTAATCTATCTAGTCTTTCCACATATATTTGGTATATCATTGCAAGTTGGTCAAGAGAGAAATATTTATTAAAAGAAATTAAATTAAATAAATTTTTAATACAATATATTACTATTGTAATTGAGTTATTTCCATTATATCTCATAGGATCTCCTATCCATAGTTATGTTTTCCAATATCCATACTTGTATGAGAATAAATTTTTTCATACCCTTATATTTTTTATTTATTCTTTTACTTGTTGTAATATGAAGCATCAAGATAAAAATTACAAAATCCCCCAATTAGTTTTTTCCTACATGAAGTCTTTATTTAGAAGTTCCCTCCTTTGAATTTCCCTCCTTTGTTCTAGTTTTGGTGAGACACATATCTGGGTTCCAAAAATTAGTCTTGGAGATATCCTCCTTCTTCAACTTTACTTGATAATATCATGATCAAAGATCTACCATTGATAAGTACCAAGATACACATAGCTGATTAAAAAATTCATCAATTCATTGAAGAGGCCAATTTTTCTTTATCATGATCTTTTTGAGTTCATGATAATAAATTCATTGGCATATTGACCCGTACTTCTTCTTGATGAAAAGGACCACTACACCACTTAGTGAAGCATAAGTGAATATAATCCCTTTATCCAGATTCAGTTTTAGTTTCTTCTTCAGCACTTAATGTTCAATAGTGGCCATTTTATATAAAGTATTGTATATTGGAAATGATCTGGGTATAATTTTGATTTAGATATTAACCACTAATATTGGAGTAAGACCAAAAAATCATTTGGGGAATAAATAAACATTTTATCTTACAATTTTCAAGACATAAATGATGATATTTTCCTTAGTCCCAATAATATATTGTATATATGACTTATCATATGTAAATAATATCCATAATTGAGATTATGATTCAAAAAATGTTCTATCCTCCTTGTCACATGTGTATAAAATCAGAGGGTGATTCATGATATAAAGGGTGATTTTATTCTCCCAATTATTTATGTTGGCTGTATAATAAGAAAAACAATCCATACATAGAATAACATTAAATTTCACTAAAGGGAGTACCATAAGGTTCATTGGGAAATTCAGCTAGAAATTATTGAAAGGGGAGAATTTATATTTATGGTATACAATGATTGTTTAATTTATTATTTTCATTGATAAAATAACATCCATGTTTTAGGTGGTGTTTTAATAGTTCAACTAAAATTTTGTGATATGAAATAATGCATAAAAACTTAATAATATAAGACATATGAGGTTTGTGATTAGAATATAATTATGCATTTCACAATTCTATTATGGTTTTAATCATTACACAAACAAAAATAGATACATGGATGAAAATTTTCAAACTATTAAACATTTAAAAGGGAAACAATGCACATTGAAGGGTTCAATCATAAATGAAATGCACTCATTAACATTATAATTTATAGGTTTTAATCTATCTTATCTATTTACAATTTCCAAACATAAAATTTCATAGAAATATTTATTCCCTTCATAATTAGTTATAAAAGGAACATGATAAACCCAAGAACTATACATATAAATTAGCTAAATAATCTATAATATACCATTAAATTCCATTAATCTTCTAATAATTATAAAGATATCATAGAGATGAAAATAGGAAATGGGTTGTCTATAAATCCCAATAAGGGAATAATAAAGGTATAAAATAATGAAAATTAGTACGTATAGTCCAAGAGGAAGAATATGATCACATAAAAAGGTGAGAATCATGATCCAATCATAACATGAGATGATAACATCAAGGCATTATAGAAATGTGGAAAAAACATTAAAAATGAAATAATAAACATAAGTCTAGGGAAAAAATCAAGAAATCATAAAATACTGTTCATAAACTACCCTCCTATGCACCATGCATGGTATTAGATGAGTTAAAAACATTACCCAATTAATTGGAGGGCTATATAATTATGGGTCCACCCTACACATTCATATTTTGTGCTATCATTTTTGTGGCACATAAAGCATACAACATATGAACATATTTATCACTTTTAATAAAATGATTACGTATTTTGGGTTATATAAATGGAATTAACCAATAAATTATGGATATCCATAACCATTTGAATAACCTTGAGTGTAAATAAGGACGGGTATTCAAAACATAAAATTATGTCTTTGAAAATCACATTACAATTTTTATACCATAATATGTGTACATTGAGGTTAATATAAGGGATTAATGAGGGTCAAATATGTTATATAATTACTTTTTATCCATAATAATAGTAAATGTATGAATAAAAACATTAAAAAATATAAACAATTCTAAATAAAAAGGATTAATACAAATAATGTACTCGAATAAAGAAGGGGAGAATGAGAATCCCATACCCTGAGAGATTTCTTCAAAAAGATTGGGAGGATCTTCTTAAGATATTTAGAACACATTAATAGGGATTTATAGAGATATATTTATATAAAATTAAATATCAATTAGTTTGTAGTGAAGAGTAATTAGAGGTTTGATGCGTATTTATAAAAAATGAGTGGGGAATTATTCTTTAATTTATAGAGTTATGTTTTGGGATCTAAGTTATAAAATAATCAAAACCAATAACATTCCAATGGTTTTCCCATTTGCTTATATAAATAATAGTGGTTATGAATATTTTATTTGATTATGAATTTATCTCAATAAAATAATGATATTCCTGATGTATAAGTGAGTCATGTTCATTATGATTTTTTTTAAAACCTTATAAATATAATATAGGTTTTGTATGATTTATTATAGGGTTTTAAAATTAATAAAATAATATAAAAAAATAATATTTTAAAGGTAATACCTATTTTGGAATTGGATTACTTTTATATTAATTATTACATAACTTTTGGGTTATTATTATGTCATAATATGTACTACATATTTATGTTGTATTTAATTATTACCCAAAAATCTGACTTTCTCAAAAAATTATGAAACATTTACCATTAGATAATTTAAACAAGATGATTTTAAAATTTAATATTTTTTTAACCAAAATATGTTTCTACATATAAGAATTCACACTTTTAAATAAAAATCATTATTTTTTGGAAACATACTAGCTTTTATGACAAAAACAACTTTCTTTCCCATTTAAAAATTATATGGGACTTCAATAAATTATATTAAAATTTATAATTAAATAAATATTACTTAATAATACTACTTACTAAAAATAAAATTTCTTTCAAAACCCTTGTATTTATAAATAAGAGTGTTATTGTTGAAACTATGTTTTAAAAAAAATACAATTTTGGACTTTTCCTATAGAAATATAATTTCTATCAAATTCATTATATAATTAGGTATATATATAATGTAATTTTTAAAAGGTAAAAAATAATCATTATTTTACAGAAAATAAAATAAAAATATTCATAATACTTAGGTAATGATATATAACCACATATTACACTAGTATACACCTTAAGGTAAAGGAGTGATATGATACTACTTTATTGGGGTGGTTAAGCAAACATGGTGAGGGAGGTGATCCATTTAAGATTTAATATATCTCATAAATAGGTTTCCTCATGTTTTTGTTTTTAAATATTAACATGGTATTGGTCATGGTAAAGGACCATAGATTCCATCTCCCTCAGAATCTCAGAAAAATTACCTTCATAGGGTACAATTCTACTAGTTAAGGCTATTACTTCTTCCTTCATTGTAAATTAGGTATTATTATAAAACATAACATATAAAAATAGTGATAGTCAATATAGAATGGATATATTAATAAAAAAATGATTTTAAATGGTCTTTCAAGACCAAAAGATAAATTATGGATATCTCTTATAATTTTTCAAAATAAAAGATAAAATATTGTGTATGTGACTTCTATAAATACTTTACATAATAAAAAATTTATTTATTCATAATGGAATTTTGTTTATAAAAATTAATTATTTACATTACACTAACATATCTTGAATATAATTGAAGGCAATATTGGTACTGTCTAGTTACAATGCATTTTCCTCCTTCATAGTGTTATATCCTTCAAATATTTCTTGAATATATCATCAATGTTCATTACTACATGAATTTTATGTGTCATAATGAAATTACTTATAATTCTTAAAATTATTTAAAACATAATGAATCTGAATTATCACTCTTATGTGAAATCCATGTTATGATGGATCAACCAAATTTATTTTTAAATTTAAACTTAAATCATGTCATGAATCCTGTTTTGTAGAATTATTTACTCTTCCACTAGAATATTTTAATCATAAAAAATTGAATTTAATTTCACTAATCTTATATTAATTCTCTCATAATATTAATTGTGGAATTAAACCCTTTAAATTTAGTGTTATTTCTTATATATAACAAAAAATTATACAAAAATCCATCTTTACACATCCAATAACCATTAAACATTTTCCAATCACTTATGATCCTTAGAGTGAACATTAATTTAAATTAAACACAAAGTAACACATGATAATGAACATGATTTATGTTTTAACAGGAAAAGGACACTCAAAAACAATATTCACTTCACATTTTCTATAATTATTCTCATCTTTGATAGACTACATAATTCTTAGAAAACAATCTATAATTGTTTAACTACAAATATACCTTAACCCGCCCATGGTCACACTAATTTACCCCCTTTTTCGTTTTTTGTAAATCATTATAAATAAATAAATTTTAAAAATCAACATACATAGAAAATAATCATCAAATAATTCCAAGACTATATGAGTGAACTCCATATAAGAAACATGATAACTAATTAACAATTTCATATTTTACATTAAAGTTACATACATTCACTTATAAGAAAACTTTAATAATAACTAAGATCAAATTCTAAAAACAGATCCTCTTTTACTTTCTTAAAATTTTTCCTTCAACCGGTGTATAATATATTCCTACAAAGAAGTTTAATAAAGATGTCAAAATATTTCAAAAACATCACTATCACACACACATGAACATGCCCCGAGTTAAAAACTACCCCCTTTTAAAAAAATCTCCCAAAATATATTCCCCCATTCAAGAAGGAAAATAATATTTTCTTTATTTATTTTTCTATACTACATCTCTAATAACAAAGTCCATATAAAATAAAAGAGGGTTTGGAATAACTATACCTTAGTCTTAACATGGAAGAGGTTGAAATATTATTATAAACCTAATTACCTCAAATGATACTAAAATAGGGGCTTAGTGAACACTTCGCCTATTTTAACATTATTATAAAAAAACGTTTTCTTCATCAATATTTACTCCACTAACTCCTGAATGAAGTTATATTTTATATATGAATTTTTATTGATCATGAATACTAAATTATAACTATCAAAGGATTTATAATACTTTATTATCACATCCTAAAAGAAGTGGAAACTTCATAGTTTCATTGAGATCCTTTGGTTGAGTCTCTATCCAAATAAATTGGGTCTTATCTTGAGTTAAAAGAGTATACTAAAACTCAAAAGTAATCAAGGCCATCACAGTCGATTTTTTTATGTTCTATTCCAAAAAACTCTCTAGAATAAATAAAACTCCACCGGATATTGATATTCTATTATCATTATTTCCATCCCAATCCTCAAATCCATAACCAAAGAGTTTGAGATTAAATTTTCTATCATATTTCAAACCATAATTCATCATACCTTTGATGTATCATATAATGCTCCTATAATCCACAAGATGTTTCTCTTTTGACACACTATTGTTTAGTTATTATTCATATTAGTGTAGTAATAATATTTAATACTCTATTTTTAAGCTTTCTTATGTTGTTAGACATGCTTATCAGGAGAGAAGAAAATATAATCCTTATCTTACGAAATTTAAAGACCCATGAAATACAACATCTTTCCAAGAATTTACATTTAAAACATTAGATTTATTTCGAAATGAAATTATCCTCTTAAAACTCGATCATTTATAGTAAATATAATATCACATCATAGAATAAAATTATAAAATAGCCTTTTATCATATTTTATACAGTGTTTGTTTTCCATTATTTCATTATTAAATTTTAGTTCATTTAAAAATTAATCTAGCTTTGTGTACCATTAACTTGAGGCATAATTTAATACAGACATAAACTTTTTCAACTTTTAATTATATTTTTCTTATTTTATGACTAATAATCTAGTTGTTTTCTTAATAAACACTTCCTATTATCATTATCCATTATGTAATGATCTTTTTAAATCAATTTAAAATATCTTGTATTGTATTTTATCATTAATATAATGAAATTTTTTAATGGTACAAATACTAGAAACCCGTGTGAAGGTTTTATCAAAATAAATCCCTTTAACATTTGAGTAACATCTTAAAAATCTTCTTTATTCAACTTTTTTCTAATAATACATTTTATTCTGAAGACATTCTTGTTGAATGAATTTGGTACCAACTCCCAAGTATCATTATTCTAAATCTAATCCAACTCCTCAATTATAGAATTGGTCAAATATTGATGTTCCAAATATTACTTTACATCTTTCAGTTCAACCTAAAAAAGTAATGAGTTATGTGATATTATCCTAAAATTATTTCCCATTCAAATATTGAAGTTGTTGATCTATAGTAATAATCTAGTGCTACTACAAATTTTATACTATTTTATTATTTGAAAAAGTTAATTATTTATAACTAAAATAGATGAATCTTTATCTTAAACCTATATTTTTTCTAAATTCCCATAAATTTAAGAAATTCCATCCCACTTCTCAATAAATTATGCTTCATAATATTCACTTTTTGAACTTTCTTCTTCATGTGTAACATAATTTCATTGAGTGTTCCAAAAAATTCAAATCAGTACTATCTAAAACATTACTAGTTTTTTCTTTAATAACTACACCCTCTTGGACTCAAATGATAAATAAGGAACATACCTTAAACTACCATTTTCTCAAAAATCCTTAAATTTTTACCCTTCACCTTGATAATACAGGGGTATCTAAACACCATAAATTGTTTCGAGTATAAGGTATTATTATAATAGATATTTTATTTCAGAATATCTAAATATGTTTGATATAAACAATAGTTTTGAAAGTGAACCATTGTACTAATTACGTACCTCCATAAAAATCATGAAGTTTCATAATCTACAAACATCGTGTAATCCATTTCAATAAATATCATGTTGTTATATTGAGTAACAATATTTTTTGTGGGTTATAAAGTTCAATGAGCTCTGGATGAATATCATACTTTCAATATATGATTTAAATTTTATACTTGTTTATTCAATAATATTGTATGCCTAAAAATTTTTCAAGGTAAAACCACATACCTATTGTGTTGTCCTTTTAAAATTCATAAACAAATTAAAATACTCTTATTTATTTTTCATAAACATAATACATGTGATACAAGTAAATTAATAAATACTGTAAATTAAATAATAATCTATATAAATTAATTAATTCAGTATAGCCCCATAAATATTTGAATGAATGAGCTCTAATGGGTGTGATTTTTGAATCTATACTTTCTTGTTTTAATAATTGATAATATACACCATTTGGTATGAAAATAAAATATAATTTAATTCTATATTCATCATTAGAACATTATGAAAATTCTTTCCTTATGTTTGATTTCTCGAATTCCTTTAATATATGTGGAAAATTCTTCATTGTATCAATCTTTTTTCTTTCTATAAGGTCAAGTAGGAAGTATTTATAGTGTCACCAACTTAGAAAAATTTTCTCACTCTGAAATGTAATCTAAGAAAAAATCAAACATCTTTTATCCTCTTCACATAAATGAATCTTTATGAAAAACCACTTTGTTTATTTCATCACAAAGATAAGACATAATTAGTATGTTGTACTCCAAAACGACCTCAGTTAAGTGGTCTTTTACTTTACATTGTCTTATCTAATGACAAATAAACCAATATAATTTATTCTGAGTGACTAATAATTGGTAATGGTCATTTATTCTCCATAGTTATTTTCAATAACATTCAAGAGTTTTAAATATCGGATAACATGTGAAGAGAATAAAATATCCAATATCCATGGATGATCCTTTAGAGGCACTTTAAGTGTTTCATCAATAACCAACACATTATCCTTTACTTTCCCTTTATTGTTATAATAATTTTTAGTAGTCCAAATCATAATCATTCAGAAAGGATGTATATTGAGAGAATATTTAGTAATGTCACTCAGTTGGTTACATCTTCCATAAAATTATTCCAATGATTAATTTTTTTTTTCAACATCTAGTACAGAATTGTTAAGATGTATACAAACACTTAATATTTTATTGAGTTGAATCAACCTCAATTTATCCTTATCATATCCTTTAATCTCATAAAAAATTTCAATATCTTGTCTTATATATTCCATCCATGTCCGCAAAGCCTTTATAATTCCAATAATTTATTTAGAATGAGTACTTTCCATTGAAACCCTTTTTCTATGTAAAAGTAAAATCCAATTGTTTAATAATTTTTATATAATTTTATCCTTATTTATTTTTCTTTTAGAATAATTATTTTTATTAAATTAATCTTTCAAATTAGTATTCCCATAATTTCCAGATTTTTGGGATATGTCTTGTTTTTCCACAAGCTCAACTTTACATATATTTATCATTACATCAACTAGTATAATCAACTTATTCTTTATGATTGACCTTAATTATTAAATGGAATTATAAATTATATATTAAAAATAGTTCATTTTATTATTATATTCCCTGAATTTTTATTAAATAATTTATGGATCGTTGTTATTTTTGTTATCATTCAATTCCATGAAAACATTATATTTCATATCTTCAATACATATAATATTCAATTTTCCATTTTCACCCATCATATTTTAATCATTTTCGGTATATAAGGAATCATTTTTTATTGATGTTTAACTATATTTATTTTTCTTCTTGTTGCCTTTATTACGTTTTTATTTCTTTTAACGACATTTGTTAAGATCCTACTTTAGTATGAAATCCATTTGAATTTCTTCTTCAATTCCATTATTACTAATTTCATCACTTGTAATATATTATTCATTCACATTTACTATAAGAAATTTTTTTCAAGATCCACTAGAAGTCTCAATTTCCTCTTCATTATTACTTTTATCTTCATCTTTATATTTAAATAAAAAAGTTCTCTTTTGGGTTTAAAATTTTTTTTACCTTTCCCCTATAGATAAAACATTAACTTATTGTATTTTAATTATTTTTATCATCAATTAACTTATTTTATTATAATATTTATCTTTATAATTTTCATCATATTTTAATCTTGTATTATTTTCTATAAAATATCTAATAAGTACACAATTAAAACACTTCAGTGGTATCTTTTCTCGATATATTCCATTTCTCCTTATCACACTTCTTGAAATGGATGAAATGAGTTTATAAAATTTTAATTTTGAAATCCATTTATTCATTAGATTCACATTATTCCACATCAAATTATTTCTTTATATTTTATACCGTCAATTATTTAAATCTTATTTCCTTATCTGTCTCTCCTGTCTTCTTCAAATCACAACCATTTCCCATTTCATAAATAATTAAGGTGATATGAAAATAAAAAATGGACGTTTTTGGGGATAATATTATTTATTTTATGAGAATTTATCATCCAATACTTCCATTATGATTTGAATTATCTTCTTGATAAATATAGAATCCTTCAACTTCTCAACAAAATCGACGATGTTCTTTAAAACTTCTTTAACTAAAATTAAGATGTTATCCATTTTTTATAATTACTCATCTGTATATCTTCAAACATTCATATATAAAAGTATATCTTGTATTGGTTTATCTTGACACTTCACTCATAAATATCTACAAGTTATTCCAAATTCACTTTATAGTCTTGATCCCTTTATCTTTTAGAAAATCTTTTTTTTGAAAGATATGATATGATAAAATTTTGATCATGACCATTATTAAACAAATTCATTTGACCCCTAACTTCATAATATTTTCTTCTATATAAGGAAAAAAATCAATCGTTGAGCTTCCAATACCACAAATATACTAGAAAAAATATATGAGAATATCTGATCATTTCAATTGAAAGAATTATTCCCATTGAAAGTGTGAATCCCGTTGCTTTTAACTGAATTAATGTTATCCAAAAACAAAATGAAAACATAAAAAAACATCAAAAATATAGGAACTCATTTTACAGAAAACCCCATACAAGTGATCATACTTGAAGGGAACCTGTAATACTGTGATACCACTTGAGAATAACCCTCATGAATAGTAAAATATCATTGGGGGTGTGGGAGAGAATAAGTGAATTAAATTCCCATTTAATTTATTCTTTAAAACAACCTATTCCACCTATTAATGATAATTAAATAACAATGTAAAAAACACACACTTCAAGGTATATACATAAAATGAACAATAGATTTTTAAAAGGATCACTACTCAAAATGTGCTGCTAAATCCTTGGATTGATATAGTAAAACCCATGATCATACATTCCCCTAGAATAACCAAATGGATTAAAAATTATCAAGGACTATCCTTGAAGCCATGACATGTAATGTTCCTCCCAATATGTATAATGTAATCCCATATAATAAAATAGATTGAATTTTAATTTTAACAATATGTGAGTTGTAATTCCCCAAACTGAACCACTAGGTGTGGAATAGAGTTCCACATGACCTCATGTGTGAATACCCATACGTAAGACGTTATTTAATAATAATGATAGTCTAATACTATTAATAAGGATATTATAACCTTAGTATCATGTCGATGAAAAATTATTAAATAAAATATAAACAATTAAGATTACATAATGGAGAAGAAAATACTATTAGATGGAATTGTGGTCAAATAATTAAATGGGTTCACAATATGGAATGAAAAAAAAGAGTAAACATAAAGGAAAGTAAATAAATAAGTAAAAAAGAAGTATCATATTGAGTGCATACCGGCAGTGCTCCAAACTTCTTGCTCCTTGGATCAACCATCTGCAATGGGCCCCATTACCTTGGTTAGATCCCTATACATAAAGTCTTCATGCGCATCAAAATTCATGTATAGGGTGTGAGTAATAACATCCAATTGGAAAAATAATAATTAATCCTCAGAAAATGTTCACTGGTATAAGAAGTGTATTCTATACAACCATGTAATGAGCTATCATGAACTAATCAAAACACCAAAAACCCTTGGCCGTAACTTATTAAGATCCATTCCAGAAGAACAATGATACAATTTCAGAATTAATAAAAACTTTATTCAATGCAAGATTACATATATGGAATCCAAGCATTTTTTTATATAAAATTACGTGACATTTTACAAACATAGGATGTTTTAAAGATTAGTGTCTTGGAAAAAAGGTAAATAATACATGAAAATAAAAAAATTACTCAATTTCACATTAAATACTTATTCAAGGTTCATAATAAGTACATTTATTTCATCTCATAACCTGGGGACATACATCATAGGAAAGGGTGAGAATAAGGCCTAGTAAGGGAAAACAATTGAAATAGTTCACATGTGAATTTGAGTGAAATTAATAAAAATATGAGGAATATCATAAAGGAATGATAAATAGGCATATAAAAAAAATTGAATATAATGTTAAAATTTTCCTAAAACAATTAATTAATACATTATTAAGAATATCACAAAGTTTTATCTCCAAGGTGTCATAAAAATTAACAATGTTATTCTAGAAGGTACTATAAAACTTGTCATTTATAGAGATTACTTTCTTTACCCAATACATTGGAGTGCTATCAAGGCACACCATTAATATGTTTTTATATTCATGCAATTAACATAAATAATAATAAAAATTTTCATAAATAACCCATACAGAATAAAAGAAAATGGTTTCATATCAAAGTCTTGGCATTTTAAAAAAGTGGTTAAAAACATGATCAATATGTCATTTATAACCCACAGAAAGGGAGTCATGGTTTTATGTATGTCAATAATAAAATAAAATAAATAATTTTTATTTCTTGATTAATACCCCTATAAATTAACAAGGTTTGGATATTCATATTAAGAAAATAAATTAATTTCTTGAGAAAAAGAGGGAGATTTTGGGATAAAAATTATACAACATAACAGGTATGAAACATGGTTTTATAAAACAATTAAAAGAGAGGGGAAAAAGATTTACCATTAATAAAATAATTATAATAAATTATATATTCATAATAAAATAGAAATAAGAATATGGTGTGGTAATTTTAAGGACATACCACATAAAAGAGAACACAAAGGGAAATCTGAAGTTGAGAATTCCCTTATGAAATTTTGACAGCCTAATGGCGTTAGTTAAAAATTTGTAAAATGTGTCGATGAGAGAGAAATGGGACTCTCAACATTTTCAAATAATATGGAAAGTATGTAGGATATGGAATTACATATCCAAATATAATAAAAATTTAAATAAAAAAGGGATAACATAAAACGAGTTCTTGAAAAGAGAAGGGTGGTAGATGCCCTTACGTTGAAGAGTAACTTATGAAATTCAATGATTGGGACCTTGGGAGAGAATTTCACCTTTATAGGACACCTTTGGAGGTAAGAATATCATAATTTTTTGGATAATGATTTTGGAATGAATGGAAACTAAGGAATTGGTGGGTATATTTAGTAAAAGAGAGTGAGTTTTTTTATTAATTTCAATGGACACCTCATTAGTTGTATTTGAAAAACCATGGGATGTAACATTGTATTTTCTCATGGTATTGGACACTTAAAACACATAATATCATATTTTAATCCAAAATAGTCAACAACACATCTTATATTACTCATTACATAATTATGACAAAATTATGATATCACTAAACATACTGAAAACTCAAAAATGTACTTTTACTATTCATTAATAATTCAACTATTTCAAAAAAATCCCAAAAAATAACCCTAACCATTTATAGATGTGTAGAATTCAAAAATATACTCCATTTTATAAAAATTATTTTCATTTTAAATTAAATTAAATAACTAATATATTAATACTTAACTAATAATTTCTAAAATATTTATTTACTTATACTATGATATAATTATATCACATTACCATTTAAGATGAATAAAATATATTTATAATTCCCTAGGTAAATTTACTATTCAATTGGACAAATTATTATTGATAATGGTAACATTACTATTCCAAAGGGTCAAGTTACTATTCACAAAAAGATTAATTTGATAATATTAGACTCTAAATATCTTACTGATTACAACCGTGTATGACTTTTTTTCAAAAATCATTTCACAGAATAAATTAACTAATTTTTTACTATTCATAAAAAATAATACTATTCATCAAAAAATTCTATTCAAAAAATACTATTCATAAAAAAATATTCATCATGAAATTGAAACTCCTTAGAAAAATACTAAAAAATCACCCTAGAATAATTTTGAAATTTGGAATTCAAAAAAGATTTTTATTTGACCATAATAATTTTTTATGTATGAAAAATCTCTTAAAAGTACAATTTTTTTACTTCTAAAATCAATTTATCAAATTTTTCTCAATTAAACATATATTTTATAAAGAAAAGTTATTCTAAATATGGTAATAATGAAGTTACAATTTTAAATATATAAAGGGATTATACAAAGTAACTATGGTCTCGTTATATAACCCCTTAAAACACCCTCATAAGACCTAGGAGTAAGGTGTACAATTTTGATATAATCTTGAGGCAGCTTTGACGACCTTTCCCGAGTGGTTATTTCCACCAACTTGAAATTCTCACATAAGTGATTTGTTAAAGCATAAAATGTTGATGCTCAGATTGTGATTGGTCCAGATCAAAGCCTAGTGACACTACCTACTTCCCAAGAAATGACATATGGGCTTCGTATAACTCACGTCTACTATATGAGGCCATCGACTCTTCTTTCTGCACTAATTATCCATTATAATTTCTATTTATAAACAATAATTATAACATTAAAATTTCTTATTTTTTCCAATTATTATGTTAACCAACAGTCATATAATAATCAAAACCTGTGGGTCACATTTCATTTATACTTATATACCTTTATTGATAATGATAGGGTAAAACATATATTTTCATGAAACAAAATATTATTCAAAATTTCCTGTCATTACATTCTTCCCCTCTAAAGAAATGTTTTCTCTAAAATTTTAACTCAAAACCATAGAATAGAAAAGGTGTGGGTACTAATACCTCATGGTCTCCTTATGTTCCCACATGGAATCTTTATATTATGGTTACTCCACAAAACTTAAACAATATAGGCATTCTTATTGCATAGAACATTATATAAGTGATCTAAGATCTCCACTGGCTTCTCCTCATAAGAGTGTTCATTCTATAAATATACCACCTTGGATTATGTACATGTGAATGTTAATGTATGTACTTTTTCAATAGACACACATCGAATAAATCATGAATTTGATCTAGATTTGGAGAAAGTGAAAACCGATAGGCCACTGTTCCTACGCGATCAAGGATTTTATAAGGGACAATGTACCTGGGGCTGATCTTTCCTTTATTTCCAAACTAGATGACTATATTCCATGGAGAAATTATAAGGAAGACCTTTTAAACCACATCAAACTCCATGTCCCTTTAATGGTTGTTAGTATAGCTCTTTTGTCGGCTCTTAGTATCCTTAATGTGTTGTTGGATGGCACAAACCTTTTCTTCCATCTCTTGCACAAGATCGAGTCCAAGAAGATTTCTCTCACCAACTTCATCCTAATAAGTAAAAATTATACATATATTTCCATTCATATCTTCATAGGGTACCATTTGAATGCTTGAGTGGAATTTTTTGTTATAAGAGAACTCAACTTATAGGAGATGTTGATCCCATCTACCTTGAAATTCCATTAAGCATGTTATTATCATGTCCTTGAGTTTCTGAATAGTCCTGTCATATTGGACATCAATTTGAGGGTGACATGACATATTGAAATTCAATTTGGTACATAGATATTGTTGAATACTTCTCTAGAATTTTGATGTAAACCTTGGAACATGATTTGATATGATAGAAATTGGAACTCTATATAGCCTTACCACTTCCTTCATGTAAATCATGGGAAGTTCTTTAAGAGATAAATATTCCTGAATAGAGATATAATGGGAAGTCTTAATGATACAGTCTAATATAACCCATATCAAATTGTTTCCTTTGGAAGTTCTCAAGAGACCAATGTCAATGCCCATAGTGATATTATCTCACTTCCTTGCTGGTATAGGTAGTGGTTGTAATACCCGTTTAGGATTTTTTCACTCTACCTTCACTTTCTGAAATACCAGGAACCTTGTAGTGTACTCAGTAATATCATATTTCCTATTATCCCACTATTAATGATCATGAAGTTCTCTATACATTTTCATTATTCCAGGATGTAAAGGGAATAGAGAGATATGATCTTTATCCATCAACTCTTTCATTATTTCACAAAAATATGGAACATATAGTCTTGTATGAAATTTCAGTACACCTTCTTGATCAATATTAAACATAGGAAACTTTTCATTATCTAGAGCCTCAAAAAACTTCTGTAATAAAGGATCTTCTTTTTGAAATTTCTTTATCTTCTCTAGTAACAATGATTGTGAAATAATTTTGGATAGGGTTGATAATATCTCATCCCTCATAATTACCATGTACAATTTTAATATGTATTTTTCTAAGGGATCTCCATGAATCCTCATCATTTTCATAATATTTGGGTCTTTATTACTTAATGCATCAGTTAATTTGTTTTCTCTTCTAGGATGAAAAGGAATTAAATAATCATATTCTTTTAGAAGTTCCAACCATCTCATTTGGCTCATGTTCAATTCTTTTTTTATAAAAATATACATCTAACTTTGATGTTCTATGTATATATGGAATCTATCCCCATAAAGATATCGCATCGATCTCTTCAGAGAAAAAACAATGGTATCCAGATCAATATCATCCGTAGGATCATTCTGCTCATGATGATTTACCTATCGAGATGCATAAAAAATTACCTTTCTATTTATTATGAGGATGAACCTAATCCCTTTTAGAGATGCATTGCTAAAAATAATGAATCCTTATTTGATTGATGGTAGAGTTAACACAGGTTATGTAACCAATATATTCTTTATCTCTTGGAAACATTCATCATACTCCTTTGTCCAGATGAACGTGACCCCATTTCAAGTTAACATTGTTAATGGATTATAATGTCTTGAAAATATTTTCACAAAAATCCTATAATATCTTAATAAACCAAGGAAACTATAAATATCCATTACTATTATAGGATGAAGATACTCCACTACAACATTTGTATTTTTTAGGGTTAATGAAGATTCTTTCAATAGTTAAGATGTTTCCCAAAAAATCAACTTGATGTAACCCAAAATCACACTTTCAAAACATTACAAATAACATATCCTTCCTCAATGTTTTAAATATAACCCATTGATTATCCTCATAATCCTTCAGAGCTTTGGAATATGTCACAATATCACAAAAAAACTACCACAACCTTATCAAGTTAGTCCTTAAAGACTCTATTAATCAAATCCATAAAAATATTAGGTGCATTAGTTAATCCGATGAATATAACAACAAACTCATAATACACATATCTTGATCAGAAGGATGATTTGTAATATCATCTTTCTTAACCCTCAATTGATGATATCCTGATCAAAGACCAATCTTGGAGAAGAACTGAGCCTCACAATGTTGGTTAAGTAAATTTTGAATTCTTGGAATATGGTACTTTTTCTTTACTGTGATCCCATTCAGTTTTCTATAATTAATTTATTACTGCATTGATCAATCTTTCTTCTTCATAAATATAACATATGCTCCCCAAGGAGACACTCTTGTCCAGATAAACCCCTTCTTCAAAAGATCTTGGAGTTTCTAATTTAATTCCTCTATCTCCACATTTTCTATTCTGTTCGAGGTTTTTAAAATTGGCTTGGATCCAGGCATAAGTTCAATGGAGAACTCTACCTCTCTTTCTAGGGAGGGCCAGGTAACTCCTTATGAAATAAGTTAATGTATTCCAGAAATTATAGCGTCATTATTTATCCTTACACTCTCATTTCATTATTCATCATCTCTGATCAACTCCGTAAAGAAGGCTATAAGAGGTTCTTCAAGATAAAGATCAGGTGAAAATATCTCTCCTGGGATGATAACTGTAGTTATTCCATTCAAGACTACGATGATTTACTTTATTTTTGTATATGATCATTGCATTATACAATGATATAAAATATATCCCTAGTGTAATGTAAAATTCCAATATGGGAATGAAAAAACGATTTGTGATAAAAAATTTATCACTGAAGTAAATACCATGGTTTCTAAACACTGTTGATTCTTGGATAATACCTCTAGGATTCTTGACTGATAAGTATACTTTTTTTAGATTATTAATTGATTCAATATTCTTTGTAAACTTAAAATAAATAAAGTAATTCATATAACCAAAATCAAACAAAGTACTTTATATATTGGAGATAATAAAAACATTTCATGGAATAACATCATTTGGTGCTTCAACATTAGCTGTCATGATACAAAAAGAACAACAATTCCCCATTGCCCTATTCCAAGTCAAATGGTGATTCCCCTCCAGTGTTATCAGTTTCTGACTATTATTGGAAATGTCCCCAAGCTATTCACACTTGATGTATTGGACTTTATGTAGAGACTGTACCATATTTTCTTTGTTGTTAGTGTTGGGAAGTCGAGTCTTCAACTCACTACGATAATTCCGAGTGATACAGACATCTCTTCCACACTTGTAACACTTCCTTCTCTGGAGAATGTAGTTCCCAAAATGCTTCTTCCCACATTTAGTACATGTGGCATATTGCAAATATTTTCCACCTCTTCCCTAAACAAAGTTCCTACCCAATATTGGCTTCATTAATCTCTTATTTTCATTTGATTTATTGGACCATTGTGTGTCACTACACTCTAGTTTGAAATTTATATAACTTCATACAATCCACTCATAGCTATCATAATCTCGGTTGGCTAGATTATTCTATATATGAGGTCTTAGTCCACCAAATAATATATTTTCCTTACTATTGGGATCCATGAAATATATAGAGGTGTAAAGTGAAAAGCCATGTGAATTTTATCTCAAATTTTCCCATAGATTCATTCTCCTTATACTTCAGCTTGAGAAATTCCTTCTCCATTTTTGTTCTCATCAAATTAAGGAAACACTTATTGAAGAAGATCCCCCTGAACCCTTCCCACTCCATAGCATCAGTCTCCCCTCTTGGCCTTGTGTTTCTAATCAGCGCCCACCACTGATCAGATTATCCCTTTAATTGGAAAACAAAAAAGGGTGACTTTCTTTTTTTAGAACTATTAATTAAAAAAATATATTTTCTATAGAGCTTATCCACTGATCCGTGATAAATGTGTTAATAGATCCAATGAACGTTTGTGGTCATTGATGTATAAAGACTCAACATAATGTTATTCCGTTCTTGGTGAATTCGGTCTCTCAACTTGACTCAAGTTATTTCCCATAACTAGATTCATTTGTTCCATCATTCTCATAAAATTTCTCTTTCAGACTTCTATAGGAGGGCTGTCAACACATGATCCATTACAGTCACAATTTTCACGGTTCCTCCTATTTCCCACCATTTTCTAAAAGAAGAAAAACATAGTGAAAAAATTATTTCATTTAATAATATATTAATTCTAAAGTGATTTTATGTCATTAAACATCATGATTAAACACTTTATTCTTTATCAACAACTACATTTTCTTTAAATCCTTCATAATGGGTCATAAAAAATCTTATGATTAGAAAAACATATCCCCTAGGAGTACCAGATCAAGTGTGTATAAAGGCCCATTTTTGTTCACCATTTCCTATTCCTATCTAGCTCAAAGCGGTGTTTTTGTTTTTTACCCCTAGATACATCTATGCTAGAGCCGCATCCACTTTTTCATACCCATATAGGGGTTTATTTGTTTAGAAACCACTTATTTAATATTTCACCAAAATACTGTGACGTTTTTCTATATTTAAACATTTTTATAGTATTATTAAAAAAAATTAATATCCTATTGTCCACAAATAACTAAGCTATACTTTGATACAACTATGGAATCCCACATTTTTATTACATAACATTACATGACATTTTACAAATCGAGGATCTTCTAGAGTTTAGTGTATTTGATAATAAGGACACAATAAATGAAAACATAAAACATTATTCTATTACTGAATAAAGTCTTATTCATTGTTCATCCTAAGTAAATTTATTATATCTCATAACCTGGGAATATAAATCAAAGGAAAGGGTGAGATGAAGGCCCTGTAAGGGAAAACAAGTGAAACCGTTTACATGTGAACTTGAGCGATGTCAATAAAAACATGAGGAATATCATAAAGGAATGATAAATATGTAGATAACAAGAAAAATAATTTGAATAATAACTTTAAAATATGTCCAAAACATTTAATTTATATAATCTTAATAATATCACCAATTTCCATCCCCAAGGTGTCAAAAAAATTCATATGGTTATTCACCAAAGTATCATAAATCTTGTCATCTCTAGAGATTAATTTCTTTACCCAATGCATTGGATCACTATCAGGGTGAACCCATAATATGTCTTTATATTCATGTGATGAAAATAGATCCTAATCAAATATTGCATAAATAACCCACAAATAATAAATGAAAGGGGTTTCATATCAAAATCCTAGTATTTTAAAAAGTGCTTAAAACATGATCAATATGTTATTTATAACCCAAAAAAAGTGAATGATGGTTTATGTATGTCAATTACAGAATAAAAGAAATAAATTTTATTTATTTAGAAATACCTCTAAAAATTAAATAGTTTTTGGTATTCACATAAAGAAAATAAAATAATTTCTTGAGAAAAAGATAGTGATTTTGAGACAACAATTCTACAGCATAACGAGTATGGAACAAGGTTTCAAAAAACAATGAAAAGAGAGGGGATAAGGGTTACCCATCCATAAAATACTCATAATATAGTATAGAGACCTAATTAAAGAGAAATAATAACATGGTATGGAAATTTTAAAGACATACCACTTAAATGAATACATGAAATGAAAAGAGAAGTTGATAATTCCCTTGCAAAATTTCGATAGATTAACGACGCCACATAAAATTCAAAAAATGTGTTGACGTGATAAAAAGGGTTCTATAAAAAAATTTATATAATATTATATGTAAGAAAGATATTAAATGACATAAACTGATATATGTAAATATAAATTAAAAATGGATAACATAAAATGAGTGCTTGAAAAGGGAAGGGTGGTAGATTACCTTATCTTGAAGAGTAATTTCTAAAACTCAAAAATTAATACCGTGGGGGATTAAGGAAACCTTGGGAATAATATTTTAGAGGCAATACAAACAATAATTTATGTATAATTATTTTGGAATGAATTTAAATGAATGAATGGGTGGGTATTTATATTAAAAGAGAGGGGGGTTTTATTAATTTCAAAGGACACGTCATTAGTGGTATTTTCATAGCCATGGTATTTCCCATGGTATTTTCCAATGTTATTGGAAACTTTGGACATAAAATATCATATTTTAATCCCAAATAGTTGTACATAATCTTATCTTACTCATTGCATCAGTATGACAAAGTTATGATGTCATTTAACATACTAAAAACTCAATACTGTATTTCTTAGGTTCACTGAAAATTCAACTATATCAGAAAAATCCCAAAAAAATCACCCTAACAATTTTTTAACATTTAGAATAAAAAAATGAACTCCATTTCATGAAAATGAATTTAATTTAAAATTAAATTAAATTAGTAAAATATTAATACATAACTATTAATATTTAAAATATTTATTTATATATACTATGATCTAATTATATCATATTACCATTCAAGAAGACTAAAATATATTTATACTTATTTAGATGAGGGTACTATCCCATTTTTTAAATTACTATTCATAATGGAAAATTACTATTCCAAAGTTCCAAGTTAATATTCACCAAAAAATTAAATTGATCATATTAAACTCAAAATATCTTACCGATCACAATCGTGTATGTCCATTTTTAGAAAATAATTTCACAAAAAAAATTAATTAAAAAAATATATATATTTTTACTATTCATAAAATATTATACTATTCGTCAAAAAATTTTCAAAAAGAAATAAATACTATTCATAAAAAATACTATTATTCAAAAATTGAATCTCCTTCGAAAAATATTAAAAATTCATCCAAGATTAATTTTTTACATTTGAAATTAAAAAATGATGTTTATTTTACAATAATAATTCTCTAAGTATGATAAATCTCTCAAAAGTAAAATTTCTAAAATCAGTTTATCAAATTTGTCTCATTTAAACATATATTTTATTGACAAATGTTATTCTTAAAATAGAAATGATAAAGTTAAAATTATATTTATACAAATGGATTACACAAAGTAACTAAAGCCTCATTACATAACCCCTTATAACACCCATAAAGGACCTAATAATAAGGTGTTAAATGATGATAGAATCATGGGGCAACTCAGACAACATTACTCGAGTAGTGATTTCCACTAACTCGAACATCTATCGTAGGTGATTTCGTTCAAGCATAACTTGTTGAAGCTCATCTTGTGCTTGGTATGGGGTGTTGACTAGGGGTAATAACTCTTTTCCAAGCTCTGGAAAATGAGATTCATATGGCCTGAGTCTATTGGATGAGGCCATCAACTCTTCTTTCGACATTAATTATCCATTATCATTTCAATTTATAAACATTAATTTTAATGTTAATATTTCTTATTATTTCCAATGGTCATATTAACCAATGATCATATAACAGTCAAAACCCAATATTCACATTCCATTTATACTTATATACTTTTATTGGTTATGACATAGTAAAACATACAGTTTTAAGAAACAAAATATTATTCTAAAATTTTGGTAGTTACAACATATCAGATGGAATGATTATGGAATTTTTCTTAAATTCTACTTAGTATCCTCTATCTACCAAGTATGTAATGATACTCAACATCTAATAAGAATCTAGTGAACATTCTACTTGAAATTCATTAGGAATCAAATAAACATGGTAGTTAGTATTGACTAGGGATGAAGTGTATCCTACTACATGTAATCCAGGAAATCATTTTACACCTACCCTATGAATATTTATATAATTTCCATTATCATAGGACATTCACAATCACCTTTTATGGGATAAACATGCCATTATGGTCCACCTATTCTGAGCACCAAGAACAATACCACCAAGGCTTGGTAACCCTTATAAAAGGGTAGTGAATACAAGTAAAGACTAAATTATCCTCATCATATAAAAGTTGAAACATATAATTGATATAATCAACATCTAATAGGTCTAGTAAATCAGTAAGTAATACTCATGGCTTCAAGCATCATTAATGAGGCTCATGGGAAGCACCCACACCCACATTTGATCATAATAAATCACATTATTCACGGTATGATAACATAATAATTGTAATAAAGAAATAAATGTACATAAGAGATAAAAAACTTCCTATAGAAAGGTTTTAGTGATCCGACCCGAGTTAACCTCAAACTGGATACGCAACCCATTCCATCACAATCCTGAAAGGAATTCCCGATCTACACGGGCTGATGACAGACACCTAGGAATCGAACAACAAAGCAAAGGGAACAATTGTTTTGACCAAAACTAACACATGGAATATATATACATGGAGCATGAAGGAAATTTAGAAATCAAATAAAAATATGCCATAACTGATAGAAGATAGTGTAAAAAAACAACTTTAAATGTAGCCAAAATATCTAAGATACAATTCCAATTGAAAATGACCAAAACCAAACAACAACTCCATGTGATGGGATAGAAGAAATTCCACTATATCACTACTATCTACCCAACTCAGCTAACCGAAAACCTCTCCACGTCACTATGATTCTTTTTCATCCTTGGTATTGGAAGACATATATAGGTCTACACACCACTGAAGAGGGGAACAAGGTGTGTGCTAACATTCTCAACAGGATCCCTGTAACATATTTCATAATATTTTTCTATATAAAAATTCATATATGCTCATTTTAAATAAAACATTTTAGGATAAGTAGTAAAGTAGTTTTATAAAAAACTTGGTAAAGATTTCCCCTTTATCAGAGTTCTAAAACAAAATTAGGTATATAAATTTTAAAGAACATTTTACATATCATTATTTCACAAGTATATACATGGATATTAAAGATAAAATATAAATACAAGATATACATAAAATAAGCACATGTATCACCAATAAAGATCACTATAGGTCAGACTAGCAGTGTAAGGAACCGTGTTTTTACGGACTACAGTTTTGAGAAAAAAATTAAATTTTTGTTGTTGGACGCTCATGAGGGTTAAAATGGTCATTTTACCCTACCTGCTGATCTCGGATAATTTTTATGACAAGTCCCTTGGTCCTAGAATGGGGTGTTTACCCTAGGATAGGAGTTTGGTGGAAATATAAGAAGTTTGAATTTTGGGGGAAATTTTAATATTTAATACTATTAAATTAAATATTAAATTATTCACACAGGTTTTTTGGAAATAACTTTTAAAAGGAGAATTTTAATGAGATTTAGTCTCCACTGTTGAGTCCGAAATAGGGAGTTTAGCCTAGAGAATGCATAAACTCATGTCGGGCGTCGGTGCCGGCCCGGGAACCTTTTTCTTCCATTTCTTTTCTTCTTTTCTTCTCTTTTCTCTCTCTTCCTCCCTCCTCATTCTTGTGCACGAATCTTATGTGGATTCTCCTTGGCCATGTACCATGGGGGAATTGGGAGATTGAGAAAGAGGGAGAGACAGAAGGCAAGAAGGGTACCGATTCGAAGCCCTCGACGCGCTGAGTCGGCGTGCAACATCCGTGGACCGTGAAATCAACCGAGGCTTCGGCGGTTTCTTCTTGAAGGTAGGGCCATTTATTTTTTTTCCATACATTCCCTTTAAACAAGTTGTTTAAATATTTTAAATCCTTATATTTCTTTCTTGCATTCCCATGGGGCTCGATCTGTGGTTTCTGTGGCAAAAATGGGCGAATCAGGCGTTTTTAGCGATTTCCCTTCAGAAAACCCTATATACATGGCGTGTGTTCTAGGGGAACACGCCCTGTGTTCTTCCCGTTCAGGTAAGATGAAGTTTTTTTAGTACATGATGTGTTCTTTTAGTACATGCTGTGTAGTGGTGTCTATGTGACCGACCATGTGAAATCGAACACGGTTTTATTGGTTTTTTTGAAGTACACGCCGTGTATAGTAAAGTACACGCCATGTAGTGGTACATGGGCATGTTTTCGGGTGAAAAAAGACATGGTGTAACTTATTTTGAACAGTACATGCCATGTACAATAAATTACACGCCGTGTACTATTACACAGGCAGGCCCAATGGGTTATGGCCATGTACTGCTTCAGTTTAGTAATTTTGGGATATCTTATGCTCTGGAAGTCAGAATTGGGCATGTGAGTAGTCAATTATGAGATTTGTTCCACATAGATCACAATGGTGGAATCCTTTTAACATTTAGTGGTCATATAAATGTGTTTTTGGTGGTTTTTATCTAAATGGAGGGGTTCTTCCACCAATTATCATGTTTAGTTGTCACCTGAGAGTGAGACTTGGCGTGTATGATAAGTTGGGTGTTCGGACCAACTTAGTTGAGAACTTTAATAGGAGATGAGAGAGGAGATGTCTCCCATAACCTTTTATACAGAGTATGTTTCCCTTTTGAGATGTGACTTCTGGCCCATGTGGTCGTGAGACCTAATGCTTCCAAGGATCCGCTAAGGGATGCCATTACTTGTGTGCTGACCTAGGGAGTCCCCAGTAGGATCTCTCTCTGGTTCTTCCTTTGATAGGACCCGTGTTATGAAATGCCTATTCTTTCCTTCCTTTGAGGATCCTATATAGGATTCCTCCCTTACTCTTCTCTAAGGATCTTGTGTCAGATGCCTTCACTCGTGTTTACATGGA